>PYWC01000047.1:57814-83914 GCA_003182015.1 Tuber magnatum
ACAGCTTGTAGCCAGTTGGTACAAGTAGAGTGCATACATTTTCCACCGGTACGGTACAGCGGGCACCAGAGGCCTCGGAAATTCTCAGACCGGCTTTCTTTCCCCTCCCCCGTTCCCCCCTCTCATGAGACCATTGGTAGGTTCACAGGAGCATCATGGAAACGATAAACAACTTCCCATGATGGAATGTCTCCATAATAATATGATAATAATATATTCCTGCCGTGGCCTGGGCCCCGGCACTTTTCTTCCTATAGCGGCACTGTTCCCCTAGCACTCGATAAGCTAACTTTGAGGGCACAACACTTTCATCACCAACCACCACCACCACCACCCATCCATCTTGCCGAAAAAGGAAAAAGACCTGGAAAATCGCGCCTCCTGGCCAGCTTCGGCACCGTAGATATTCTCCGGAGACAATTCACACTGTACTAGCGATGCCCCTCCATGGTAATTGCAGAAGGAACCCACCCGCACCGTATAAACACACTGCTCATATGTCCTCTGCTCGCGTAGAGTAGACTAGTGCCGTGATTGTGATTGAGAGGGGGGAGAGGCGTCAACTTCATCAGTGACGCGGGGGTTGCTGGTGCTCCGGGTGTTGTTGAGGTGGACGACCCATCGTCCGATCGACCATTCTGCGGGGATCGAGAATTGCCATTTCGGGGCGGTGGAGGCGCCATCAGGACCTCCGGCAGCGGCTCCGGAGATACTGATTCGTTTGATGAGGCATCTCTACTCGATTGGAATCCCATCTGCTCCCGGCCCCGGCATTGCGACGCACTCTGCCGGATCGTCGTGGGGGTTGGGGGCTGTTTCGAAAGTGCATTCGCGAGCTCTGGGGTTGCAGCCAAGGCTGCTGGTAACTTCCTCCTCTGCGCCTTCATACTTGGCGACTCCCGAACCACCCGAGCGGGATTACGGGACGTGGTCGATTTCCGTCGGCCCGTGCTTCCCCGTTTATTAATATTCTGTGAATCGACCGGGTCAATCGGAGATGTCGATTGGGAGTGGGTGTGCATCATATGTGGGTTGGGCATGTGGGTCCTATGAGGGTGAGCATCGAGGGCAGGAGAGGTGAGGGGGCTGAAGTAGCCGGGTACTGTGAATTCGGGAACTTGGTGTACAAAGTTGGTGTCCAGAGGAGTGACCGCAGGTGAAACCAAAGGTGTAAATATCATCTGCCAATGTCAGTAGTAATCCGATTAAAGATTGCCAGGATAGAGAGGGGCATAGAATCACACCTGCTCATCTCGTAAACCATTATACCTGTCCATCATGGCATCGGATTGCGAACCCATATGCGAGCACGGGCCATGTGGAAGGCCGGTCTGAAGGTCGATACTAGAGGGGGTGGGAGGGATCATGCCGCTCTGCTGCATCATGTGTTGGCGAGCCAGCATTTGAGCATGGTGCTGCTGGTGTTGGTGGTGGTGGTGGTGGTGATGCGAATGCTGCTGCTGCGACGTCTGCAACGAATGCAAATCATGAAACCGCATATCCAGCATTTCCTCCGAGCCCAACAAACCCGCCGTATCTAGTGGGCCGCCCGCATCGTTTGAATGCCCGTTTGCCCGAAGCTCATCGGCATTCGTAAAGTCGGTATCCATGGCCGAATGATCATCCTGCGCACCCGTGGTGTCGAATGGGGAAGGCATGCTCAACTGAATGCCGTTGAAGTCGAACAGGCTCGAAAAGTCCTCACTAGAATTGTCTCCTGATCCACCCGAGGTCGGTGAGACCTGGTGGTGGTGAGACCACAGGGAAGTACCATCGTTGTTCATAATATCGCTCGATCTTCTTGTCAAGAGTGAATCGCTCCTTCCTAGGTTATGGGAGAGTGATGCTTCCGAAGCGAGTGGACGGGAGGGAAGTGGCAGGTAAAAGGGCTGGCCGCAGGTGGGGCTAAAGGAACGGGAAGGGATAGGACGACGAGGAGGATGGCAAGAGGTAAGCCCAGAGGTGCAGAGGAGTGGCTGATCCGGGGATAGCAGCGTCCTCGGGGAAATGATGAGGAGAGGAGGAAGGAAAAGAAGTAGTTGAGCCCGCGTGTGGGCCGCAGGCAGGTGTTAGGAATAAGCAACTCCGTAGTCGTATCTTTTTCCCTCGGACAGAGAAATATGGGATTTCCAATGGAAAATCTATTTAAGCCAGGTTTCTTTCTTCCTTTCTTTCCTTTTTTTTTTTTTCCTCTCTCTTTCCTTCCTTTCCTTTCCTTTCCTTTTCCTTTTTTTCTTTTTTTCTACTTCTTCCTCCTTCACCCTTGGGTTACCGTAAATTGGCGTTTTGTGAGCGAAGCTTGATATGCCCTAGTGGAAAAATATTACCTGAAGCGAGGTCAAGAGCGTTTTTAAAGTGAGCAAGTGGAGGAGGGAGAGGGAGAAAGAAAAAAAAAAGGAACGGGTTGTGTATTTATTCCAGTCTGTCGAAATTGATGCCGGGTATTGGGGATGATACAAATGCCGGTATGTTGTGCTGTGCCCATTTGTACGGCTACCGGTTGGTGAGCAGTGCTGTGCTCGAAGGGATTGTGGGGAGTGGAACGGGGGTGGGGGAGAGGTAGAGCAGGAGAGGGAGGGAAAAGACATAGAGCCGGGATCGGGTGATTATCATCTGTGATTGGTCAAGTTTTCAACGACTTCCCCCCTCCCAAATGGCTCCGCCCGGGCTTGGGAAGCCATTTCCCCCACCACCGCGGAATGGCGGGCACCACATTGTTCGCAACGCACAGCTTGTAGCCAGTTGGTACAAGTAGAGTGCATACATTTTCCACCGGTACGGTACAGCGGGCACCAGAGGCCTCGGAAATTCTCAGACCGGCTTTCTTTCCCCTCCCCCGTTCCCCCCTCTCATGAGACCATTGGTAGGTTCACAGGAGCATCATGGAAACGATAAACAACTTCCCATGATGGAATGTCTCCATAATAATATGATAATAATATATTCCTGCCGTGGCCTGGGCCCCGGCACTTTTCTTCCTATAGCGGCACTGTTCCCCTAGCACTCGATAAGCTAACTTTGAGGGCACAACACTTTCATCACCAACCACCACCACCACCACCCATCCATCTTGCCGAAAAAGGAAAAAGACCTGGAAAATCGCGCCTCCTGGCCAGCTTCGGCACCGTAGATATTCTCCGGAGACAATTCACACTGTACTAGCGATGCCCCTCCATGGTAATTGCAGAAGGAACCCACCCGCACCGTATAAACACACTGCTCATATGTCCTCTGCTCGCGTAGAGTAGACTAGTGCCGTGATTGTGATTGAGAGGGGGGAGAGGAGTGAGAGAGGGAGAAGAAAAAAAACAGGCATTAAATTATCTCATGATGGGATGTTTCCCATCCTGATCGCGTGAGCAGTTTCTCCTTGAGGGGGGAAAAAAAAAGAAGAGTGGGCTCCATGCTTACGAGCGCCCTCTCATCCATGAAACTTTACAGATTTGATGCTCATAGGAACCAATCCGGTACATTTCTACGGTATGGCTCGAGGCCTGTACTGAGTACTGTACTAGTACTGTAGATCGTTGTTACTCGTTCGAGGCAAGCAGTGCCCGAAAGCAGGGGGGGCGAGGATTTATAATGTATTGGCGCCCCCAGGTGGGGACAGATTTCTCACCACAATGCACTGTCTTGAATTTCTTCGATCCCCGTTTTCGGCTACTCGAGCATCGTACTAATACTTGTACTCTACGAGAACTCGTTGCCCGGAGAGAGAATTGCGGGAAGCGTGAGCTCCACCTGAGACAACCAGTATTGTTGCGTGCCAGAACAATAACGCCATGAACCCCCATAGTCTACGAGTATGACCGCTGGTTTTTAAGTCTCACGGACGTCAATCGTGGGGGCACAGATTGCAGGGAAGCTGCTACCCAAAATAATACGGAAAGTGGAGCAAATGAGGGCACTTGTAACAGTCCGGTAAGCTGGTTTCTGTCTGCAGTAGTCTACCGTACTCGAGCGCAGTACCAGGTACCGGTTCGATACGGTGCTCGAGTGGAAACACTCCTGAAATATTCTCACTTGGCTCTTTAGCCACTGGCCGATAGGATGGTGGATTTCGGTGGATGAAGCAACGGAATGCCACCATAGAGATCCGCCCCAGAGAAAGCGAGCCCAGTACCTGGTACCGGTACTGTACTGTACAGTACTCGTCCAGCAGGGGCTCGGAGGGGTCCGATAAATCGAAGGGCAACCCTAAACCACTGATTCTGACTCCGGATGGGGAGGGGGAGGGGCGCGAGGCGCATTTTTCGAATCATTTTCTGTGTTTCTAGGAAAGCGCAGTTACCGAGAAGCAGCCATCTGGGGCACTCACCGTGCCACCTCCGAAGCCTTCATGCATACCGTGCTGTACCCATACCACACCCGTTTATTCCGCAGTTTTCCCAGGTTCCGTTAGGGAGGCAGGGAAAAAAAGAAACGGAGCAATCCGGGGATCCCATGTAAGTCAAAAGAACGACATGGAGATTTCATCGGGAATGGGGAACGGGCTCGCAAAAAAAAAAAAAAAAATCCAATCCCGAGCGGCCCCATATCACGTTAACGCATTATCGCTTCTCACAAACTAAGTTATCTGTCACTCATCAACACTCCTTCGTTGTATTGAATCTTCGTTTCACTTTTCGAAATCCCCCATGATCAGCTACGAGTCGCTTGACCTTCAAAGCTGACCACAAAAACCCCCCTGTTTTTTTTACCTCATACCCCACGAAAAAAGTGTCGCTTTCCCAGAATCGTGGGAGAGTTACATCGGTATGATACCCCGGTCGATTAACTGTTGTCGTCCAATCGACCAATAGGGTGCTCGCTACGCGAGCACTCCCACTGCCTACGACCAATAAGGTCAACCGGGTCTGTATCCAGCGAAACGGGTCAGGGGTGTTAATCCGACATTCGGGAATCGGGAATGTGTGATGAAAAATTTAAGAGAGCCAACCGAGACCGAGGATGGACCTGGGGATGATTTAGGGGAATGGGAGTGGCTCGAGAGAACTAAGGTAGAGGAGCTGGTATCGCAAGCCTGGATTCATAAAAACTGGATACTTGTGGAGAAGCATGCAGGCCCGGGGTCGAGAAAGCGTTTTCCGAGTGCCAAGTTTCGAGTGCATCTACCAGATTTGTGTGGTACCTGCGACTTGAGAGGCTTGCATAAACGCTTTTCAGCCCGGGACTGAATGCCCCTAATCTCGTAAGCCCCCATGGCTTAATACTTGTCTACTTGTCTGTGTTAGTAGGACTTGACTTGAGGAAGGAAACGAGAGCGACACCTCACATTCCAACAGTCCGGGTTGGAATAAAAGGAGAAGCGGGGACTTCCTTCTGCCGTCTACTACGACACCCGCATCTCAGTCCCGAAAGTCAAACAACCCCGACGCTCTTTTTTTTATATGAAGGGCTGTATGAGGTCCAGAATCGAAACCTCCCTCCCTCAAGCCCGCTTTCCAAATTCAGTAGGGATCGATGGTGATTACTCGACCCACCACAGGTAGCCACCTTCTTTCTGTCCATTTGATATCGCCTTTTATCCTACTAAAGTAAGCCAACCGCGCATGGATTAGGAATCATAATGTTACCCACAGGAGCACAAAGTCTTGAAAAAAAATTTTGCACTGCGGGTGCCAGGAAAATGGCGTACAATACCATCCTATCTGCCCCCCACAGATAATGGAGGAAGAAAGTTTTGGTGCGTTCCTTGCAGCTGAGGGGAGTCCGTGGGGTGTACTCGTACCGTTCAGTATTTCTCTGGAACAATGCCACTGGCATGGCCCACGCATTATGGATCCCGCCCCCACGATGTGGATTTGGATCACCAGAACTTGCTCCGGAGCCTCCGCGAGGGGTGTGAAATACTGTAAAAACCCTTTAAATCCACCCTCGCCCATCGGCCTCGGATCTCGCCAATCAAAGACAAAACACTGTGAGAAGGAATAGTGCTTTCCAGATGGAGTATATCTTGGGGAGTCCTGAGCTCACGGATCTCACTAACTGGTATTCGTAATTTTGTTAACCTACTCTGCTAAGCCTATTGTGGTTTAGACGGTAATTTCCTTTGAGATCTCCGATGGTGGATTTAAAGGGTTTATACGGTACCGGTATAACACTCGCGGCAGGCAGAAGGCACTTGTCCTTGTGTGACGCGATGAACGAGCTGGCATGAAGGAAGGAGGGGCTAGCTTGGACCACTTCTGGACGTCATATATGATATTACAGTTTTGATACTTCGACACCGTAGTCTGCGTTCCGATGCCGGTACTCTCCTTCTCACACTCCCACTGTGATCACCGCGTTCGCCAACTAGGCGCTATTGTTGAGCTTTCTCACTGAGCTCTGGGAGTATCGTGCATTGTCTGTGACAGCTGTTGAGTGTTGTGTGGGCGACCACCCCTGGTGAATTGTGGGAAATGTATGTATATGATAGTGGCTGACATGGCACTCGCTATGTATATTAGGGCCTACCGGTATTAACTTATGGATTGCCGTCCAGCGGCCGGAGATGGTACAAGTATCATATCTGGACAACCAGATCATGCCCACCGTCAAGGAGGACTACACGATTGGGGGTGTGCACCGTACCGCAAATTTTCTAAATAAGGCGCATTAGTCAGTTAGGCGCACCTAGCAACCGGCTAACGGCAATACACTTGAGTACGAGTACTATACTCGTCGTGTCGTGACGTTTGTGAAATGGACCGGGCTTGCATGGTGGCGCACAGGGGTACATTTCAGGGAAGAGGGAATCTAAATAGGCCTAGGAGAATAATTAGTATAGATTACAGTATTACTAAAATAAAAGGAACAACAATAGGGGGTCGTAGAGTGTGTATTATGTCCAAACCTCAACGTGAATACCTACAACATCGGAGATTTTTGGCAAAATGTTAACACCAAGAGGGAAAACGACTTCAATTGGAAAGAGGGGGCAGATTGTATGGTATGCAATGCTGGAAGGGGAACAAAAGATGAGTTTAAAGGAGATTTCAGTAAAGGCGGAGGTGTTGCTCAGTACCTGCTCCAATATTATCCGAACAGCGCATGAGCGTACCAGCCAGAACCAAAGTCATGATCTATGCGTGGATGAGAATCTTGCACCACTACCTAACTCTGTAAAAGGAGTAAACAAGTGCCTTACATAGGCACAAAAGCAACATTTGGTGGATGTGACTTTACAGGATGCAGAGCACTGCTGAATGACCTTCACACAGTTAGCACAAGAAGGTAGTTCTTGTTCTTTTGTTAAATATAGATGAGTATGTAACTAATTTGAAAACAAAAGCTCAACTTAATGTAAGCAGACAAACAATTTCGAAAGTGCTACATGAAAATAAAATTATCAATGAAAGCCAGTTCGTAAACAAACTCTTAATTCAGAACAAAAGGTTAGGAGACTTGCCTTTTGACATCAATATCAAAATATTGATTGGAGAAATATCATCTTTGCTGATGAATCCTATTTTGAAACAGGAAACCTCTGGTCCCATCAAGCTTGTGGAGTATTACGTTGTGCTGGCGAAGCATATCTACCACAAAACATTGATTGCAAGTTCGCACAAGGGGCAACCGTAATGTTTTGAGGTGCAATCCTCTATGGGAAAGCTGGTATGTATGAGTATCAATTTTCATTTAATTTATATTGTTTAATAGTATTATTTTATTATTTCTAATATATATATAATGTGTAATGCTAATAAATAATTATTTACATTTAAGGTCATGAACTTCTCTATTATTTATATACAACTCCATATAAAACAACAAACCAGAGAACAGAAGCTATTCAAACTCTTCAACGAGAGTTTGAATCTGAACTGGCAGCCGATGCAACTGCCAGCTCCTTGGGATTACAACTCCCATTTCGAAACCCGGTCTTGAAGATCAGGAAGGTTGATAGGAAGGGGGCAATTGACTGGTATATTTACCATCAATGAATTCTGAACCCCCTTGTCTATCCTTTTACAGGGTGGGCCATGGCTGAGTTTCCAGAATGAGGTATCATGATAATGGAAGACAATGCCCCCGCACATGTCCACCATTATCATGATACTCCCTGAGAAAGCCTTGGGTTCCGGAAACTTATTTGGCCTGCCAATTCTCTGGATTTAAATCTGATTGAGACTATTTGGACGGAGTTGAAGGACATTTTATGGGATCAGATAGGGCCAAGAATGACTGCCCATCAGATTAGACATATTCTTGAGGAAGTAAGTCACTTCCTTGGATATTTTGTATTTTTATTTAATACTATTATAGGCTTGGAACAATTATTCTGAGAAACGTGTCAATCACCATATCGACTCCATGCCTGAACAGATCCAAGCCTGTTTATCAGACGATGGAGGAAATAATTTTAACTTCTAATTTCTAATTTTTAATATTTAATATTTAATTTTTAATGTTTAATTTTTAATTTTTAAGGTTTAATATATAACTTTTTTCGTGTCACAATGCTTTATATATATTCTCAACTAACTGTTTTAGGACTCTTGTGTGGTTGTATGAACCCTTGTGCGCTACCATGCAAGTCCAGTCCATTTTACAAACGTCACGACACGACGAGTACTTGAGTATGCGAGGGGTGCAGTAAGTTGGGCAATACCCAGATGCGGTAACCCCTTTGTAGTACCACAAACAGGGGTATTCATAGGGTTAGAATAAAAGAAGATTCTTATCCCTGTTTAGGTGATTTATTCTATAGAGGAAAATTGTTGTGTAATACTGAAGAGATACTATACAAAAAAACAAAAAGACAGGAAAGACTATTCTAGTAAGATGTTGTGTCTACCTTTGTAGCAATTACAGCCTGCAGTTAATTAGGCATACTGCAGATAAGACTATTGGGATGTCCTGCCCTAATCTATTTTTAAACTGATTTTAAACATAATTGTAGAGTAGAAATATCACCCATCTGGCCCTACGTTTTCTCCAACTATGCTTCCAAATCAAGGTATATAGCTTCAATAGAATTTAAATCAGGTGATTGAGCAGGCTTAGGCTATAGAATTGTATTTATCTCATTCAACTCACTTTAGATTTTTGTGTGTCTTACATTGTGAAGTACTATCTTTTATCACCTGTCTATCTATATATCTTACAATACCAACGCTATAATAGTATAAAATATGGTTCTCTTACTTTTTCAATGTGCACAGTTGAGTCCATTTTTGCATTTCGTAATATGAACAGCAAATTTGACTTTATTATTCTGCCAAAGTCTCTTAATCTGTCTTTGATATTCCTTCTTACTCTAGGTATTTGATAGTATAATCAGTACAGGATTTCTTTTGTATATTATAGACCTGGTTAGAAAAGCACTAGTCAGATAATAGAAGTGAGGAAAAGGTTCTACATGACTTATAGTTACAAGTATAAAAAGTTAAATATTGTATAATAGAACTTATTTAGGGATCATACCATAGTTTTGTATATAACTTATGAGAGAGATGATAAGAGCTTATTAAATTGTTTGCCAATTGACAGGTATAATGATTACACATAGAGGAGTTATGGCAACCTGAACCTATGCCAATATAGATGACCAGGCAGTCAACTGGTAGGAACAGGCAAGTAAGTAACTACTTGCCTTACAGTGTAACAGGGGCACCCTAAGGGAGATAGACCCACAGGTTGTAACTGCATCGAACAACTTCAAACTTATTACCAAAAGTTTATCCACAAATATACGGGTAAAGTAAGCAGTAAAACTTAATGTTGTTAAGCCAAACACTTCACTCAATTAAGGTTTAGAGAGAATGTTGATTGCGTTGGACTAGAAGAGTTCTTGTATAGATTTAAGTAGTTAGAATTTATACTAGAAACTCTTCCATCAATTTACTGCAACCCTTTGAGCATACCATTCTCTGCTAAGAGTTGTTCAGAACTTGTTCGGCATTTCTATAGGTGTAACAATCCCAACCAGTTAGTGCTTCTCTCACACTGGCAATGGTAGCTTGGCGTTGAACATTTGAGACTTGACTTCTTCTCTGGAGTCGGATAGCTAAGTGCCCAGGACCCCTACCTTATGATTTGTTAATGAGAGTATGTGTGCGATGTAGCCACATAGGTGAAGAGTAGAGTAGTGAAGTTATAGGTAAAAAGATACAAAGATGTTAGCATGAAGAGCTCATTCTCCTAGGTTCTAGTAAACTCTTTTATACTTGGGCTGTATGCCAACTCTAACCCTGTAAAGTATACCTATGAGTTAACTTGCATAGTCATATACGCTAAGTGCGTCACATGGGTGAGACCCATGACTCAGTAACTGAGTCATGTGTGAAAATCGTCACATCATACGACTTGCTACTGCAAGTTGTTCAAATACGTCAACCAATTATAATATACCAATGACTTACCACTTTGAGTTGTATGAGACCCCATGATCCCAATTGTGAGCCATAGTGTGAAAGCCTAACTAATCTGCTTTATGGTGTCAGCCTGACCCAGTTCCTCCAACATTCTATTCGGAGTCTTCTATGATGAAACCAACCTTCTACCCCCATGACTGTTTGTGATATTATCCCCTTTCTTCCTCTAGTCTGAGTCTCATCAGGCTATACATATTATATCAGGGCTCTCCCCAAGTTCTTCGCTTCTTTTTCCAACAGCTTTTGGTACCTTTGTTTTCACTTCCAATTCTCCCTCAGCTTCAGGAAGGTGGTGTTTTCATATTCAATCGCTCATGGTTGTGTTCTGATCATATGTTCTTGAGCATCGATAGTTGTTTATTGGTTCATGATGACGTCTTGGGCCTCGTACAGCATTTCCTACAGGCTGTCAATTAGTCAGTATAGGCCATTCAGATGCAAGACAGTTTCTGCATTTTCCTTCCTCCCCTCTCCCTTCTGCTGTGCCCTCATAGCTGCCCATCCATTCTTATCCCTTTGTGTCCTCTTTTTATGGGCTTTTCACTTCTGTTCTTTTGGGGGTAATACCATATGTGAATCTATTCCATTTTATAGGTCTTGTGTCCCAGTTAGTAGCATTCCTGCCATTTCTTTTTCCTGTCTAGTTCCTTGTTCCTGTGGGTCCATAGGGCATACAGGAACTGGTTTTCTTCCCATTTGTTGCTTAAGTGCATGCGGTACTTAACACCCTAGTAGCCAGTCTAAGACGTAGCAGTATGTTCCACTGCTTTCTTTGCCCACCATTATCTTGCGTCCCACCTGGGTTCTGAGGACCACTCGGTGCCTGGGCTAGTGTGAATGATGTTGTGTAGGAGACTGATCATGGTATCCTATCTGTCTTGTGGCCTTAAGGGAAGTAACTCAGTTTGTGTGATTTTGAGCTTAACCCATCTAGGGTTTGTGAGTATATCTTTGATGGGGGCTGCGGATTGTGAGTTCTGCATTTTCAAAGTTGTTTCCAAGGTACAAGGTCTCATTGTATTCAGGAGAGCAGCTTGTGCACTTGGCTCCATATTGCAGTTTTCCATAGTGTAGTCTTGCATTGATGTTTTAGTTGACTTCATATTCATCCTTTTCTTCTATTTCGATAGGCAGAGGAGGAATTGTCTTTGTAAGGGGAACTTGTTGGATAAGTAGACTTTGAGGAGGGAGATGTAGAATGTGTTATGTATTGCCATCAAGGGCAGTAGGTTGAGCTTATAAGTGCAACTATCCACTTTTGCCAGGATTGTGAATGGTCTGATTTTCTTGTAGTCTAGTTTCTTCAACAGTCTTGTGGGTTGTATATTTCATGGTAATAACCATACTGTATTACATGATTGTAGGTTTGGGTTGGGCCTTCAAGGTTGATCATAGTTTTCATTTTGTCGGAGTTGTGCCATAACTATCTCCATTTGCAACACTTTGCGAATTGGTACTATATTGTTGAAGTTCATTATCATGTCTTTAATCAAATAACCTAGAGCCTCGTGTTCTGAATTTACTCAGTACTTTGTATAAAATAGCATGTTTATTATCATCCCTTGTTGTTGGTTGTTGCAGGTGAACTCCGCTATTGGCAGAAATTCGTTCTAGTTGTTTAGTTGATAGTTGACATATGTGCAAAGATTTTGCTTAAATATCCTGTTGACTGTTTTGGTTTGCCTATCCATTTGTAGATAGAATGACATGCTTAATCTCTATTAAATTTCTAATGTTTCAGTTCTTTCCTTCCTCACCTCAGCCCTGAATAGTGATCCTCTGTTGGTTATCATCTCTTTTGGTAGACTGTAAAGTTGTATGATTTCCCAGAGAAAGATTAGATGAACTGCCATGCTATCATGCCCTTCCTATATGAGATAAAATAACTAATTTTGGTCAGATGATCCTGCACTACTAGGATAGTATCATAACAGTCTGATAGTGGTAGGTCTGTAATGAAATCCATTGTTATGGATGTCCATGCTTTATTAGGTACTTTGTTTGGCTTTAGTAGCCTATGAGGTGTATGTCATACAGCTTTCATCTCTGCAGAAGTGTCAGAGTTTTTGATGTATTGTTTGATCATTTCTCCTATTTCTGATCAATCGTATTGGTGATATATGAGGTCAGTAGTTTTTGCTGTTCCTCTATGACCTACTGCTAGTAGATTATGGTTTCTTTATATCAAATCTATCTGAAATTCCTTGTTATCCAGTAGTTATATTTTATTATTTTACTAGAGGTAGTCACTGCCCCACTTGCATAGACCAAGCACGACATCTTTTATTTCCTTATTTCCCCTTTCTAGTACTTGTTGTATCTGCTGTATTCTCTGATCTTTTCTGCATATCACTTTGATTGTGTCATTTATATTATCATGGATTCCCACTGTTTATATGGCTGTGAAACACCTCTCCTTTGGGAGTAGTATTCATTATCTCTTAGAGATTCTTTCATCTTTGTTTCTTTTAGGTTGGTTCTTTACTTGTCTTGTGAGGGCATCTGACTTCCCTTTTTCTTTTCCTGGTTGATATTCGATCTTGAAGTTGTATTAGCTCAGCTTCTCTATCTGTCATATTTGGTGGTTATTCAGTTCCTTTATTGTCATAAGTAGTACCAAGTTCTTGTGGTCTGTTAGGACCTTAGTGCGATGGTTGGTGTTCGGAACATAACATTTCTACTCTTTAAGAGTCTGAACTATTGCTAGCTACTCTTTGTTGTTTGTGTTGTAGTTGCATTCCACAGGTACCATATTTTTAGACTGGTATGCGACCGGTCTCTATTATCTAGCTTTGCATTTCTGCAGTAGTATACTGGAGCATACACATCTTCATTGATATGACTCAATCATTGTTTCTCTTTCACAGTTGAAATGCACCAAGATTGGTGCTCTAGTTGTCTTTGTTCTTAACTCATCCAATGCCTAGCCTTGCTTGCTTCCGCAGTTCAATTTGATGTTCTTTTTGAGGAGATAGTATATCAGTTTCACTGTTCTGCTAAACTCTTTGATAATGCAACAGTAGAAGCTGTAAAAGCATATGAAATATTGCATACCTCCTTGCCTTTTTGGTGCTTTCCACTTCCATATTACCTGGGTTTTGTCTAGATCCCTTTGACCTCCTGCTCAGTTGCTGACAGAGCTGAGATATTCTACTTCCTGTTCGTGGAACTGGCACTTGACAGATTTGATCTTTATTACTGACTACTGTATTGCTTTCATGACATTGTTAACATACTTCCAGTATTGTTCAATATTTTTGGAACATATGAGTACATTATCTAGGTAGACCATCCTGCATACATTGGAGTATTTGCTGAAGACTCACTTGATTTATTGTTGAAATGTTGTCACTACATTGGTTAGCCTAAATAGCATAACTAGATATTTCTATATCCTGTATTATATGATGAAGGTTGTCTTCCATTCGTTTGCTGATCTGATTCTGATGTCAGGGTATACCTCCTTGATGTCAAGCTTGGTGCAGTATTTTACTAATCTGAAAATTAGATCAAGGGCGTTAAAGATAAGTGGTAGTGAGTATAGGTCTTTCGTCATTATCTCAGTAAGGGCCATAGGTCTACCCACAGTCTCATGTTGCTGTTTTCCTTCTGCAAGAACTGGATCAGTGATCCTCTCTCTACCAAGGAGCCTCTGATCCTGCCTTGTTGCAGGTTCTGTATGACGTATGTCTTAAGCTCCTACACTTTGGTTTTACAGAGTGGGTAGGCTCTTTTTGCAGGGAATTCTTTGACCCTTTTGAATTCTATTCCCAAGTCTACCACTTTCTGATATGGGAGTACTTCTGTTCCATCTTTGTCTTAAAACAGTTCACAATGCCAATAGTATTGCTTTGGGATCCACTGGCTCTATGATTTGTCTTCCTTGTGTCACTTATATTGTATTGCCAGTTCTGTACTGATACTGATTTTGGCCAGCATGGTCCTGCCCTGGTCCCATCACAACTTCAGAATACCCATACTTTCTCCCTGTTGGTAAAACCTTCCAAATAGGAATACTGTGATTTCACGGATCTCAATTCTTTTATGGGTGTGTACTCTTTACTGGTTGTTTGATCTGTACTTCTGAATTCTTTCATTCCTTGGATGGTTTTATCAAGTGTCTTCACTTCTTGGCACTCATTATCATTGATTTTCTGAATGCTTAGTTGAACAATTTGATTGCCTCTTTCCACTTGGTATTCTTTGTCACCTTGGTTTGCCAAGACTACCTTTACCTCACCTATATAATTAGCATCTATTAGACTTGTATTGCTAGCAAGTCTATCCTTGACTGGTAAACTACTCTGTAAGGCCATCTGCTCATAGGTACTGGGTGGTAGCCAAATGGCCATCCCTGTAGTGATGATCAACTGCTCACTAGCAGATGTTGTCTGTCATTAATTGATGTACCGGTTATGTTCTGCTGCTTCTGCTGAACTGTTGGTGGACACTTTTGCCTTATTGGTCAACTTCTTGACTCAGATATATTGATCCACTTGGCCAGTGCAGGTGCTTGGTTCTTTTGAGCCTATACTTTAGAGAACTTCAGAATTAAGTTTTTTTTCCGGGCTTCTGCTTCAAGGGTTATATATACCATTAGGCAACTGTGCAGACATTTGGTCATGTACTACTCCTGTACCAATATGATTTTGTTCCTTTTCTACTCGATTGTGAGACTGTATTGTCTTAGCTACAGCATTCCTAGGACTACCTTGAGGCTTTGTAGTTTGGCTACCTGAATGGTGGCCACTTTCCTAGAACTGCTGATATTTATCAGAACTTGTGTCATATGGGTGATTGGCTCTATAGTGCTTTTCGCTCTATCTACTAGTTGTATATCAGGTTGGTTTTTGGCCTGAATGGTGGTAAGGCCATGTTTGTAGCTTAATTCTGGGTTAATGAAGATCGTGGTCAGTGCTGGGTCAATTATCCCATGCATGGTAACCGTTTTGTTTTTTTGATATAATTGGGTCTTAGCTGCGATGTGATCGCCTTTATGTTCTACTGGTTCTGCTGTTAACGTCTCATAGTAATTTGCCATAGTAATAGGTTTTAGTCACATGCTGTCTCTCTGACTACCTATTGCTAGAGAAAGTCGACTTTCTCGCCTTAATTATTCTTCGTATCTAGATTCATTCCTTGTAGCCCGGTCAGCGCTGGTTTGGATGGTCCTGGCCTGTTAGGCTGTGTTTTGCCTGGCTGGGTTCTTATTCATCCATCCCTGAGCAGCCGGCAGGTCTGGAGTATATGGTTACTTCTTTCGCATCTTAGACATAGTTTGCCCTTTATCCTTCTTTCAAATTCTTGATATAATAGGTTGAGGTTCAGTCTTCTTCTTCCCACATAGAGGTCAATTGTGTCACCTGCTGGGGTTATTGTAAGTGCTGCTATCGGGAATATTTCATCTTGATTTCACAGTGTCATATGGTAATGGCTCGTTACTATCTTTCTTGACTCGGTACGTTGGATCACATCCAGGTACTATTCTCACTGTAAGGCCTGGACTGCGAAATCTATCGTTGTGGTGGATTTGGTTTCTGCACGGCTGTAATGGGAGCACCCGCAGGAAGATGGATCCCAAGATTGCGACGGCACCGAACAACTTCAAACTTATCGCCAAAAGTGCACACAGATGTATGAGTAAAGTAAGTGGTAAAACTTAATATCATTAAGCCTGATGCTTTACTCAATTAAGGTCTCGAGAGGATTGATTGTTGGAGTAGGAGAGTTCTCGCATAGACTTTCAGGTAGTTTTATCTTATTCTAGAAACTCCCCTATCAGTTTACTCGAACTATTCGAGCACACCCTTCTCGGCTCAGGGTGGTCCGACACGTCTCCTGGCACATTCTTCGGGCATGCATGTGTCGACACACTCTAGTCGGTGTTTACTGTATGCGGTTATCGTTTGTGCGGTGCATTTCCATTTTGCCCGCCAGAGTGAAAACTTCTGCGCATTGGTGTCTTGCCAGTGGCTAACAGTCAAGGCACCTCATGAACTAGACTATCTATGACACCCTTCCCATATGCATTGATCTCTACTTGACTTCGGAGGCTACCGTGAGCGGTTTATCTATTTACTATTTACGCGTCTCGCACTTCCAGTGTCTTCCACATGGCAGGGTAGTCTGGGAGTGATCCAATGGGCGCTACCCATGACCACCACCTTGGATCTACTATACCTGTGGTAGGAATCATGCTTTTAGTGTCTCTGCACTTCCCTCTCACAGCCTATACCGTTGGGAGCACGTTCGGTCTTGGTAGGTGTAAAACCCTCCCAGTTGTCCTGGCGCCACCCGGGACTACCTTCGGGACCACAACTGTGAACACCTGTCAACTCTGTCGGTTTTGGTCCGTTCTACTCCAAACAACTTGGAGGAGGTACTCCACCTTCCACCCAATGCCTCTTTGTATATCTGGTGAACAGTTTATGGTCGACCGGACGGCAGCGACATATACCGTATTGCAGGCATGTCCGCCGAGATTGCTCTTTGCCAGACTGCACGCAACTATACAACCGTTTGCCCATGATGTCCGGGCCTCAAGGTGGGGCCGCAGGGGTATGATAGGAAGAATGTCTTCAATTTACAGCTTCATCGAAGCTACGTAGCTCGCCCAATGGCATCTCCCGGAAACCCTGATATCAGTATCATGTATAGCTTCACATGACAAACACTCCAGTCAATTTTCCCGAACTTCCCGTGGGACTTCCTATTGAAAGGTAGGGTAACTCAGAACTCTGGGCAGGGTAACCCGAGCCCCAAGGCAGGGTAACCTTATCCCGTGTGTAGAGTAACCTTCTCCAGTGGACAAGGTAACTTTTCCCTGTTACCTTGTCCATCCCGTCGCCGGCGATAGATCTTTCTGACCTATCTCCAGTTATCCGGCCTAGCTGAGCAACTGCCCCTTTAGAAGTCCCTAAGTACACTGACAGCGCTCCCTGGTGTATCCAGGTACCTAAGTCCCTGACCAGCCAACTCTGTTCATTCCCGGAGCCCGGGCCATCGCGTCTACATAGGTCAAGTACTTACTTGCCTGCTGGTTCCTACCTGTTCGCCTTCTGACTACCTGTATGGGTATAGGTTCCGTCTGCCATAGCTCATGTATGCTGGGTCGTTGCATCACTCCCCTCTTCTCTATGGTCCGTCCGGGACTGTTAGCGTCGTCTCTTATTTCCACGACTTGATTCCCCCAAGACTCTATGGTCCCTGGGCTTGGACGGATATCTGTGGTGGAAATCCACAATTGTCTGTAAGCCTGTCCCTTCTAGCATCTCATAGGGCTCCCATGAGTTCTCCTCAGGCCCGTAGCCTTCGCATGAAACTAGGTACTGGACGACCCGCGACAGAAACTTCACCTTCGCTCCTCTGTACCCGCAGCTGTCCACAACAGCTTCAATAACCTAACTGGGCTCATTATCTACAAGTTCTGGGGTAGGGACTTTCTTAACCCTACCTGCTGCCGGATCCTCACGATAGGGTTCCAGCAACGTGAGATGGAAAACTAGGTGAATGCTCCATCTGGTAGGCAGTTGGAGTTCGTAGGCTCGGTTACCCACTCGACGTTTGACCACAAAAGGGCCAAACATCCGGTGGTCCAGCTTCGCCATCGCACGCTTGGTGCGGATGTTCTTTCGGTTTAATATCATGCGGTCTGCTTTCCTTGCCCGCCCAGCTGTCACATCCTCTCCAGTAACATGGTCTGCTGATGGCAACCTTTTCTGTTCGTGCCATTTCAGTTGCCTTTCCTGTGCCAGTTGAATCGTTTCTCGAATCTCTTCCTAGGTTCCTTCCCCTTCCTTGACCAAGAGCTCACACCTAGGGTGTATTCCTGGACTATCAGACATGACCCCAGACTTGTTTGGCCTTGGGTTAAACCCATAGTTGATCTCAAATGGTAACAACCTGGTGGATTCTGAGGTCGAGGTGTTGTACGCATACTGCGCAAGGGGTAACAGCAAAGCCCAATCATCTTGTTGGTAGGAACAGTAACTGCGCAAGTACCGCTCCAGTGTCTGATTAACCCTCTCGGTTTGCCCATCACTCTTAGGGGGGAACGGAGTCGAAACGCTTAGTTCCACTTGCAACAGGTGCCTTAGACTTATCCAGAACTTGGATGTGGATCAGATATCTTGATTGGAGATGATTGACTCTGGGAGTCCATGAAGGCGCCAAACTTCCTGCAGGAATATCAAGGCAAGCTCCTTGATAGGTACCTCCGTGGTCAGGGGTAGGAAAGGGGCCATTTTCGAGAATCTGTCCACTGTGACCCAGATCTTGGTAGAGCAGTCGGACTCTGGCAGTGCTACAATGAAGTCCATTGAAATCGCTCTCCGTGGCCACATAGGAACATCAATAGGTCCCAGCAGCGGGCACTTCTTGCGCCTGATGGACTTATTTCTTTGGCATGCATCATATGTCTGCACGTAGTCAGTGATGTGCTCCTCCATCTTAGGCCAATAGAAGTAAGCCCTAACCCTGCTAATGGTCTTGTAAGTCCGGAAGTGTCCTGCGATTTGGGAGTCATGTTCTGCCTTCATGATTGTCTGCTTCAGATTCTGACCCTGGGGAACATACCACCTGTTCTTGTGCAGGAGTAAGCCCTTTTCCCTCGTGAAATGTCGCTCCACCTCTTTGTCACCGGTAGCCATTGCCTTCAGGATCCTCTAGTATTCCGGATCTTCGGTGATCGCTACCTGCAGTTGCTACAAAAAGGACGACGGGAGCCAAAATCCTTGGCACACGTGCAATACTTGAGGCCACAAGGGGTCCCATTCCTGGCTCCCAACCCACTGCCCACGCTGAAAAAACGACTGTGGCCAAAAATCACTGCCCCCTTTAGGGCGGTTGTCCCTACGCCGCAACAAAGCATCTGCCTTCTCGTTCAACGGTCCTTCCCAGTAAACCACCTGGAAGTTAAACAGTTGCAGGAACTCAGCCCCGCTGTGCTGCCTTCGGTTAAGGACCTTGGTACTACTGAAGTACTCCAAATTCTTATAATCTGTACAGATCACCAACTGGTCCGTTACCAAGCTTAGCAAATGATCCCCTTCCTTGATGGCCGCCACAATGGCAGTCATTTCCTTGTCATGGACATCATAATTAATCTCCACTGGGTGAAACTTCCTAATGTGGTAGGCCACTGGATGCCATCTCTCATCTTCCCAGAACTGGGAGAGAACGGCTCCTAATGCAAAGTCACTAGCATCGGTTTCCAGCCTCTTTGGCTGTTCAGGGTCAAAATGTGCTAGGATAGGTTTGGATGTGAACGCTTTTGTCAAATGGTTGAAGGCCTGCTCACACGCAGGTGTCCATTCCCATCAGACATCCTTCTTTGTCAAGCCCGTTAGAAGTTTCGCCATCTTGCTGAACCCTTCTGTCAACCGACGATAGGAGTTGGCAAAGTGCATCAAGCTTTGAACATCGACGACGAATGTCGGAGGTGCCCAATCCCTGATTTTCTGCACCTTCACCAACAACATAGAGATCCCCATATTGGAGATCTTGTATCCGCGGAATTCAACCTCCCGTTGGTGGAAACTGGACTTCTTCATACTTACACATAGTCTAGCTTTCCGCAATTTCTCCATCACACATCTCACCACCGTGATGTGCTCTTCCCTAGCTTCGGAGTAGATCAGGATGTCATCCATGTACACGATGACTCCTTCATCTATGAGATTGCGAAAGACCTCATTTATTATGCTTTGGAATGTTGCCGGGGCATTGCACAACCCAAATGACATGACCGTCTATTCATACAGTCTATATATGTACCGGATAGCCGTCTTCCATGCCTCACCTTCTGCCATGCTCAGAAGGTAGTAGCCGTTCTTCAAGTCCAACTTGGTAAACACAGTGGCTTTTACTAACCTATCTTGCAGTTCATTGATCAACGGTGGAGGATACTTGCTCTTCACGGTGATTTGTTCGGCCCTCGGTAATCTATTACCAGTCTTAATGTACCATCTGGTTTTGGTACAAAGAGGATAGGGGCTGCTGCCAAGGAACTGGAGTGCCGTAGCTTTCCCGTTTGCAGCATGTCATTGAGATATTCCGGGAGTGCCTTAACCTCCTTTTCCGATAACGGATAGATAGGCCCAAACGGAGGTTGAGTTCTGGGTTGCAACTCGATCGTATGGTCATACTTCGAGTGCTGCGGTAACGCCTCAATCCGTTCTGGACTGAAGATATCCCTACAGTCCTGATACTCAGGGAGTAGATTAACCGTAATGTCGGCACCTTTCTTATCAGAGAATTGCACAATTCCCAATAGGTACACATTACTAGGATCCTTAGCTAGTAACTCTGCATCGGTCATGAACGCTAACTGCCCCTGCTCTGCCTCGCAGTTAGCCTTCAAGAAATCTGAGTACCAGGTTAGTGATCCGGTCTTTCAATCTATGTCGAGGTTATAGTCTCTCAAGCAAGACATAGGTAGGTACCCATCCACCTTAGTGTCGTGCATATCTGCGACTTCAAAGCGCATCTCATTGTGCAGGTCACCTATCCTCATCTCTAACGACTTGGTATAGTGGAGACTAGGCCTAGGGATGTGATTACCACTGGTGTCCCTTATTGGCATGTGTACCTTTCGTTATACACAACGTGGCTGAGTCTGCTTAACCCATCGGCTACTAAGGACAGGCTCAGTAGCTCCCCTATCGAGTAGAAGGAGCACTTCTGTGTTAACCTGTCTAGTGTCTATCTTCTACTCTAACTTGACACGCAGGTGGATAGACTTGGTCTGACGAGGCAAGTTGTCACGCTTCTGCCTCCTGGCTTGTCTTGGTGACTTTGTCGTCTTGGCTTAGTAATTCCCTTCAGTTTCTTGCCTTTCAACACAAGAGCGGCCACAACGGGTTGGTAAACGTTAAAGGTTAGGGATTCGTCTTTTGTCAATAACTAGGGTGTTTACTATCACCCCAGCATGATTTCCGGTACTGAACCCTCCTCGGGTAAACTTGAAAATAGCATTATTTATTTGATCAAGTCCCGCCTGAACCAATTCCGCTCGTACTAAACATAACAATTTTTTTCCGAGGTGGGTAGAAGTCCACTGTCGGACCGGTTCCAAGGGAAGCAGCCTTGCTTCCCCAATGTCGAGCGTCTCCTCGAGCAGGACCTCACCCAGCCCGAACTGAAATAATGTCTTACGACTTGCCCATTCAGCTAAGGAAACCCTGAAAGAAATACGTATAACCAGAACAATGGATATAACCAGAAACCCAACAAAGGAGAGATAGCCCAGTCCACCGCACACGGCCTGCAACATCTACCTACCCACACCACCTAGGTGTATCCAGTATCAGGGTCGTTTATGCAGTAGCAGGGTACTTACCCATCTCCCCAGCCAACTCCGTGGCTTATGTCTATCTATCCCTCAGAGGTCTATGGCTCTGGGTTAATACGGTTACACCTTAAACAGAATGGGTTCTTACCTATTCTGAGCCATTGGTATCAACCTCCATGATCTGAGGTGATGCCTCTCGGACTTTAAGTATCATTTACGAGGAAGCGGCAGGGGGCGCTTCGATGCGCTTTAGTCGCTTGTCCGTTCCTGTGGGCTGCCTTACGGGTGCTGACCATTTCAAGCCACAGGCCTGTTTGGATGAAGTAACCACTGCGGCCGTCGCGGTACACCTTTTCCAACAGTGATCTGTTTGACCGCACTTCGTGCACTGATTGTGCTTCCTCTGACGTTTGGTCAACGTTGATGGGATTTCCTTATGCGCTATTGCATACTCAGAAGTCGCCCACTTTGCCTGTTTGCCCGCGTTGGAATTAGCAGATTTAGCAGACCTCTGGTTTGGTCTGCGCGAACCTTTTTCATTCTTCTTGAACCTGCCCGATGTCCAGGATCTATCTTTCTTCTTTTCAGTGGGTTGAGCCCAGGGGGCTCTGTGGATGACGCGGTCACTGAACCGGTTGTTGTCCTCTAGCCTGTGCCCAACATTCCGAGGAAGATCAAGGTACTCGTTCAGGTCAGCCGGATAGGGCTCCTTAAGTGCCCATACATTCCGGACCTCTTGTGTGATGCCTGATGGAACCTTGTCTAGTACCTGTACTGGATCTCCATAGCTAAGCTTATATATATAATCAATTATCTTATCTAGGTACTCATCGATGAGATGGGGCTTCATCACCAGGTCTCGCCACTCCAGAAGGGATCGATCTGTCACGGCCTGGTCTCCGCTGAAGCTTCGTTCCAGTCGTTCCCGGAACCCTTTCCATGTTAGCAAGGGCTTGCTGTCTTTGACAGGAACGTCAGTACGCTTGGCGGCTTCCTTGTTAATGTGCCCATGCAACCCCAGATACCATGCCAGGGCGGAGTCTTCAAGAAGAGGGATCACCAAGTTTACCTTGTTCATGGCGGTTAACTTGCAATCCGTAAAGTATTCAAATTGGACCTCTACCAAGGTCAGGAACCTCGCGAGTTCTGCAACTTTGCCGTTGACTGGGGGGATACCACCCCGCTTCTCCGGCTTCTTCTGCCAGTGTCTTGGTGTTGGCCCAAAAGCCAAACCAGTACCCTACAGGGCTCTCGCCAGCCTCTTGGCCTGGCGGTCCCACCGGCGTTTCTTCTCATTGCTCCAGTCATCCTTGTGAGCACCAAGGAAGGTGGTCAAATCCGGGAGAGAATCTCCATCGTCATCATCATCTGAGCTGTCATGGTCAGAGTCCCATGGATCTCAGCCTGCTCCCGCCGTACCACCAACAGGTGGGGCATTTCAGTCCCCACTACCTCCGGTGTTCCCGCCTTGGGATTCCCAGGGTCTATCGTACCCATCAAACCGTTCCTCCTGGCCATCCTGGTTACCATCCTCTGGGGGGTTAGCCCCTGATGGTCCTGATGCCGGTGGTGGAACAGGGCGTCGCCTAGTCTCAGGAGTTGGGTTGGGCGCTATCTGTGTTATCCACAGAAAAGACTGCAACTCTGCACAACTGAAGGGTGGCATCTGGGTGCCAGCATGCCTCCATGACCAACAGTACCCACATTTCCATCGTCCATCTCCTTCTTTCTGCCATCTTCCATGTCTCACTGGGGTCTGTGGTCCCTTCCTGCACCCATAGGAGTGGTAATGCATCCACCCCATCCTGGTCTCTTGCGACTTACCACGTGATAGACAGAACCCGTCTTGGCTGTCCGAATGGCCACTTGTGATGGTGGGGAGACCAGCTGTAAGACTTGGCTTCGAGGGTACAGTGGGGAAGACAGGTGCCCAAGGAATGGAGCCAGCAGGCGTCCCTGGTCCAGGGATTGGAGATCCTCGTGACGGAGCCATGGGTGTTCGCTCCTCCTGGGGTCTTACCTGTTCGAAGAATCCAGATGATGCTGCGCGCAGTCGCCGGAAGCCGGGGGTAGCTCATACTGCTGCTGGGAATGCGGTGGCAGGGAAGGCATCTGGAGTGGGCAACGAAACAGGTAGAGGTGTAGGTCTTGGGGTGGCGATGGGAGGTACGGGGGTTGCAACTGAAGGTATTGCCGGGGAAATGTTTGGAGGCGGGGTTGGCCAAGGAGCGGGGTCCGGTGCATCTGGTGCCGTGATACCCATTGGTTTGGATGTCCTTTTCCTTACTCGACGTCTATCTGTTGGCCCAACCGTTGGGCTGCCCGACCTACTGTAGGTAATTGAGGGGGGGAGCGACAGGGAGCCTGTAGCTGCTGTTGCGAAGGAGGGGGTATAGCTGTAGCCCTCACCTTTTCGGCTTTCCAACATCCGTATACCGATTGGGCGAAGGTATGCCCTCCACTGGTCACCTCTGGCTCTGATGGCCAACTCCATACCGAAGTTCTCGGGCTTGGTATGGATGAGTGGGAGTGGGGGCGCGGCCTCTAACGTCAGTACACCATTCTCAGCATCAATACGATACCCTCCTGCGAAAGTCTTTTCCAAGGCTGGGATCCAAGTCTTCAATGCCTGCTGATCCCTTATCATCTGCATGTATGCCTCCTGCTGCACCTTCATCCATTCCACTGCTGCCATAGTGATCCGTGTTCGGAACAGCTGCGCCTGCATGGTGTTCCAGTTCTTCAGTTTCCGCTTCGCTTCTGCAAGCGACTTGGCTACTTCCTGGAGGATGTAAAGTTTGACAAATTCACAGGAGGACTCGCTAAAGGGAATCTCGCACGGCAGGGGAGCGACCATGTTGTGGACTAGGGTGGGGTCTTGGAAAATTGCGAGCACCACGGCGTGAGGGTCTGTAATCAGGAGGTCAAGGCATTCAACGGGTAACTGAATTGAAGCGGCCTCCGTGAGCAGCTGGTGGCCGTCCCCGTCGATGCCGCGAACATCTGCAAAATCCGAGACACGAAACGTGTTGGCGGTGTTCTCTTCAAGGTCAAGGTCTGAACCCGAGGTGGGCTCCATTCTGGTTCAAAGTTCTGTACAAGCCCTTGCGCTTTCCACCCGGGCTACTAGTTGTAGACAAGGTTACCGGTATTCACGCAATGTCAGTGCTGAAGGTCAGAAACAAGCAATCAGGAGAGGAGTTCAGCAAGGAGCTCGGCTAATGACATACCGTAACGGGGGCACACCTAGGAAGGTGGATCCCAAGGTTGCGACCGCACCGAACAACTTCACTTGCTGCCAAAAGTTCACACAGATGTAAGAGTAAAGTAAATGGCAAAACTTAATATCGTTAAGCCTGACGCTTCACTCAATTAAGGTCTCAAGAGGATTGATTGTTGGAGTAGGAGTGTTCTGCCATAGACTTTTAGGTAGTTTTATCTTATGCCAGGAACTTCCCCTTCAGTTTACTAGAACCATGCGAGCGCACCCTTCTCCGCTAAGGGTGGTCTGACACGTCTCCTGGCACACCTTGCGGGGATGTATGTGTTGACACACTCTAGTCGGCGTTCACCTTATGCGCTTATCGTTTCTGCATTGCATTCCTATTTTGCCCGCGCGAGTGAAAGCCTCTGCGCATCGGTGTCTTGCCAGTGGCTAAAAGTCAAGGCACCACATGAACTAGACTACCTATGAAACCCTTCCCATATGCATTGATCTCTACTTGACTGTGGATGTAACCGGTACGGGTTACTGGGGTTTAATGTTTGGTTTCACAGTATCGTTTGATACTTGTATTGTTTCGTGTGCTATCGGTTGATACACCGCTTGTTTTATGTTTGGTTTCACAGAACCGGTTGTTACTTGTATTGTTTTGTGTGCTATCGGTTGATACATACATTCTTTTATGTTTGCTTTCACAGTATCCTTTGACACTTGTATTGTTTCGTGTACTATCGGTTGATTCACACCCTGTTTTATCTTTGGTTTTACAGTATCATTTGATACTTGGATCGTTTCGTGTGCTATCAGTTGATACACGCAATGTTTTGTAATATCGCTCATACTGGAGGTAAGCGATATGCTGTATTTAAAGACTGCTGATTCCCGCCATGGAAACATCAGAGTTCAACAGACAGTATTCTTAAATATACTTGGTTGAACAGTTACTTCTTTGATCTCCTATTACACCCTGTTCGAAGCCTCCTTTAGTAAGCAGCGCTTGCTTCGTGTTGATCCGGAAGCCATCGGCTCCTATCGTACCGCTACTTGACTAGGGCCTGGCCCAAACACGTTACATTTTTTTAACCTCAGGAAGTGGTTAAGAAACCTGCAGGGACCTGGTCTGATCAACCTACGAAAAGTCCAATAAGCGAAGCCAGCATTGGGGAGCGGCAGAACCACGAGAAGTTCGGCTCCGCCAAATGACACAATTGAGTCATTAGAGACTC
>PYWC01000047.1:97147-121139 GCA_003182015.1 Tuber magnatum
GTAGGTCAAGTACTCACTTGCCTGCCGGTTCCTACCAGTTCGCCTCCGGGCTACCTGTATGGGTGTAGGTTCCCGCTGCCATAGCTCACGTATGCTGGGTCGTTACACCCAGTGCCACACATGCCAGGTGAATAAGGAGCCGACAAAATTGCCAGAGGGAAAAGCTCAAACAATTACCCTGCCATCAGAAATCTTCAAATCAATAGCCACTGATTTTGCAGGGCCCCTTCCACAACTCATGGGGATACGATATGATTCTGGTTGCGATGGATAGCTTTTCAGGATTCACGTGGCTTATACCTACAACGAAGCAAGTAACAGCAATAGCAACCAGGGAACTGCTACGCAACAAAATATTTACACCCCGCGGCTACCCAACATCTCTATTGAGCGATGCGGACCCAAGATTTGAGTCACATGTGTGGAGACAACAGTGTCGATCGTTAGGCATTGAACATATCAAGGCGGCACCAGGCCATCATGAAACGAATGGACAGACCGAAAGGAAAATTCGAGAATTAAGAACAGCTCTCCGAAACCTAGTCAACGCCAGACAAAAGAATTGCTTTGATGCCATACCAGAAACAGCAGCATACCTGCATGCACGATGGTTAGAGACTCTCGGTATGTCACCATATACAGCCATTTTCGGAAAGGATTACCCACTACTGCCGCTAGGAAACTTCAAAAACTCCGCAGTACTGGCGGACGAATTACTAAACAGATACCAAGCAATCCGGAACGCGGCATTCAATGCGATTAAAATGGCACGGTTTAGAAGGACGAGAACGGCAGCGAAACGCCGCAGACACCATACACCGATATGCCAGGGCAACTTGTTACTTGTATATGGAAGTTTATTCACAACAGAATCAGGACGTAGCAAGAAATTGCAACCGCACTGGCGTGGACTATTCAAGATAATCGGATACGATGAGCATAAACAAAATTGCATGGTAGAAATGGATGGCAGAATGTACAGAAACCGAGAAGCGACATTTCATGCTTCCACCATGAAAAAATACTACCCGAACGATGATGTCTCCTTCCCTGCCAGGAGCCACGCAAAACCACCCCCAATCTTGGTAAACGAGAAACCGGAATCGGAAGTGGAAACCATACGGGACCACAGACGGTGATATTACCGTGACCGGTTCCTAGTGAAATCAGTGGGGTACCCGGAAATAGAAAATAGCTGGGAACCCGTTGAGGGATTGGAAAATGCGATGGAAGCGGTGAATCAAGGGTGGGAAGACAACAGACCGCACGATGAGCTACCCCATACGATAAACCATGTGACGGTAGTGTGGAGCCCAATCCTAGCAGAGATCCAACACCCGCGCCCAGACACAGACCAAGGGATGCAGGACGGATTCTGGTCAGCCCACTTCGAAAGTGATTTCGAAAGCAGCGAAGATCAGAATAGGGTAATGGAAGATGAAGCGGCGTGACTAGCCTGGCTGGCCGAGGCGGAGTACTGGTAATAGCGAAAGGAAAGAACACTCCATCCAACGGCCTTACGATGTCAAACTATGAGCAAGTACCTTGGAGACTGCGCCATCAGCTAATGGGACTGTTGGTTAACCGTGATCTTATCCCTAGAGGATATCTTACACACCGACTATTCATACACATCTGCAACAAATGCTCAGAAATAGAAACAGAATCGACGGGACGAGTGTGGGGAGAATCAGTGTCAGATGTTTTCCGCTTCGTTAGCGGGTGCTACCTGAGCACAGAAAAATGTGATGGTTGCATGGCGACGGAAGAAGCCGAAATTAAGCAGCAACCCCCTTCCCATGAACACCTAAGCCAGGCCAACACCTAAGCGAGGTCAGCACCGAAACATATATACCACCCACCAGCCCCCTAAACCAGCGGAGAAAACAAACCACACTACCCAACCTCCAAACCTTTAACCCACGACAAAGTTTCTTCACCATATTACAAACATACCCTTCCGTGAGAAAGAAAAACGAAAATTTCGAGCTACGCAGAAGTCAGCATCAAGGGACGAGACCTCATTTTGGGGTACCTACTTTACAAAGAAATCATTTCAGAAGATGCACACAGGAAGATTTTCTACATCGATCAATGCGAGGATTGTGGATGAATCGATGTCGAGACAGAGGAATGGGAGGAGCGGATAGTACGAAACTTCGTGGACCTGCCACACTACTGGGAGTCAGGTTGTTTTGTGCACGGAGCGCCATATGGGGAGTGCTTGGAGAGATGGTTGGAAGGTGCAGAATGGACGTTCCAGGACAACTTGAGATTGCTGCACAATAGCGATAACGATAAGGATAGGTTCTTTCCGGAGAATAGTGGAACCACTGGCTATTAGGATTTCCTTGGATTGTTTTGTTTTGGTGAAATTGTTATTTTATTTTGGGAGTGTAACCGGTACGGGTTACGAGGGTTTTATGTTTGGTTTCACAGTATCGTTTGATACTTGTATTGTTTCATGTACTATTGGTTGATACACACCTTGTTTTATGTTTGGTTTCACAGTATCCTTTGATGCTTGTATTGTTTCGTGTACTATCGGTTGATACACAGATTGTTTTATATTTGGTTTCACAGTATCGGTTGATACTTGTATTGTTTCGTGTGCTATTGGTTGATACACAGACTGTTTTATGTTTGGTTTTACAGTATTATTTGATACTAGGATCGTTTCATGTGCTATCGGTTGATACACACAATGTTTTGCAATATCGCTCATACTGGAGGTCAGCGGTATGCTGTATTTAAAGACCGCTGATTCCCGCCATGGAAACAGCAGACTTCGACAGACAGTATTCTTAAATATACTTGGTTGAACGGTTACTTCTTTGATCTCCTATTACACCCCGTTCGAAGCCTCCTTTAGCAAGCAGCGCTCGCTTCGCGTTGATCACCAAGCCATCTGCTCCTATCGTACCGCTACGTGACTAGGGCCTGGCCCGAACACGTTCCAGCGGAGGCTACGGTGAGTGGTTTCTGCATTTACTATTTATAGGTCGCTGGCTTCCGGTGTCTTCCGCAGGGCATGGTAGTCCAGGAGTCATCCAATAGGTGCTACGCATGACCACTACCTTGGATCTACCATACCTGTGATAGGAATCATGCTTTTGGTATCCCTGAACTTCCCTTTCAGAGCCTATAGCAGTGGGAGTACGTTCGGGCTTGGTAGGTATAAAACCCTCCCAGTTGTCGCGGTACCACTGGAACGGGGGCACCCCGAGGAACCTGGATCATAAGGTTACGACCACGCCGAACAACTTCAAACTTATCACCCAAAGTTGACACAGATGTAAGAGTAAAGTAAACGGTAAAACCTAATCTCGTTAAGCCAGAAGCTTCACTCAATTAAGGTCTCGAGAGGATTGACTGTTGGAGTAGGAGAGTTCACGTATAGACTTGCAGGTATTTTTATCTCATGCCGGAAACTCCCCCATCAGTTTACTTCAACCATTCGAGCGCACCCCTCTCCGCTACGCGTAGCCCGACACATCTCCTGGCGCCCCCTTCAGGCATGCATGTGTCGAGACACTCTAGTCCGTGTTCACATTAGGTGGTTATCGTTTCTGCGATGTATTTCCAATATGCCTGCCGCAGTGAAAAGCTCTGCGCATGGGTGTCTTGCCAGTAGGTAATGGTCAAGGCACCTCATGAACTGGACTATTTATGACACCCTTCCCATATGCATTGATCTCTACTTGACTCCGGAGGCTACTGTGAGTGGTTTATCCATTTACTATTTACAGGTCTCGGGCATGCGGTGTCTTCTGCCGGGCACGGTAGTCCGCGAGTGACCCAATGGGCGCTCCCCATGACTAGTACCTCGGATCTACCTTACCTGTGGTAGGAATCATGCTTTTAGTATCTCTGCACTTCCTTTTCAGAGCCTATAGCATTCGGAGCACGTTCGGGCTTGGTAGGTGTAACACTCTCGCAGTCACCCTGCCACCACCTGGGACTACCTTCGGGACCCCCATGGGCAACACCTGTTAACTTCGCCAGCTTTGGTCCGTTTTACTCCGAACAACATGGAGGAGGTACTCCACCTTCCACCCTATGGCCTCTTGTATATCCTGCGAACCCCCTACGGTCGACCGGACGACAGCGACATATACGGTGTTGCCGGCATGTCTCCACAGATTCCTCTTTGCTTGACTGCACACAACTACACAACCGTTTCGCTATGACGTCCGGGCTTCAAGGCGGGGCCGGAGGGGTATGATAGGAATAATGTCTTCAATTTACAGCTTTATTGAAGCTACCCAGCTCACCCAATAGCATCCCCTGGAACCCCAGATTCCAGTATCATGCAGGGCTTCGCATGACAAACATTGTAGTCAATTTTCCGGAACTCGCGGAGGGACTTCGTATTGAACGGTAGGGTAACTCGGGACTCTGGGCAGGGCAACCCAAGCTCCAAGGCAGGGTAACCTGATCCCGAGAGTAGGGTAACCTTGTTCAGTGGACAAGACAACTTTTGCCTGTTACTCTGTCTATCCCCTCGCCGGCGATAGATCTTTCTGACCTGTCTCCAGGTGCCCGGCCTAGTTGAGCAACTGTCTCTTCAGAAGTCCCTAAGTGCGCTGACACCGCTCCCGGGTGTATCCAGGTACCTAAGTCCTTGATCAGCCAATTCTGTTCATTCTCGGAGCCCGCGCTATCGCGTCTACATAGGTCCAGTACTTACTTGCCTGCCGGTTCCTACCAGTGCGCCTCCTGGCTACCTGTATGGGTACAGGTTCCGTTTGCCATAGCTCATGTATGCTGGGTTGTTACATCACTCCCCTCTTCTCTACGGTCCATCCTGGACTGTTAGCGTCATCTCTTATCCTCACGACTTGATTCCCCCAAGACCCTATGGTCCCTGGGCTTGGACGGATATCTTTGGTAAAAATCCAGAATGGCCTGTAAGCCTGTCCCTTCTAGCATCTCATAGGGCTCCCATGAATTCTCCTCCGCTCCGTAGCCTTCCCATGAAACCAGGTACTGGACCAAGCGTGATGGAAACTTCGCCTTCACTCCACCCTACCATCGGCTGTCCACAACAGCTTCAATGCAACTGGGCTCGTTGTCTACAAGTTCCGGGTACGCGCTTCCTTTACCCTACACTCTTCCGGATCTGCGCAATAGGGTTCGCGCAACGTGACATTGAAAACCAGGTGGATGCTCCATCTAGTGGGCAGTTGAAGTTCATAGGCCCGGTTACCCACCATACGTTTGACCACGAAAGCTCCCCATATCCGGTGGTCCAGCTTCTCCATTGGACCCTTGGTGCGGATGTTCTTGTGGTCCAACATCACGCAGTCGGCTTTCTTTGCCCACCCAGCAGCCACATCCTCCAGGGTAACATAGTCTGGTGATGGCAACCTTTCCTGGTCATGCTATTTCCATTGCCTTGCCTGTGCCCCTTGGATCGTTTCTCGAATCTCTGTCCAGGTTCCTTCCCATTCCTTAACCAAGAGCTTATTACTAGGCTGTATTCCTTGGTTATCAGACCCGATACCTGACCAGCTTGTTCTTGGGTTAAACCTATAGTTGATCTCAAATGGTGACAACCTGGTGGATTCTGATGTCGAGGTGGTGTGCGCATACTCCACAAGGGGTAACGGTGAAACCCAATCATCTTGTTGATAGGAACAGTAACTATGCAAGTACTGCTCCAGTGTCTGATTAACCCTCTCGGTCTGCCCATCAGTCTCAGGGTGGAATGCAGTTGAAACGCTTAGCTGCACTTGCAACAAGTGTACTAGACTCATCCAGAACTTGGATGTGAATTGGCTATCTCGATCGGAGATGATTTACTGTGGGAGTCTATGAAGGCGCCAAACTTCCTTCAGGAATATCAAGGCAAGCTACTTGATAGGAACCTCCGTGGTCAGGGGTATGAAAGGGGCCATTTTCGAGAATCTGTCCCCTATGACCTAGGTCTTGGTATACCCTTCGGACTCTAGCAGTACTACAATGAAATCCATTGAAATCGCGGTCCACGGCCGCATAGGAACAGCAATAGGTTCCCGCAGCCCGCACTTCGTGTACCTGATGGATTTATTTCTTTGGCACGCATCACATGTCCGCACGTAGTCGGTGATACGCTCATCCATCTTAGGCCAATAGAAGTTAGCCCTGACTCTGCCAATGGTCTTGTAAGTCCCGCAGTGTCCCGCGATTCGGGAGTCATGTTCCGCCTTCATGATTGTCTGCTTCAGATTCCGACCCTTGGGAACATACCACCTGTTCTTGTACAGGGGTAAGTCCTTTTCCGTCTTAAAATGTCGGTTGACCTCCTTGTCACCGGAGGCTGTTGCCTTCCGGATTCGTAAGTACTCCCGGTCGTCCGCTATCGCTACCGCCAGTTGATCTAAAAAGGAATACTGGCGCTGAAACCCTTGGCACACCTGCAACACTTGTGGTCGCAAGATGTCCCGTTCCGGGCGCAGAACTCAGTCTCTGGGGAGAAAAAATGACTGTGGCCGAAAATCATTCCCCCGTTCAGAGCCGTAGTCCCTACGCCGCGACCCAGCATCTGCCTTCTCCTTCCACTGTTCTTCTCGGTAAATGACCTTGAAGTTAAATGGTTGTAGGAACCCAGCCCTGCAGTCCTGCCTTCGGTTAAGGACCTTGGTACTATTGAAGTACTCCAAATTCTGATGATCCGTATTGATAACCAACTGGTCCATTACTGAGCACAGCCACTGATCCTACTCCTTGAATGCTGCCACGATGGCCATCATTTCCTTGTGATGGGCATCATAATCAATCTCCGCGGGGTGAAACCTCCTACTATGGCAGGCCACCAGATGCCATCGCTCATATTCACAGAGCTGGGAGAGAATGGCTCCTAATGCAAAGGCACGAGCGTCGGTTGCCAGCTGGGTTGGCCATTCCAGGTCAAAATGTCCTGCGATGTGTTTGGACGTGAATGCTTGTTTCAAATGGTCGAAGGCCTGCTCACACGCAGGTGTCTATTCCCATCCGACATCCTTCTTTGTCAAGTCTGTCAGAGGTTTCGCTATCTTGCTGAACCACTCTATCAACCGATGATCGAAGTTGGCAAAGCCCATGAAGCTTTGAACCTCGACGACGCATGTTGGGGCTGCCCAATCCCTGATTGTCTGCACCTTCTCCGACAACATAGAGCTCCCCATATTGGAGATCTTGTATGCGCAGAATTCAACCTCCCGTTGGTGGAAACTAGACTTCTTCATGCTTACACATAGTCTAGCTTTCCGCAATTTCTCCATCACACGCCTCACCATTGCGACGTGCACTTCCATAGTTTCGGAGTAGATCAGGATGTCATCCATGTACGCGATAACTCCTTCATCCATGAGATCGCGAAAGACCTCGTTTATCATGCTTTGGAAACTGGCCGGGGCATTACACAACCCAAACGGCATGACGGTGTATTCATACAGTCCATACCTGCACTGGAAGGCCGTCTTCCATTCCTCAACTCCTGCCATCCTCAGAAGCTAGTAGCCGTTCTTTAAGTCCAACTTGCTCAACACATTGGCTTTTCCTAACCTACCTCGCAGTCCGTTCATCAACGGTAGGGGATACTTGCTCTTTACTGTGATTTTGTTCAGCCCTCGGTGATCTATTACCAGTCTTAATGTACCATGTGGTTTTGGCACGCGGAGGATAGGGGCTGCTACTGAGGAACTGGATTGCCGTCGCTTTCCCGTTTGCAGCATGTTATTGAGATATTTGCGGAGTGCCTTAAGCTGCTTTTCAGATAACGGACAGATAGGCGCAAATGGAGGTGGTGTTCTGGGTTGCAACTCGATCATATGGTCATACTTCCAGTGCTCCGGTAACGCCTCAATCCGTTCTTGACTGAAGATATCCCCACAGTCCTTATACTCGGGGAGTAGCTTAACCGTAATGTCGGCACCTTCCTTATCGGAGAATTGCACAATTCCCAATAGGTACACATTACCAGGGCCCTCAGCTAGTAACTCTTCATCGCTCGTGAACACTAACTGCCACCGCTCTGCCAGGCGGTTAGCCTTGCAGAAATCTGAGCGCCAGGTTAGTGATCCGGTCTTGTGATCTATGCTAGGGTTATGGTCTTTCAACCAAGACATAGGCAGGTACCCATCCCCCTTGGTGTCGGGCATATCTGGGACTTCAAAGCATATCTCATTGTGGTGGTCACCCATCCTCATCTCTAATGACTTGGTATAGTGTAGACCTGACCCAGGAATGTGATTACCGCTAGCGTCGCTTATCGGCACGTGTACCTTTCATCGTACCCATGGTGCCTGAGTCTGCTTAACCCATCCGCTACCAAGCACCGGCCCAGCAGCTCCACTATCGAGCAGCCAGAGCGCTTCTGCGCTAACCTGTCTAGTTCCTATCTTCTAGTCAAACTTAACCTGCAGGTGGATAGACTTAGTATGACGAGGCAAGTTGTCACCCTTCTGCCTCTTCACTTGTCTTGGTGACTTAGTCATCTTGGCTTAGTAATTCTCTTTAGTCTCTTGCCTTCCGACACCAGAGTGGCCACAACGGGTCGGTAAATGTCCAGCGTTGGGATTCATCTTTTTATCAATAGATAGGGTGTTTACTATCATGCCAGCATGATTTCAGTGACTGAACCCTCCTCAAGTAAACTTGGAAATAGCATCATTTATTTGATCAAGCCTAGCCTGAACCAATTCCACTTATACAAATGGTAACAATTTTTTCCCGAGGTGGGTAGAAGTCTGCTGTCGGACTGGTTCCAAGCGCAGCAGCCTTCCTTCCCCAATGTCGAGCGTCTCCTCGAGCTGGAGCTCACCTAGCCTCAACCGAAATAATGTCCTATAACTTGACCATCCAGCTAAGAAAATCCTGAAAGAAATATGTATAACTAGAACAGAGGATATAACCAGAAACCCAACAAAGCAGAGATAGCCTAGTCCGCCGCGCACGGCCCGCCACATCTACCTGTCCACACCACCTGGGTGTAGTCGGTATCAGGGTCGTCTATACGGTAGAAGGGTACTTACCCATCTCCGAAGCCACCTCCGCAGCTCATGTCTATCTATCCCACAGGGGTCTATGGCTATGGGTTAATAAGGTTACACCTTAAACAGAATGGGTTCTTACCTATTCCGATCCATCAGTATCAACCTCTATGATCTGAGGTGATGCTTGGTAGACTTCAAGCATCTTGGACGAGGAAGCCAGAGGTGGCGCTTCAATGCGCTTCAGCCGCTTCTTTGTTCCTGTAGGTTCGCTTACTTGGGCTGACCGTTTCAACCCTCTAGCCTGTTCGGATGAACTAACGACTGTGGACGTGGCAGTACACTTTCTCCAGAAGTGCCCACTTTGTCCACACATGGTGCACTGATTGTGCTTTCTCCGACGTTCAGTCAAAGTTGACAGGATTTCCTTATACACTATTGCATACTCAGAAGTCGCCGGCTTTGCCTGTTTCCCCACATTGAAATTAGTAGGTTTGGCAGGCCTCTGGTTCTGTCTGCCCAAACCTTTTTCCTTCTTCTTAAACCTCGCGGAAGTCGAAGACCTATTGTTCTTTCTTTCCGTTGGCTGAGACCGTTGGACAGAATGGATAACCCTGTTACTGAACTGGGTATTGTCTTCCAACATGTGTCCAACTTTATGCAGAAGAGCAAGGTAGTCGTTCAAGTCTGTTGGATGGGGCTCCTTGAGTGCCCACGCATTGCGAACTTCTTGGGTAATACCTTACCATACCTTGTCGCGTACCCGTACTGGATCTGTATAGCTAAGCTTATACATGTAGTCAATTATCTTGTCCAGGTACTCATCAATGTGATGTGGCTTCATCACCAGGTTTCCCCCGAGAAGGGATCGGTCTTGTTCCGCTTCGTTACTACCAAAACCTTGTTCCAGTTGTTCCCCGAATCCTTTCCATGGTCTCAACGGGTTACTATTGTTAGCAGGAACGCCAGTAGGCTTGGCTGCCTCTTTGTTGGTGTCTGGGTGCGGCCCGGGATACCATGTGTGGGTGGTATCATCTGGGAGAGGGGTCGCCGGGTCTACCTGGTCCATATTAGTCAACCTGCACCCCGCAAAGCATTCGAACTTGACCTCCACCAATGTTAGGAAGCTTGCAAGTTCGGTAACCTTTCCCTGGAATGCCGGAATACCGCTCTGCTTCTCCGGCTTCTTCTGCCACTATCTGGAGGACGTCCATGAGGTCGATCTACTCCGGAATTCCCATCGTAGCTTCCGAGCATAGTGGTCCCACCATCCTTTCTTCTCGTCGCTCCAATTATCCTTGCGAGCGCCAAGGAACCGGGTCAAATCAGGTAGAGAATCGGCATCATCATTATCTGCACTGTCGTGGTCGGAGTTCCCTGGATCTCCTCCCGCTCCTGTTGCACCACCTCCAGGAGGTATATTTCTATCTCCATCATTGCTGGCGTTTCCGCCAGGTGTCTCCCATGGTCTATCATACCCATCCAACCGTTCCTCCTGGCCATCCTGATTCCCACCATTGGGGGGGTTAGTCCCTGATGGTGCTGATGGCAGTGGTGGAACAGGGCGTCACCCACTCTCCAGAGTTGGGTTAGAGGCCACCTGAGCTCTCTGCAGCAATGCCTGTAGCTCTGGGCAGCTCAGGGGTTGCATTGGGGGGCCAACGTGTCTCCATGAGCCACAATATCCACATGTTGGCCGTCCATCATCTTCCTTATGCCTTCTTCAATGCCTTACAGGGGTCCGTTGTTCCTTCCTGCACCCATATGTGTCGTAATTAATCCACCCCATACAGGATTCTTCCGATTTGCAGCCCGACAGGGAAAACTCGACTTGGCTGTCCGATCCACCAGTCGTGATTGTGGGGAGCACGGAAGGAGGAGTTGGTTTCGAAGGGGCAGAGGGAATCACGGGTACCCAAGGAACGGAGCGAGCAGGTGTTCCAGGTCCAGGCATCGGAGTCCCCCGTGATGGAGCCATGGGTGCTCGTTCTTCCTGGCGCCTTACCGGTTCGAGAAATCCAGGTGATGCCGCGCGCACCGGGCGGAACCCTAGGATACCCGATACTGCTGGTCGGAAGGCTGTGGCAGGAAAGGTATCTGGAGTGGGCAGCGAGATGGGTAAGGGTGTGGGTCTTGGGGCAGCGATATGAGGTACTGGAGTTGCAACCGACAGTGTTGCAGGAGGGTTAATGGGAGCCGGGGTCGGCCGAGGAGTCGGTCCGGTATATCTGGTGCGGTAAGACCCTTTGGCTTCGACGTCCTTTTCGTAACCGGACACCCATCGGCTGGTCCAATTGCCGGACTTCCTGAACGACTGCGGGCGATCGAGGAGGGGACAGACAGAGAGCCTGTTGATGCTCTTGTGAAGGATGAGGGATAGCTGTAGCCTTCNGCCGGACTTCCTGAACGACTGCGGGCGATCGAGGAGGGGACAGACAGAGAGCCTGTTGATGCTCTTGTGAAGGATGAGGGATAGCTGTAGCCTTCACCCTGGAGGCTTTAGAACATCCGTATACCCACAGAGCTTAGGTACGCCCTCCACTGTGCATCCCGGGCTCTCATAGCCGGTTCAATGCCGGAGTTCTCCGGCTTCATGTGGACGAGTGGGAGTGGGGGCGCCGCCTCTGTCATGAGTACGTTATTCTCAGCATCAATACTATAACCCCCTGCGAAGGCCCTTTCCAGCAGTACCATAGGATCCTTCAAGGCCTTCTGGTCTCTTAACATTGGCAGGTATGCCTGCTGCTGTACTTTCATCCATTCTACCGCTATCATAGTAATCTGTTTACGGAACACCTTGTGCCTCTGGGCATTCCAGTTCTTTAGTTCCTGCTTCGCAACCTCAATCGACATGGATACCGGACGGTCGATGTAAGCTTCGATGAACCTGCAGGAGAACTCCCTGAATTGTACCCCTTGCAGAGGGTGATGGAGCATGTCATGGAGCAGAGCACAGTCTTGAAAGAACTAAAGTGCCACCACGCGAGGGTCGGTAATCATAGGATTAACACATTCATCAGGTAACTGAATAGGGGTGGCCTCCAGAAGCAATTGGTGACCCTCTTATTCAATACGGCAGACATCCGGGAAAACCGACATACGAAATGTGTTGGCGGAGTTCTCGTCAAGATCAAGGTCTGAATCGGAATTGGATTCCATTCTAGCTCGAAGTTCGGTACTAGCCATTGCGCTTTCCACCCTGGGCTACTGGTTCGAGACAAGGTTACCAGTATTCACGCAAGGTTAGTGCTGAAGGTCGAAAAACAATTAATCGGGGGAGGAGTTAAGCGAGGAGCTCGCTTAAGGATACAATGTAACGGGGGCACCCCTAGGACGATGGATCCCAAGGTTGCGACCGCACAGAACAACTTCAAACTTATGGCCAAAAGTTCACACAGATGTAAGAGTAAAGTAAACGGTAAAACTTAATATCGTTAAGCCTGACCCTTCACTCCATTAAGGTCTCGAGAGGATTGATTGTTGGGGTAGGAGAGTTCTCGCATGGACTTTCAGGTAGTTTTATCTTATGCCAAAAACTCCCCTATCAGTTTACCCCAACCATTCGAGGACACCCTTCTCCGCTAAGGGTGGTCCACCACATCTCCTGGCACCCCCTTCGGGCTTGCATGTGTCGACACACTCTAGTCGGCGTTCACCTTATGCGGTTATCGTTTCTCCGGTGCATTCCCAATATGCCCACAGGAGTGAAAACCTCTGGGCATCGGTGTCTTGCCAGTGGCTAACCGTGAAGGCACCTCATGAACTAGACTATCCAGGACACGCTTCCCATGTGTATTGATCTCTACTTAACTCCGGAACCTGCCCTGAGAGGTTTATCTGTTTACTATTTATGGGTCTTGGGCTTCCAGTGTCTTCCGCAGGGCACAGTAGTCTGGGAGTGATCCAAGGGGCACTACCCATGACCACTATCTCGGATCTACCTTACTTATGGTTGGAATCATGCTTTTAGTGTCTCTGCACTTCCCTTTCAGGGCCTATAGCGTTGGGGACAATTTCGGGCTTGGTAGGTGTAAAACTCTCTCAGTCTCCCTGGCACCAGCCGGGACTACCTTTGGGACCCCGACGGTTAACACCCGTTAACTCCGCCAGCTTTGGTCCGTTTTACTCCGAACAACTTGCAGGAGGTACTCCACCTTCCACCCTATGCCCCTTTATATCTCCTGCGAACGGCCTATGGTCGACCGGATGGCAGTAACATATAGGGTGTTGGCAGCTTGTCTGCGAAGATTCCTCTTTGCTAGACTGCACACAACTACACAACCGTTTGCCTATGACATCCGGGCCTCAAGGCGGGGCTGGAGGGTTATGATAGGAATAATGTCGTCAATTTACAGCTTCATTGAAGCTACGTAGCTCGCCCAATAGCATCCCCCGGAACCCAGATTCCAGTATCATACATGTCTTTGTGTGGCAAACATTCCAGTCAATTTTCTCGAAGTCCCCGAGAGACTTTGTATTGAAAGGTAGGGTAACTCAGGACTCTGGGTAGGGTAACCCAAGCCCCAAGGCTGGGTAACCTGATCCCGAGGGTAGGGTAACCTTGTCCAGCGGACAAGACAACTTTTCCCTGTTATCCTGTCTAACCCGTCACCGGCGATAGACCTTTCTGACCTGTCTCTAGTTACCCAGCCTAGCTGAGCAACTGCCCCTTCAGAAGTCCCTAAGTATGCTGACACCGCTCCCAGGTGTATCCAGGTACCTAAGTCCCTGACCAGCCAATTCTTTTCATTCTCAGAGCCTGGGCCATCAGGTCTCCGTAGGTCAAGTACTTACATGCCTGCCGCTCACTACCAGTTCGCCTCCTGGCTACCTGTATGGGTATAGCTTCTGTCTGCCCTAGCCCATGTATGTTGGGTCATTACACACACCTTCGATAATGTAACTTGACTCCTTGTCAATATGTTCTGGGGTAGGGGCTTCCTTGAACCTACTGGTATTCTGGATCCTCGCAATATAGTTCTAGCAATGTGACCTTTAAACCTGGCAGGATGGTTCTTGTGGCAGGCAATTGTAGTTCATATGCTACGGTACCTACTCGACGTTTGACCACAAAAGGGCCAAACACCTGCTGGTCCAGCTTCTCCATTGGACCCTTGGTGCAGATGTTCTTTCAGTTTAATATTACATGGTCCGCTTTCTTAGCCTGCCCGGCCTCCATACCCTCCCTGGTAACATACTCCGCTGATGCCAATTGTTTCTTGTCCTACTATTTCCGCTGCCTTTCGTGTGCCCATTGAATCATCTCTCGAATCTCTTGCCATATTCCTTCCCATTCCTTAATCAAGTGCTTACTGCTAGGGTGTATCTCTTGATTATCAGGCATTATACCTAACCAGTTAGTCTATGGGTTAAACCCGCAATCGATCTCAAACAGTGACAACCTGGTGGATTCTGATATCCAGGTGTTGTATGCATACTCTGCAAGGGGCACTAGAGAAACCCAATCATCTTGTTGGAAGGTGCAGTGGCTACGCAAGTACTACTCCAGTGTCTGATTAACTCTCTCCGTTTGCCGATTAGTCTCATGATAGAATGCAGTCAAAACCTTTAGTTTGACTTGCAACAAGTGCATCAGATGCATCCAGAACTTAGATGTGACCAGCTATCTTGGTCGCAGATGATTGACTCGGGGAGTCCATGGAGGCGCCAAATGCCCTTCAGGAATATCACTGCAGTCCCCATGATTGGTACCTCAGCAGTCAGTGGTGCAAGCTTTGCCATTTTTGAAAATCTGTCCACAATGACCCAGATCTTGGTATACCCTTCTGACTCTGCCAGGGCTACAATGAAGTTCATTGAAATCGCTGTCCAAGGCTGCATAGGAACATCAATAGGGTCCAGGGACCAAACTTTACGTGCCTGATAGACTTATTCCTTTGGCACGCATTACATGTTCATATGTAGTTTGTAATATGCTTGACCATCTTAGGCCAATAGAAGTAAGCCCTAACCCTGCAAATGGTTCTGTAAGTGCTGCAGTGTCCCGCGATTCCAGAGTCATGTTCAGCCTCCATGGTTGTCTGCTTCAGACTCTGAACATTAGGCACATAACACCTGTTCTTGTACAGGAGCAAGCCCTTTTCTGCCCTGCAGTGTCGGTCAACCTCTTTGTCCCCAGCAGTCATTGCCTACAGGATCCTTAAGTATTCTATGTCCTGTTTTATTGCTACCCACAGTTGATGCAAAAAGGAAGACTGGAGCTGAAATCCTTGGCATACTTGCTACACCTGTGGGTGCAAGATATCCCATTCCTGACTACCTACCCACTCTCCAGAGCAAAAGAGCAACTGTGGCGGAAGATCACTCCCCCCTCTTGGGCGGTAGTCCCTATGCTCCAACAAAGTATTGGCCCTCTTCTTCAACTACCCTTCTTGGTAAACCCCATTGAAGTTAAACAGTTGGAGGAACTCAACCCAGTAGTGCTGCCTATGGTTAAGGACCTTAGTACTATTAAGGTACTCCAAGTTTTTATGATCCATATAGATCACCAATTGGTCCATTACTGAGCATAGCAGATGATCCCATGCCTTGAGTGCCACCACAATGGCAGTCATTTTCTTGTCATGGAGATTGTAATTAATCTATGCTGGGTGAAACTTCTGACTGTGATCGGCCACTGGATACCACCTCTCATGCTCGCAGAACTGGGAGAGGACAGCTCCTAATGCAAAGTCACTAGCATCGGTTTGCAGCCAGGTTGACTGTTTAGGGTTGAAATGTGCTAGGATAGGTTTGGACGTGAATGCTTTCTTCAAATGGTTGAAGGCCTGCTCACAAGCGGGTGTCCATTCCCATCAGGCATCCATCTCTGTCAAGTCTGTCCGAGGTCATGCGATCATGCTGAAACCCTCTATGAACAGACAATAGAAGGTGGCAAAGGCCATAGAGCTTTGAATAGTGACGACGTAGGACTGAGGTGTCTAATTCCTGATCGTTTGCACCTTCCTCCACAACAAAGAGATCCCCATATCAGAGCTCTTGTATCCGAGAAATTCAACTTCCCATTGGTGCAATCTGGACTTCTTCATCCTTAGGCATAGCCTGGCTTTTCGAAATTTCTCCATCACGCGCCTCACCAGTGCTACATGCTGTTCTATACTTTCGGAGTAGACCAGAATGCCATCCATGTACGCAATAACCCCTTCATCAAAGGGGTCATGGAAGACCTCATTTCTCATGCTCTCGAAAGTTGCCAGAGTATTACATAACCCAAATGGTAGGACCGCGTATTCATACATTCTATATCTATACCGAAAGGCTGTCTTCCATTCCTCACCTTCTCCCAACCTCAGAAGGTGGTAGCTGTTCTTTAAGGCCCACTTGGTGAACGCAATAGCCTTTCCTAACCTATCGCACACTTCGTTTGTCAGGGGTAGAGGGTACTTACTTTGAACTGTGATATTGTTCCACCCTCCATAATCTCTTACCAGTCTTAATATACCATCTGGTTTTGGTACGAAGAGGAAAGGGGTCACTGCCAAGAGACTGGATCACTGCAGCTTTCCAGTTCGTAGTATCTGGTTGGGATATTGCCACAGTGACTTGAGCTTCTTTTCTGGTAACGGATAGATAGGCCTAAACGGAGCTTGAGTCCTGGGTTGCAACATGATCGCACAATCACACTGTGGGTACTGCGCCAATGCCTCAATCCGTTCTTGCCTGAAGATATCCCCTAAGTCCTTATACTCACGTCCTATCTTGACCACAATCTTGGCCCCTTCCTTATTGGAGAATTGTACAATTTCCAATAGGTACTCATTACTAGGGTTTTCGGCTGTGATCTCTTTATCAGTCATGAACACTAACCACTTCTGCTCTGCTTGGCAGGTAGCCTTGCAGAAATCTGAGTGCCAGGTTAGTGATTCTGTCTTCCAATCTATGTCAGGGTTATGGCCCTTCAACCCAGACATCGGCAGGTACCTATCCACCTTAGTGTGGGGCATATCTGTGACTTCCCAGTACATCTTAATATGGTGGTCGCCTATCCTCGTTTGCAATAACTTGGTATAGTGCAGATCTGACTCAGGAATGTGATTACTGCTTGTACCACTTCTTGGCATGGGTACCTTTCCCTGCACCCAAGATGACTGACTCTGCTTAACCCATCCACTACTAAGAACTGGCCCAGTAGCTCTACCATCAAGTAGCTGTAGCACCTCCACACTTACCTGTCTAGCTCCAATCTTGTTGTCTAACTTGACTTGAAGGTGAACAGTCTTGGTATGACCAGGCAAGTTGCTACATTTCAGCCTCTTCACTTGTTATACGTACTTAGTCATCTTGGCTCAATAATTTTGGTCTCCTGCCTTTTCACACAGGAATGGCCACAACAGGTTTGTAAACCTTAAGGAATTGGGATTCATTTTATCAAATTGCTAGGGTGTTTACTATCATGCCAGCACGGGTTCCGGTACTAAACCATCCTCAAGTAAACTTGGAGAGAACAGAGTTTATTTGATCAATCCCGGCTGGAACCAACTCCACTGGTACTAAAGATAACAAATTTCCCCGGGGTGGGTAGAGTGTTACGGTTTCCCACTACTTGTATTACTCATGACAAGTAACGACCTTCGTTAAATCCCCGAACTGCACTGTGCTGTGTCCTAGCGCTCCTCGAGTCTCTAGGCCCTATCTTAGTATTTTCACGTAAGAAGCAGATTCTTACCAGCACCTAGAGTATCAGCTTTTATTCCGTTCACCCTATCTGTGTAGCGGATAGGTTCTTCATTCCATGGGGGATCCGTTCTGTGGATAGGTTTCCAGCGTAACGTATTCGTGTTCGTAAAGATCCTAAAGTAGTAGATGGGAACCAGCAGTAGATGGTTGTGTGAAGAGCTAATCCATTGGTGGAAACCCGGCCTTGATATAGGCCTCTTCCTGCAACCCAAACCCAGCCCTGATACTCAAGCAAAGTCAGGTGCGAAACCCATCTCCTGACTCAAACAAGTCATGTGTACAACATAAATCATCCCATGACCTCCAAACGACGTTATGTGCAAAAGTATAAAATGAACGCAATGTAAGTCAAATCCATAAACAAACCACATGACCTACTAACGAGATCACGCGGGAAACATTAACAAGTGTGCCTTGCAGGTAAGCATTACTGGCGAGCCTAAGCTCTCCCCATGACGCCAATCCTACATCCTGTGCAAAATACAATCAAACATAACAAGCCCCATGACCTGCTAATGAGGTCAAGTGCATACAAGCAATTTAAATGTAAACAAGGCCCATGACCTACCGATGAGTACATGTGCATGAAACAATAACTTAACTGCCTGGAGTCTAAATGGCGTCATGTGCGAAACCTGTTCTTTGCCGCTATCACCTGGCTAGCGCTCCACTACCCAGATCGCGACATTAGCTCCCCTCTCTCACCAGCCTGAGTCCCATCAGGCTAGCTCAAGCTTTCGTCTCCCGCCGCTTCTAGCATCCGGCAGGCTGTCTTGCTCATCTACCTCTTGGTCTCTTCCCAGAGCGTTTCTATGCTCTTGATTCATTTCTCCTTCTACCTGATCTCTTCCCGGAGGGAGCTGACTGTTTGTTGCGCCAGTCCCGCCCTCAGTCTTCCTACAATTGCCTCTCGTTCCAATTGCAGTCATTGCCTCTCCCCCTCCCTCTTCTCGCTTCGTAGTTCCCGGATCCCCACACTCTTGGTTTCTTCCTGATCAGCACTGTCTGCCGCTATCCTCTGTAGAGCTTCCAGGGAGTAGGCTTCCGCCGTGGTCAGGTTCAGTACTTTGTTCCCGCTGTGGCTCTGCAGGTATTGTTATCAGCTTGTCAGGGTCTTGTCTTTTTTCTGCCCCCCTCTCTCGCTTCACTGCGTCCCAGAAGTGGGTGCGGGGTATTCAATCAGGGCTATGGGTTCGCGTTGTGACGAGGTGTGCAGGGCGGTCTTTGGTGAGCCCGGTGGGCTAGTCTTTAGTAGCGTGTGCTGGCCTCGTCGTGGTCCAGAGCTGGGGTGGTACTGGTTGCGTAGGTGCACTTGCCGCTTGTTGTCGAAGCACCCTGTAAAGGATCTGCGGCTGTGTTCTTTCCATTCTTCTGTAAGGCGTGGAAGTGGTAGGTCCATTGCCTTGGCCCATTCATCGTTGCTCAGTCCCATCTTGACACCGGTTTTGTACCCGGGGCTTGTTGGGTAACTTTCATGCATTTGTTGAATTGCTAGCGCTGCATTGTTGAAGTTCGTGGCACGGTAGCACTCGCCCTCGTGTTCTGGTGGGTAATCTGTCCACTTCACATGGTAATAGTGTCTACTGTAGTGCAAGCAGGAGTCGATCATCTACTGCAGTTCGTATTCATCTGCTCTGACTATGTGAATAGATGGAGGTGGCAGTTTTTTCTGCCTGGGAAAAGAGTTTTATTGGTAGGGTTCGAGGAGGCTTTTGTGGAATGTTCGGATGGGTCTTTTTCTATAACGGGAGTACCCCTAGGAAGATGGATTACAAGGTTGCGACCAGACCAAACAACTTCAAACTTATCGCCAAAAGTTCACAGAGACGTAAGAGTAAAGTAAACAGTAAAACTTAATGTCGTTAAGCCTGCTGCTTTACTCAATTAAGGTGTCGAGAGGATTGATTGTTTTAGTAGGAGAGTTCGCGCATAGACTTGCAGGCGGTTTTATCTTATGGCAGAAACTCCCCCATCGGGTTACTCCAACCCTTCGAGCAAACCCTTCTCCACTAAGGGCAGTCCGACACCTCTCCCGGCACTCCCGTCTGGCATGTATTTGTCGACACACTCTGGTCGGCGTTCACCTTATACGGTTATCGTTTCTGCGGTGCAGTTCCATTTTGCCTGCGGGAGTGAAAACCTCTGCGCATCGGTGTCTTGCCACTGGCTAACAGTCAAGATCCTGCATGAACCGGACTATCTTTGACACCCTTCCCATGTGCATTGATTTCTACTTGGCCCTGGAAGGTTCCGTGAGCGTTTTATCCATCTACGATTTACGGTTCATGGACTTCCAGTGTTTTCAGCGGGACACCGTGGTCCGCGAGTGATCCAATGGGTGCTACCCATGACCACTACCCCGGATGCACCTCACCTGTGGTAGGAATCATCCTTTTGGTGTCACTGCACTTTCCTTTCAGAGCCTATGATGTTGGGACACTTTCAGGCTTGGTGGGTGTAAAACTCTCCTGGTCGCCCCGGTATTAAAGTGAACTACCTTCGGGACCCCCATGGTTAACACCCGTTAACTCCATCAGTATTGGTCTGTCTCACTCTGATGAACTTGGAGGAGGTACTCCACTTTCCACCCTACGCCCCCTCGTATATCCCGCAAACCGCTTATTGTCGACTGGACGGCAGCAATGTATACGCTGTTGCAAGCAGGTCCACAAAGATTCCACTTTGCTAGACTGCACACAACTAGGCTACCCTTTGCACATAACATCCAGGCCTCCAGGCGGGGCCGGAGGGCGGTGATAGAAATAATGTCTCCAATTTACAGCCTCTTCGGAGTTGCGTAGCTCGCACAATAGCATCTCCCGGAACCTCAGATTCCCGTATCATGCGTGACTTCATGTGATAAACATTCCCGTCATTTTGCCCGAACTCCCCAAGGGACTTCATGGTGAAAGGTAGGGTAACTCAGGACCTTCGGCAGGATAACTTGCTCCCGAGGGTAGGGTAACCAGTCCGGTGGGCGCGATAACTTTTCCCTGTTACCCGGTCTATCCCGTGGCCGGAGATAGACACTTCTGACCTTTATCCAGTTACCCTGTCTAGCTGAGTAACGGCCCCTTTAAAGGTCCCTAAGTACACTGACACCGCTCCCATGTGTATCCAGGTACCCAATTCCCTGACCAGCCAATTGCGTTCATTCTTGTCACCTGGGCTATCCAGTCTCTGTAGGTCAGGTACTTATTTGCCTGCTGGTTCCGACCAGTTCGCCTCCTGGCTACCTGTATGGGTATAGGTTCCATCTGCCATAGCTCATGTATGCTGCGTTGTTACATTTTCATCGAGGCTGGGAGGGTGAGTTGATATGCTTGCAATCCGACTTTGATTATTTTGAATGGTCCAAGTTTCTTGTAGTACAACTTCTGTGATGGTCTTGTGGTCCGGATATTGTGGGGTATGAACCACACCTTGTCGCCGACTGTGAGGTTCAGGTCTGGTTTCACGTGGTTATTGGTCTTTTCCTGTTTACTCATTTCTGCTAGACTCATTTCGTCTCATACCATGTCGTATACCTTTACCATAACGTTGGCCCACGTTATCTTGCGCTGCACTTGGTATTGTGCTCGGTCGAATAACGGGTCGTATCGGCAGTGCGCACAGAAGCGCGTAGTCTTTATCCTCTCATGTCACCTGTTGTTATACGTGAATTCTGCTGCGGATAGAAACTCCGTCTAATCGTTATGTTGATAGTGGACTTAGGATCACAGACCGGTTCTAATATCGTGTTCGTGCGTTGGCTCTGACCATCTATTTGTGGATCGAAGGCCGTGCCTAAGTGTCGGTTGATACTTAATTGCCATGTGACCTCCTTCCATATGTCCGATGTGAAGAGGGATCCTCTGTCGGAGGTAATATCTTGCAGTAGGCCGCGGAGTCTAAAGACCTGGTCTTTAAACAGGGTGAAGAACTGTGCTGTCATCATATCAGCTCTGCATAGTATAAAGTGCGCCATTTTCGTAAGTCGGTTGATAACGACTCATACGGTGTCATAACCGTTCCATTCAGGTAGTCCCATGATGCAATCCACAGCAATCGAATGCCATGGTCTTCCCGGGGTTTCGCGCGGTTTGTGCAGCCCACAGGATGCGTGTTTGTTTGTTTTTGTTCGTTGTCATATGTCGCAGTTCTGCACATATCTTTTAATATGGTCGTCCATCGATGGCCAGTAGTAGGATCCTTGAATCCGTGCTATTGTTTTCGCAGTTCCGCTGTGCCCCGCTGGTAGGATGCTGTGGTTTGTTCTTATCGTTTCCGTTCATAAGGCTTCTTTGTCTGGAAGACTTATTTTGTTGTCATACCATGGCTTTCTATCTTCTTCCCGGTATAACCTGAGGGCTATACCTTTTATTTCTTTTATTTCTTCCTTCAAGGGGTTTTTTAGCTCGTTGATTTCCCTGTCATCTGCCGTACTTTTTTTCATCCATGCCTCATATTTCACATCTTTGCTAGCGGCCGCGGTTGTTTTGTTCCGTGATTCATATCTGCTATCTTCGTCTCATTCTGGGATGAAATAGTTTTCTCTTCGAGAAGTATTCATTGTCATTGCGACCCGGGTTCTTCTTTGTCGCGGAAGTCCTGCGTCCGTCGAGTCAATGCCACTGGGTTTCCTCCTTCTTTTCCTTGTCGGTACTCCATTTGAATATGGTATTGGCATAATGTCTTACCCCATCTGATCTGTCATTCCTTGAGTTCCTTGGTGGTGGTGAATGCTAGTAGGTTCTTGTGGTCCGTGATGATCCGGATCACTTGCTGACTTTCTAGTCTGTACTTCCTCCAGTCTTCAACTGCTTGAACAATATCGTACAGTTCCTTGTCATAACTGTCATAGTTTTGCTCTGCCTTTGACATGGTCTTTCATCAAAATGCGACCCGTCTCCATAATCCGTTCTCGCCCTGTTGGGAGAGGGTACCGGAGCATCTTTGGTTGGATGCACCCGTCATGATCATGATGGGTAACGTGGGGTCAAACTGTCATAATATTGGCATCGTGGTAAGTCGCTTTCTCATATTGTTGAATGCTCTTTGTTCTTTCTCGTACCACTCCCATTTGATCCCTTTTCTGGTCGTATCATAAAGGGGTTTACCTATCCTGCGAAACCCTTTTATGAATCTATGGTCAAAGTTGCAAAAGCCTACAAAGCTTTGCACTCCCTTCACACCGTGGGATGCTTTCCAGTCGTCGATAGCTGCGGTTTTGACTGGATCAGGCGGTACTCCTTCAGGATTGATGGTAAACTCTAGGTATTCAACTTCGTTCATATGGACGTCGCATTTTGGTAGGTTCAGTTTGATGCTGGCTTCCCTCACTGCCTGCAGGACATTTCGTATATCTCTGTGGTGTTGTTCCATGTTGTCCGAATAAATGAGGATATTGTCTGGGCACAGGATACAACATATGTTCAGGTATTTGCTCAACTTGTAGTCGATCTACCCTTGGAATATGGCTGCTACATTAGATAATTCGGACAGTATGACCAAATATTGGAATAGTCTGTATCTCGTCCTGAAAGCCGTTTTCCACTCACCTGCCTCGGCTATTCTTATATTGTGATATGTGTCCTTGATATCCAACTTCCTATAGTGTTTGGCCCATCCTAGCCGCTCTAATGTTTCCTTAATCAATGGAAGGGTATACCTATCTCTTTGTAACGCCACATTCAGTCTCCAGAAATCCGCGCAAAGTCTCAGTTTCCCACCTTTCTTCTTGACGAACAGGATTGGTGCCACTGCTGAGGAGGACGATGGTTTGATCCTTTGCCTGGCCAGGTTCTGTCGCAGGTATTTTCACAGTGCCTTCACTGCCTCTTCCCTTAATAGGTAGCGTTTCATGAAGGGGGCTGCGTTTTCTTCTTCTAGCTTGATCTGGTGCTCCTCGCTCTTGTGTGTGGGAGGATAAGTTCCTTCATTTTCTTCGAATATGTTAGGGTAATGGTGAAGCTCTTTTGGGACCAGTTGCCACGGGGCTTCTTTCTTCTTATTGGCTCCTTCCTGTACCGCTAGTCGTGTGCTGATTGTTGACGCTTCTGCGATCATTGGTCTGTCTTCTTCTTCGTCCCATTTGAGGATCCCCGCCTGTTCCACTCTCTGGTAGAGTTGACTACAGGCCTTTGCTGATATGAAAGATATGCTTAGGGGTTTCGATTCCGTTATTTTGGTGCGGGTGTTGGCCCTGGGGGTTCCTTGTCCAGTGCTGCCGATGTAACGACCCAGCATATGTGAGCTATGGCAGCCGGAACCTACACCCATACAGGTAGCCCGGAGGCCAACTGGTAGGAACCGGCAGGCAAGTGAGTACTTGACCTACGGAGACCCGATGGCCCGGGCTC
>PYWC01000047.1:135558-189623 GCA_003182015.1 Tuber magnatum
ATAAGATAAAACTACCTGAAAGTCTATGCGAGAACTCTCCTACTCCAACAATCAATCCTCTCGAGACCTTAATTGAGTGAAGCGTCAGGCTTAACGATATCAAGTTTTACCGTCTACTTTACTCTTACATTTGTGTGAACTTTTGGCGATAAGTTTGAAGTTGTTTGGTGCGGTCGCAACCTTGGGATCCATCTTCCTAGGGGTGCCCCCGTTACACGGACATACTGTTGGATAATCAAGGGATACACCCTAGTAGTGAGCTCTTGGTTATGGAATGGGAAGGAACCAGGCATGAGATTCGAGAAATGATGCAACCAGCGCAGGAAAGGCAAGAGAAATGGCACAACCAGAAAAGATTGCCATCACCGGACTGTGTTACCTTGGATGACGGGGGTACTAGGTGGACAAAGAAAGCGGATCAGGTGATATTGAACCGAAAGAACATGCATATAAAGCATCTGATGGAAAAGCTGCACCAGCCAATGTTTGGCCCCTCCGTGGTCAAACATCGGATAGGTACTGGAGCATATGAAGCCAAATTGCCTACCGGATAGAGCATCTAGCCAGCTTTCAACGTCACAGCACTGGAACCATATCGCGAGGATCCGGGATCCGGAATGGTCCAGGAGGTCTTTACTCCGCACCTTGTAGACCATGACGGAAGTTATTTTATCAAAGCTGTTGTGGACAGTCAATGGTACCAGAAAGAAAAGGTGAAGTACCCGTCATGCTTCATCTGGTACCTGGCCTCATGGGAAGGCTATAGAGGTACGGAGAACCCATGGGAGCCCTATGAGATGCTAGAAGGGACAGGCTTACAGGCCATTGGGGATTTCTGCCAAAGATATCCGTCCAAGTCCAGGGACCATAGGCTCTTGGGGGAATGAGTCGTGGAAATATGAAATGATGCTAACGGTCCAGGACGGATGGTAGAGAAGAGGGGAATGTTGTAACGAGCCAACACACATGAGCTGTGGCAGCCAGAACCTATACCCGCACAGGTAGCCAGGAGGCAAACCAGTAGGAAGCAGCAGGCAAGTAAGAACTAGACCTACGCAGACGCGATGGCCCGGGCTACTAGAAGAACAGAATTAGCGGGCAGGGTACTTAGGTACCTGGCTTCACCCCGAAGCGGGGTCAGCATACTTAGAGAGCTCCGAAGAGGCAGTTGCACAGCTAGTCTCGGTAACTGGAGAAAGGTCCAAGGTGTTTATCTCCGGCACAGGAATAGACTACATAATAGTGTAAAATCAACTTGTTCACTGGACAAGGGTACCCTACCCCCATGAATGGGTTACTCTGCTATAGGGCTCGGGTCACCCATCCAAAGTCCTGAGTTATGTACCTTTCAATACCAAGTCCCTCCCGGACTTTGCGAAAAATGACTGGCATGTTTTTCACGCACAGCCATGTATAATACAGGAATCTGGGGTCCTGGGAGATGCTATTGGGCCAGCTATGCAGCTGCGAAGAAGCTGTAAATTGGGAACAATATTTCTATCATGCCTCTCCGGCCCCGCCTTGAGGCACGGACGTAATGGGCAAACAGCTACATGGTTGTGTGCAGTCCCGCAAAGACGAATATTTGTCGACCTGTTTACAACAATGTATTTGTCACTGCCATCCAGTCGACTGTAAGCTGTTCGCAGGATATATAAGGGGGCATAGGGTGGAAGGTCGAGTACCCCCTCCAAGTTGTTCAGAGTAGAATAGACCAAAACTGATAGAGTTAACGGGAGTCAATCGCAGGGTCCCAAAGGGACTCACAGGTGGTGCCGGGGTGACCAGAAGGGTTTTACACCCACCAAGCTGCAGTGTGTCCCCAATGCCATAGGCTCTGTAAGGGAAGTGCAGAGATACTAGAAGCATGATTCTTATAACAGGTAAGGTGGACCCGAGATAGTAGTCATGGGTAGTGCCCATCGGACGACTCCCTGGTAACCCGATCCTGCAGAAGACACCAGATCATCATGACTCGTAAATAGTAGATAGGTAAACCGCTCACGGTAGCTTCTGGGGTCCAGCAGAGACTAATGCATATGGGAATAGTGCCATATATAGTCCAGTCCATCTGGTGTCAGGATTGTTAGCCACTGGCAAGACGCCGATGAGAAGAGGTTTTTACTCTGGTAGACAAAATGGAAAGTTGTCACAGAAACAATAACCGCATGACGGGAACAAGAACACGCGTATGCTGACATATGCATGCCGCAAGGTTTTGCCTGGAAACGTGTCTGACCACTCTTAGTGGAAAAGGGTGCACTCGAATAGTTGGACTAAACTGATGGCGGAGTTTTTGGCATAAGATCAAACTACTTGAATGTCGATGCGAGAACTCTCCTACTCTGACAATCAATCCTCTCAACACCTTAATTCAGTGAAACGTCAGGCTTAAGGATACCAAGTTTTACCATTTACTTTGGTCTTACATCTTTGTCAACTTTTGGCATTATGTTTGAAGTTGTTCAGTGCCATCGCAATCTTGGGACCCATCTTCCTAGCTATGCCCCCATTACAAATGTCCAAAACGTGGACCATATAAGTGAGAGAATTATTGAAGACATCAATACCAGAGGATTTCAAGAGGTCCAAAGCCTAGAAACACTAGAAAGTCACAAGGCTGGATTTGGCACCATCAGACAAGGATATCTCATAAAACCTCCTAGAGACATGACTGAAGAGAACCCCCTTAGCATATTCTTTATATCAGCCAAGGCCTTGAGTCAACCATACTAACATGGAAAACAAGCAAGAATACTTAAATGGGATGATAAATGTAATGAACTTAGACTAACTACCACTGAAGCATCAGTGATCAGTATGCAGTCAGTGGTAAAAGAAGAAGCCAAAAGGAAAAATATAACCTTCAGATAGGTAGTTCTAAAGGAATATCCTGATTATCTTAATATAGTCAAAGAAAACAAAAAAACCTACCTCGCATAAGTCCCAAGCAAGTATTATAACATCAACCACAAGCAAGTAACGACAGTACCCGTCCTGAAACTCTACTCATTAAGAGAAGAGGAACTGAAAGTGCTAAGATAGTCTCTCAGTCAGAACATGGAAAGGCATTGGATCAGGCTATTGTTATCTTCAGCCAGAGCACCCAGTCTATTTGTCAAGAAAAAAGATGGAAAGCTGAGGCTGTGCATCAACTTCTTGGAACTGAATGTAGTATCTCAGAAAGATAGATACCCTCTACCATTGATAGATGAACCCTTGGACCAATTATGCTGGGCCAAGTACTGTGCCAAGTTGAACATCAAAGCAGGATATCGAAATATCCAAATTGCCAAAGGAGATGAATAGAAGACAGCTTTAAGAACACAATACAGACTATACACCTATTTAGTCATACTCTTTGCACTATCCCATGTTCTAGCAACATTCCAACCATGGATCAATTCCAAATTGAATAAATACCTGGATATATATTGTATCATCTGTCTGGACAATATTCTTACATATTCTGACAACACGGAACAATACTATTGAGGTATATGGGCGGTATAGCAGGTATCAATGGTGGCTAAGATTAAGCTGAAACTTTTGAAATGGGACTTCCAGGTGAACAAGGTCGAGTACCTGGGATTCATTGTCAACCCAGATAGAGTATGGGCCAACCCTGTCAAAACAGTAACCATAGACACCTGGACGGCACCAAAAAGCATCAGAGGAGTGGAAAGCTTTGTGGGCTTTTGCAACTTGTATTGTCAATTCATAGAGGGATTGAGCTGAGTGGCTAAGCCCCGCTACAATACAACAAGAAAAGGAATCAAATGGGAATAGGGAAAAAGAGAACAATCAGCCTTCGATGATATGAGAAAATAACTTACCATAATACTAATACTACAATACTTCAATCCCATGTTTCCCACCATGATTGAGACAGATGCATCCAGCTATGCCTGTGCAGAAATCCACTCATACCAAGGACAGGACAGACTATGAAGACTGGTCATGTTTCGTTCAAAAACAATATTAAAGACAGATCACAACTATGACATTCACAACAAAGAACTATTAGCTATAGTTCCAGGACTCCAGGTCAGAAGGAAGTACCTGCTAAGGAGTTATTATGTGATCCATGTTATCATGGACTACAAAAACCTACCAGTGTTTACTATCACTAAAGAATCAAGTGGATAACAAATCAGATTGAGTGAAATATTAAGCCAGTACCACCTCTAAATTGAATACCGACCAGGTAAAGAAAGAAGAAAGCCAGACACATTGACCAGAAGAATAGAAGATTTCCCCGATAAGAAGGAAACATGGTTGCACCAACAAAGACTTGTCCTACCAAAGAAGAAATACTTGCAACACCAGGAACAAGGAGATAGTAGATATAACTGTCTGAATGAAATAACTATAGGAACAAGAAAAGATAAAGAATATGAAGAATAGATATGACACAGTACTACTGAGAACAAGGAAATCAACAGGATTAAGAAGGCTCCAAAGGACGCACTAAAACAAATAAAAGATATGGCACTGGGACTATACCTGGATCAAAATAGATACCTATAGTGCAACTACAAGATAAGGATTCCAAATGAGAGAGCCTTGAGAATAGAAACAATATGAAGAAACCATGATAACCCAGAAGTAGAACACAGCAGAATGGCTAAAATAATAACAAGGATACAATGATTCTACTACTGGCCCTTGATGCAAGATGGTATCAAATAGTTTGTGAAGAATTGTGATACCTCCTAGACAATGAAAATGATAAAGCATGCACCCTATGGGCTGCTCAAACCAATCGAAGTACTGGGAAGACCATGGCAATCTATAGGAATGGATTTCATTACCAGACTACCAGAATCGAAGGGTTATAATATCAAATAGGTCATTATCGACCAACTCGCAAAAATAGTGCCCTTTATACCATGCCGAACTGATTTGAGGGTACCACAATCCTTCCACCTATTCAAAGATCAAGTCTTTAGACTTTGTGGACAACCAAAGGATATTATCTTGGATAGAAAATCACTGTTCATATCAGAACTATGGAAGGAAATAGCACCACAATTAAGCATTAGCCGATACTTGAGTACAAGCTTCTACCTGTAAACAGATGGACAGACTGAATAAATGAACATAATATTGCAACAATATCTGCAAGCCTGCATCAACTATCAACAAAATGTGGAGATGAAATAATCATATAGGCCAGAATTCTTCTACAACAATAGATGACTAGAAACAATAAAAACAACACCCTTCTTTGAGTATTATGAATACGACTCATTATTGGATCTGGCTGAATACCAGGTACCAAGGAAGATAATACAAGCCAATAATATGACAAAGATACACTATATCTTACAAGAGGAAATGACTCTGGTACAAGTGAGTTGAAAGAAAAAAAGCGATAAGCACCGGAGGCCAGACCGAAATCTTGCAATAAACGTTATGGTATGGTTAATACAACACAACCTTTAGACCATAAGGTCTTCAAGAAAACTGAACTATAAGAAACTCAAACAAACAGGTTGGACTAAGAGCATATAAACTTGACCTCTATCAGTCAATGAAACAAACTCCTTCAACATTCCTCCTCAGTCTCCTCAAACTCTGTCAAGAAAGCTCTTTTCCCTTACAGACAAACCTTCTCCCTCCACCTATTCATATAGAGGGAGAATACAAACATGGTCTCCAAGACATAATCGACCCTCACTTATACTATAGTAGACCACAATACTGTGCTAAGTGGATCACTTATTCCCCCCAACATGATCAAGAGTAGTATCCAGCTATCAATTTCATAAATACTAAAGATGTCATCCTCCTCTTCCACCAATACTATCCATAGAAGTTAGCTACTAATTGTCTAAACCAAAGAGCAGAAGAACAGTTGGGTGGTAGTTGAAGACTATATTGAATTTCAAAAGAATGCGCTGAGAGCACAGAAAGGGGTAAAGGAAATAGCAGAAAAAACCAAAGAACAGATGCAAAGAACATGGCTAGTATACAGTTATGATGACTGCATGATACACAATAATGCATAGGAACAATATGGATAATAGCCTACTGGGGCCACCCAAATGAGGGACTCAGACAGCGACCAGGAGTGGTCTAACTCCAGGCAACAACAGGCATGAGAAGGGGACCAGCCGGAGGCCCTGACGCAGTCCAAACATGACAAAATCGATTGACAGAACTGAATGTGCAGGTTCATGTTAGGCTGCAGGTGACTCTAAGGGCAAGCACATTCAGACTAAGGCCCAATACATAACAAAGTGAATACTAAGAAGGCTCACTTAGGTTCAAAAGTAATTGGAAGTATAATCAGTCTATCGTACAACTAATATATTGATAAGATCTCTTCTCTGTCACTGATAATGTGTGTAAAAGCATAGGAGACACCTCGATATTTATATTCCGCATCCGGGTATTTCCGGGCTGTCCACTCTTCTCAAATCTCTCTCCGTTTCCTCAGTGCAAATATCATAGACCCTGAGAGCCTTTACCCTGCTGGACTCTAATATACATGGAGTGCAGAAATGGTGTTCTAATTTCTCAGCACGCGGTGTCCACTTTGCTCATGGTTGGTCGAACCCTGTCACCATGGCAAGTGGCTACTGGCTGCATCTCTACAAACAGAGTAATCAGCTCCGACAACTAACTTGTCAATGCATCTCGATTCATTATCTATCTGCATCAACTCAGAGGAGGTGTAGTTCTTCCTTATCAAGCTAGTGGAGTTTAAGCCTCTTCACACTGGGGGTTAACCTTGCAGGAGACAGGCCCTCCGATTGTAACAGGGCTACCCCTAGGCAGATGGATACCAAGGTTGCAACCACATGAAACAACTTCAAACTTATCGCCAAAGGTTCACAGAGATGTAAGAGTAAAGTAACTGGTAAAACTTAATATAATTAAGCCTGACACTTGATTCAATTAAGGTCTCGAGAGGATTGATTGTTCAAGTAGGAGAGTTCTCACATAGACTTTCAAGTGGTTTTGTCTTATACCAGAAACTTCCCCATCTGTTTATTCCAACTATTTCGCCAGACCCTTCTCCACTAAGGTTGGTCCAACACGTCTCCTGGGACACCCTCTGGGCATGCATGTGTCGGCACACTCTGGTCAGCATTCACCAGGTGAACTGGACTATCTATAACACCCTTTCCATATGCATTGCTCTCTACAGGACCCCAGAAACTACCGAGAGCAGTTTATCTGTCTGCTATTTACGATCCTAGGTACCCATGTCTTCTGCAGGCTGCAGTGGTCGGGGAGTGATCCAATGGGTGCTACCCATGACCACTATCTCGGATCTACCTTACCTGTAGTAGGAATCATGCTTTTAGTGTCTGTGCACTTCCCTTACATAGTCTATAGCATTGGAGACAGGTTTGGGCTAGGTAGGTATAAAACTCACACAGTTATCACAGCACCACCCGGGACTGCCGCTACAATCCCGACAGTTCACTCCTGTTAACTCCGTCGGTTGTGGTCCCTGTTACTCCGAACAACCTGGAGGAGGTACTCTGCCTTCCACCCTATGCCCTCTTTGATATCCTGCAAACTGTGTATGGTTGACTGGACGGCAGGGACACCGAAGGTGTGGCAAGGAGGTCTCCCAAGATTCCTCTTTGCTAGACTGCACACAACTACACAGCAGTTTGCCCATGATGTACGGGCCTTAAGGCGGGGCCCGAGGGGTATTATAGGAATAATGTCTCCAATTTACAGCTTTATTGGAGCCATGTACCTCGCCCAATAGCATTATCCAGAACCCCAGATTCCTGCAACATGCATGGCTTCACATGACACACATTCAGGTCATTTTTTCCGAACTCCCCCCTGGGCTTTGTATTGAAAGGTAGGGTAACTCATGACTTTAGACAGGGTAACCTGAGCCCCATGGTAGGGTAACCTGAACCTGAGGGTAGGGTAACCTTGTCTAGTGGACAAGATGACTTTACCCTATGACCCTGTCTGCTCCATCGCCGCAGGTAGACACTTGTAACCTGTCCCTAGTTACCTGGTCTAGCAAAGTAACTGGCCCAGCAGTGGTCCCTAAGTATGCTGACATCCCCCCCAGATGTAGCCAAGTACCTAAGCACCTTCCAGCCATTTCTTTTCATGTCCTAGCCTGGGCTATATGGTCTCCGTAGGTCCACTACTTACTTGCCCGCCATTTCCTACCAGTCAGCCCCATAGCTGTCTGTATGGGTGTAGGTTCAGGCTGCCATAGCTCATATATGCTGGGTCATTACATCACAGCCCTCCTCCCTACGCTCTGTCCTGAACTGTTAGTATCATCTCTTATTTCCCAGACTCGCTTCCCCCAAGACCTTATGCTCCCTGGGCTTGGATGGATATCTTTGTTGGAAATCGAGAATGGCCTGTAAGCCTGTACCCTCTCGCATCTCATAGGGCTCCCACCAGTTCTACCTGGCCCCATAACCTTTCCATGAAACCAGGTACAGGACAAAGTACCATGGGAACTTCGCCTTTTGCTCCACTGTACCATCAACTGTCCACTACAGCTGCAATAATGTAACTAGGCTCTTTGTTTACAAGTTCCGGGGTAGGGACATCCTTTACCCTCCCTGATCCCAGATTCTGGTGATATGGTTCCAGCAACATGACATTAAGAACTGAGTGGATCCTCCATCTGATGGGTAATTGGAGTTTACATGCGCAGGTATCCACACGACGTTGGACCACAAAGGGGCCAAATATCTGCTGGTCCAGCTTCTCAATCGAATGCTTTGTACAAGTGTTCTAGCTATTTAACATTACACAGTCCACTTTCTTAGCCTGCCCAGAGGCCACATCCTCCCTGGTAACTTAGTCCAGTAATGGAAACCTTTCCTCGTCGAGCCATTTCCGTTCTCTTTCCTGTGCCTCCTGAATTGTCTCTTGGATCCCTTGCCAGGTTCCTGCCCCTTCCTTAACCAAGAGGTTACTGCTAGGGTGTATCACGTGATTATCAGACACTACGCCTGCCCAGTTTTTCCCGGAATTAAATGTGCTATTGATCTCACAGGGTGACAACCTAGTGGATTCTGATGGTGAGGTTTTGTATGCCACTTCTACAAGTACTAGTAGCAAAACCCAGTCATCCTGTTGGTAGGAGGAGTAACTATGCACATACTGCTCGAGTGGCTGAGTAACCCTCTCAGATTGCCCCCTGGTTCTGTGGGGGAAAGCAGACAAAATGCTTAGTTTCACTTGCAACTAGTGCATGTGACTTATCAAGGACTTGGATATGAATCGGTTATCTCGGTCTAAGATGATTGACTTGGGGAGTCGAAGAAGGCACCAAACATCCTTCTGGAATATCAAGGCCAGCTCCTTGATCAGTACTTCAGTGGTCCCGGGTATAAAGTTTGCTATTTTGGAGAATCTGTCCACAATGACCCAGACGTTGGTATACCCTTCTGACTCTGGCAGCACTACAATGAAGTCTATTGAAATTGCTATCCAAGTCCATATAAGAACATCAATAGGTTCCAGCAGACCAAAAGTTCTTGTGGCTGATGGACTTGTTCTTTTGGCACATATCACATATTCACACATAGTCTGTGATATGCTCGGCCATCTTAGACCAATAGAAGTTAGCACTAACCCTGCCAATGGTTTTGTAAGTCTCAAAGTATCTTACAATTCAGGAGTCCTATTCAGACTCCATCATTGTCTGCTTCAGAGTATGAATCTTGAGAACCTACCATGTAATGTGTTCGGGCCAGGCCCTAGTCACATAGCGGTACGATAGGAGGAGATTGCTTCGTGATCAACACGAAGCGAGCGCTGCTTGCGAAAGGAGGCTTCGAACAGGGTGTAATAGGAGATCAAAGAAATAACCATTCAACCAAGTATGTTTTAAGAATACTGTCTGGCGAAGTCCGTTGTTTCCATCGCAGAAATCAGCGGTCTTTAAATGCAGCATATCGCTTATCTCCAGTATGAGCGATATTGCAAAACAAGGTGTCGGTAACGTGTTCGGGCCCGGCCCTAGTCACGTAGTGGTATGATAGGAGCAGATGGCTTCGTGGTCAACACGAAGTGAGCGCTGCTTGCTAAAGGAGGCTTCGAACGGGGTGTAATAGGAGATCAAAGAAGTAACCATTCAACCAAGTATATTTAAGAATACTGTCTGTCGAAGTCTGCTGTTTCCATCGCGGGAATCAGCGGTCTTTAAATACAGCCTATCGCTTATCTCCAGTATGAGCGATATTATAAAACCATGTGTGTATCAACTGATAGCACATGAAACAATTTACGTATCAACTGATACCGTGAAACTAAATATAAAACAATATGCGTATCAAACGATAGCACATAAAACAATGCAGGTATCCACCAATACTGTGAAACCAAGCATAAAACAAGGTGTATATCAACCGATAGCACATGAAACAATACCAGTATCAACCGATACTGTTAAACCAAATATAAAACAATGCGTGTATCAACCGATAGCACACGAAACAATACAAGTATCAACCGAGTACCCGTACCGGTTACACTCCCAAAATAAAATAACAATTTCAGCAAATAAAACAACCTAATGAAACCCTAATAGCCGGTAACTCCGCTATTCTCTTGAAAGTCAGCTTAGGACCCATTCTTATCGTCATCACTATCCCGCAACAATCTCATTTCATCCTGCAACATCCATTCCGCACCTTTCCGCCATCTTTCCCGACACTTCCCACATGGCGCTCCGCGCACAAAATAACCTGACCTCCAGTCGTGTGGCAAGTCCACGAAGTTCCGTACTCTGCGGTCTTCCCCTTCATCCGTCTCGACATCGATTCATCCGCAATTCTCGCAGTGATCGATATAGAATATCTTCCAGTATGCATCTTCTGGAATTATTTCTCAGAAAAGTGGGTACCCCAAAATGAGGTACCGTCCCTTAATGCTGACTTCTGCGTAGGTCGACATTTTGGTTTTTCTTTCTCGTGGAAGGGTGCGTTTGTAATAGGGTGAAGGATTTTGTAAGGGGTCAAAGGTTTGTGGGTTTGATAGTATGATCTGTTTTCTGCCGTGGTTTAGGGGGCTGGTGGGTGGTGTTTATGTTGCGGTGGTGACCCGGCTTCAGTTTTCACTTAGGTCTTCAGGGGAAGGAGGGTGCTGCGTAATTTCGGCTTCTTCCGTTACCCTGCTACTATCACATTTCTCTGTGCTCAGGTAGCACCCACTACCAAAGGGGAAAAGATCTGATATTGCTGCTCCCCACATTCGTCCCGTTGATTCTGTTATTATTTCTAGGCATTTGTTGCAGATGTGTATGAATAGTCAGTGTATAAGGTATCGTCTAGGGATGATATCATGGTTCACCAACAGTCCCATTCGCTCATGGCGCAGTCTCCAAGATACTTCCTCATAGTTTGACATCGTAAGGCTGTTGGGTGGAGTGTTTTTTCCTTTTGCTACTGCCAGTACTCCACCTCAGCCAGCTGGGCTAAGTATGGTGCTTCATGTTCCATTACCCGATTTTCATCTTCACTGCTTTCGAAACCGCTCTTGAAGTGGGCTGAGCAAAATCCGTCCTGTATCCCTTGGTCCGTGTCCGGGCACAGGTGTTGGATTTCAGGCAGGGTTGGGCTCTACGCTACCGTTACATGGTTTATCGTAGGGGGTAATTCGTCCTCTGGTTTGTTGTCTTCCCACCATTGGTTAACCACTTCCATCGCGTTTGCTAATCCCTCAAGGGGTTCCCAGCCATATTCTGTTTCCGGGTACCCCACACATTTCACCAGGAATTGGTCACGGTCATATCGTCTTCTGTGGGCTCCTATGCTTTCCACTTGCCATTCCAGTTTCTCGTTTCCCACGATCCGGGGTGGTTTTGGGTGGCTCCTTGCAGGGAAGGATATATCATCGTTAGGGAGGTATCTCTTTATGGTGGATGCATGGAATGTCGCTTCTCGGTTTCTGTACATTCTCACATCCATTTCTACCGTGTAATTTTGTGTATGCTGATCCTATTTGATTATCTTGAATGGTCCAGGCCAGCGCGGTTCCAATTTCTTACTACGTCCCGATTCCGTTACGAATAAACTTCCGCATACCAGTAACAGATTACCCTTTCCTGTCGGTGTATGGTGTCTGCATCGTTTTGCTGCCCTTCTCGTGCTTCGGAATCGCGCCACTTTAATTGCATTGAAAGCTGTGTTCCGTATTGCTTGGTGTCTGTTTAACAATTCGTCGGCAGCCGGTACTGCAGAGTTCTTGAAGTTCACTAGGGGTAGTAGTGGATAATATTTTGCGAAAATAGCTTTATATGGTGATATGCCAAGAGTTTCTGACCATCCTGCATTCAGGTATGCTGCTGTTTTTGGTATGGCATCAAACCAGTTGTTTTGTCTGGCGTTGACTAGGTTTCGGAGAGCTGTCTTCAATTCTCGAATTTTCCTTTCGACCTGTCCATTCCTTTCATGATGGCCTGGTGCCACCTTGATATGCTCAATGCCTAACGATCGACACTGTGGTCTCCACACATATGACTCAAATCGTGGGTCTGCATCGCTTACTAGAGAGGTTGGGTAGCCATGGGGTGTAAATGTTTTATTGCGCAGCAGTTCCCAGGTTGCTATTGCTGTTACTTGCTTCGTTGTAGGTATAAGCCATGTGAATCCTGAAAACCTATCCATCGCAACTAGGATCATGTCGTATCCCCATGAGTTGTGAAATGGTCCAGCAAAGTCAATGGCTATTGATTCCAAGATTTCTGATGGCAGGGTAATTGTTTGAGCCTTTCCTTCTGGCAATTTTGTAGGCTTCTTATTTACCTGGCATGTGTGGCACTGGGCCACATACGCTCTAAAGTCCTTCCGCATTTCAGGCCAAAATAGATACTCCGTTGCATACCATAAGTTTAGTTCAACACTGTGGTGGCCTTTGTTGTGAATTTCGCTAATGACATATTCTCTCAACGTTGTATCTCCGTATGTGGGGCCTTTCGGAACATACAGGCAATGTTCCCCGTATCTGGTTTTTGCGTATAGCATTCCGTTTGCAACCTTGTAAGAGGACAAGTCTCCTATGGAGTCCATATTCTCATTGACCTTTTTCCAAATTGGTTCTTTCCAGTATGCTGCTACCATATGTGCCCCGAATGTTCCGATCCTTTTCATTGACTGTTTGTAAAGTGTCGCCTTCGTCTTCTATCTCGCTTCCTCTGGTTGTCTCAGGTAGGTCTTCCTCCTCGTTGTCTTCTAAGACATCGCAAAGCCCGCCCCACTATTCTGTCATTGTTGGGGGCATCACTGAGACTATTACCTCATTGGTAAGGCTTTCTAATCGTTCCGCTCGCCTAATCAGTAGAGGGCTCTCAGGACCTGGGTTTCGGAAAGCCGTTATTGTTTCAGCCGTAAGGTTCTCTATTGGTTCTGGCTCTGGCATCTGGAATGCCGGGCCTTCCGGATTTCGCAGTGCCGGAATTGCATAAGTCCTGGGTGTCGCTTGGGCAAGGGTGGATGGCCCTTCTCCCGCGCTAATTGATCTTCTGCCGGTCGTTCGTTCCCATTCCCAGTCATGAATTTTGGGGGACTCTGGAGGGCACAGGTCGATTTCTGTACTTGGGGGGCTTGGTCCTTCACCAAGCGGGTAAGGGGTCGACCTTCCCCGTCCTCTAGGGTGGTTGTTCGTGAATTTGATCTCGCTTTGATGATATGGGCAATGGTCAACATAACAGTGTGAGTAGTGTAACGCGCTATGTTTGAGTTCTTCCGCTGGCGTACTTCGCAGGGTGCACTGGTCACTCCAATCGTTTCCTGCAGTGATTGAGCAGGGGCTTCCTTGAGGTACAGGGGCTTCGTTGGGGTGCTCACTATAGGCGAAGGGACAGGGAGTAGGGGAGAACTCATGCGTAGGCTCCATTGTGTTTGATTCTTGCTCGTAGACCGCGTTATCCGAGGTGTCATCTGATTCCTTCATATAATCGTGGACATAGGGTGGATTCAAGTCTGATTTTCCATCATAAATTTGGGAAAGGGCATCAGCTAAATGGTTCCTGCTTCCTGGTGCGTAGACCATTTTCACAACGTGTTTTCCCAAGGCACTTAGCCATCTCACCTGTTTCCTGCTAGGGTTCTTGGTCATTCGCAGGTGTGTTAAGGGGTGGTGGTCTGTTACTATCTTGAAGGAATTTCCCATTAGTACATTGTGGAACCGATTAAGCGCTTCCACTGTTGCTAAGGCCTCTTTATTGGTAGTCCTATAGTTCATTTGGGCGTTGGTGAACTTTCTACTGTGTAACGCGGCTGGTCGTACCGTCTCATAAGTGGGTCCCTGTCCTGCCCATGCTCCAACTCCTTAATCTGAGGTGTCTGGAATCAACCAAATTGGTTCCTTGCTCCGTATTGTATCAGTCGCATAACTTGGGGATCGATAATTCGCTTTCAGACCATATCAAATGAGGTCTGGTGGGTTGTTATCGATACGAATTCGGCATTTCCCGTTAGGTCGGTTAGCGGTGCCGTCAACTTAGCATGGTGTGGGAGAAACTGGGCCACAAAATTAACTATTACTAGGAATCAATGAAATTACTTCTTGTTTTTTGGTGTTTCCCATTCTGCAATGGATGATATTTTCTGGGGGGAGGCATGGATCCCCTCGTTGTCTACTATATGTCCTAATACTTCCAGTTTGTCCGCAAAAAGTAGTGACTTCCTTTTGCTCGCGTAAAATTTTGCTTTTCTGAGTCGATCATATACTTTGCGTATGTGTTGTTCGTGTTCCTCTGATGTGTGTGAAAGCATGAGAATATCATCAATGTATACCCATACAAAATGATGTAAATATTCGCTTAGGAGGTTCTCCATTATCCACATAAATGCTGCTGGTGCATTCATGTCTCCTTGGAGCATTACCTTGCTCACAAATCCTCCCAACTGGGTTTTGAATGAGTTGAACTTAACACTGTGCTTGTCCACTCGTGTTTCGAAATATGCGTCACTTAGGTCGATCTTACTCCTGAATTTCGCTCGCCCTATTCGGTTAAAGATCTGCTGTTGGTTTGGAATTGATGGACTATCCATGACCGTGTTATCGTTTCTTACTTTCAGGTCCACCAGCGGGCGGATCCTTCCACCTGATTTGGGTTGTATAAACATGGGTGCCACTCTGGGAACTTTCTGTCGTACAATAACTCCACTTCGTAATTTCTCGTTTATCCAGTTCATGAGTTTTTCCTTGTAGGCTTCTGGAATCGAGTATGTTGGTTGGTTTCGTAGCTTGGTTGGATCTTTTAGCTGAATGTGGTGGCTAATCTTACGTACATGGGGCAGTGTTTCAGGGACCTTGTCTGGGAATACATCCTTGAATTCTTCCAACAACATGGTTGTATTGGTATCTGACACAGGTGCTTGGAATTCCCCCCTTGTTGGTTTACATAGCACACGTAGTTTGTCATCGGGAAATTCCACTACTGTATCCCCCCACCTGATAAGAGCATTGTGTCTTTTCAGGAATGGCATGCCAATCAGGGCATCGTACTTTGCCAAGTTCTCTACCAAGATCTCCTGATTTGTCTATTTCTTTTTCCCGATTCCTACGGTCAGTCCACATTTCTAGTGGCTTGAAGAGTGGGATCCTTTTATAGCCATATTGACTGTTGTTGGTTGGGTTAGAGTCTTCGTAGGGATGCCATGGGTAGAGATAAAGGTGGTGCTAATTATGTCGCAGCCAATTGTTCTCGTGTCGAATTGTACCTTTGCTGGATGCCCTTCTATGTGAATCGTTCCTCCAAGAGCGTCATGGGGCCTTATTGCCAAGGTCGGTTCCGTTCGCAGGCTTTCCATCTCCACTGAGTTAATTTCCACTTTGTCATATTCAGTTGCCTACATGTGGTTTGTCCTAGTCTCTCGCTTAGCGGCCTTTCCTTTTCCCTTTTTGGTATAGCAATCCCTTGTGTAGTGCCACATTTTCCTGCATTCCAAACGTGTGCCTTCCTCGCGTCATTTCAGTTTCTTGTTCTTCTTGTCCTTTGAATCCTTGCGGTATGGTTTATCCTTTTTGGTATTGTCCCGCGATGACGATCCTTTGCTATTCCTTTGCTGTGGCACCTGGGTTCGGTAAGCTCCTGTTTCATACAGGATAGCGTCCTTCCGTTCGGCCTGCTTGACTATCTTTTTAAAGGAATCACCATCCTCCTCCATGCGTTCTACCTCCTGGCGTAGTCTGGGATGCATTGCTTCATACAATCTTTGTAAAAGCATATACTGAGAAAATGTACAGGTAGGCAATCGTCCATAATACATAAAGAGATCCGAAGCGATCAGGGTTATTCTTTCTGTTTTGCCATTTCGTACTTGCTGGATATCCTTGAACCTTTTGTATAGTTCTTCCGTGTTTCGCGAGGATTGGAATCTCTCTCTCAAGTACTTTAACAGGGTTGTTCCAGGGATTTTTTCCCCACTCTCATAGTGGTTCATTGCTTGGTACTATGCTTCTTCTCCCTTTCTGGTACAGCAGCTTCCAAAGTATGCTCCGCTTCCTGCCTTAATTTTGTCCAGTCCGTGTAGGGCCAGGTATTGAGAGGTCATTATAACCCACGGATCGAAGACTGCAGCTTTTAAGTCCTTCGTTTCGCCTGAGAACAGGGCTGGTAGCGGAAGTTTGATTTTAGGTCCTGTTCGCCTAGCGGATTCACCTGCGGACATTTCAGGTTCAGACTCTTCGTTACTCGAGCTACTGTCTGCGGAGGTTGCTGATGAGTCGCGGGGGTTTTCGTCTGGGGGCTGCCTTACTACCGAGTGATCTGATGCTTCTTTGTCGCCTTCATCCTTCTTCGGTGACCCGACAGGTATGCTATCTTTCTTCGGTGGTTGCGCCGGTGCCTTCCCTTTGCTGGAGCTGAGGGGAAATAGCCCAGGCAGGCTAGTTGCTGCCTTTGCTAAGTCGTCAGCTGACTCGCTAAAGGTCTGCTTGGCCAAGTGTCGCGCTAGCTGTCTTTCTGCTTCGTTGATCGTGAATTCGCTCTTTGGCCCTCTCGGTTTCTTGGATTGCCTTCTGTTGGTAAGGGCTTCTCGTGGGACCTGCTTCTCACTTCGAGTCTTAAGTGACTCAATGGTGTCCAGTTGGCAGAGCCGAACCTTTCGCGGTTCTGCCGCTCCCCGATGCTAGCTGCGCTATTCGACCATCCATAGGTTGATCAAACCAGGATCCTGCAGGCTTCTTAACCACTTGCTGAGGTTAAAAAAATGTAACGTGTTTGGGCGAGGCCCTAGCCATGTAGCGGTACGATAGGGGCGGATGGCTTCACGGTCAACACAAAGCGAGCGCTGCTTGCTAAAGGAGGCTTTGAAGGTAGTGTAATAGGAGATCAAAGAAGTAACCGTTCAACCAAGTATATTTAAGAATACTGTCTGTCGAAGTGTGCTGTTTCTATCGCGGGAATCAGCGGTCTTTAAATACCGCCTATCGCTTATCTCCAGTATGAGCGATATAATCAAACCGCGTGTGTATCAACTAATAGCAAGCGAAATGATTCACGTATCAACTGATACCGTGAAAATAAACATAAAACAATATGCATATCAAACAATAGCACATAAAACAATACAAGTATCAACCGCTACTGTGAAACCAAACATAAAACAATTTGTGTATCAACCGATAGCACACAAAACAATACAAGTATCAACCGAGTACCCGTACCGGTTACAGTGTGTATCAACCGATTGCACACGAAACAATTCCCGTATCAAATGATACTGTGAAACTAAACATAAAACAATATGTGTATCAAGCGATAGCACGCGAAACAATACCAGTATCAAACGATACTGTAAAACCAAACTTAAAACATTTTGTGTATCAAGCGACAGCACACGAAACAATAGTAGTATCAAACGATACTGTGAAACGAAACATAAAGCAATATCGTACCCGTACCGGTTACACTTCTAAAATAAAATAACAATTTCACCAAAATAAACATCCTAATAGACTCCTCATAGCCGGTGGTTCCACTATTCTCCTGAAAGTCCATTTAGGACCCATCCTCGTCATTATCTCTATCCTGCAACAATCTCATATCGTCCTGCAACATCCATTCTGCACTTTCCCACCATCCTTCCAAACACTCCCCGGATGGCGCTCCAGGCACAAAGCAACCTGACTCCCAGTAGTGTGACAGGGCCACAAAGTTTCGCACTATGCGCTCCTCCCATTCCTCCGTCTCAACATCGATTCGTCTGCAAACCTCGCAGTGATCAATGTAGAATATTTTCCAGTATCCGGTTAGTGGGATGATTTCTCGGTATAGCAGGTATACCAAAATGAGGTCTCGTCCCTTTATACTGACTTCTTTGTAGTTTGACATTTTGTTTATTTCGGGTAAGGATAAGGTTTGTAAGAGGGTAAGGTTTGTAAGAGAGGAAGGTTTAGAGGTCTGGTAGTGTGGTCTGTTTTCTTCAGTGGTTTAGAGGGATGGTGGGTGGTAGTTATGTTTCGGTGGTGACCTCGCTTAGGTGTTGGCCTCGCTTAGGTGTCGGCCTCACTTAGATCTTCAGGGGAAGGGGGGTGCTGCTTGATATAGGTTTTATCCGCCTCCATGCAACCATCACATTTTTCTGTGTTCAGGTAGCACCCGCTACTGAAGCGGAAAACATCTGACACTGATTCTCCCAACATTCTTCCCGTCGATTCCCTTGTTATTTCTAAGCATTTGTTGCAGATGTATATGAATAGTCTGTGTGTAAGGTATCGTCTATGGATAATATCACAGTTCACCAACTGTCCCATTAGCTGATGGTGCAGTCTCCAAGGCACTTGCTCATAGTTTGACATCGTAAGGCTGTTGGATGGAGTGTTTTTTCCTTTCTTTATTGCTAGTACTCCGGCTCGGCCAGCTGGGCTCGGTATGCTACTTCATCTTCCATTACCCGATTTTCACCTTCACTCCTTTCCAAAACGCTTTCAAAGTGGGCTGACCAAAATCCATCCTGTATCCCTTGGTCCGTGTCTGGGCACAGGTGTTCGATTTCTGGTAGGGTTGGGCTCCACGCCACCGTCACATGGTTTGTCGTAGAGGGTAGCTTGTCCTCCGGTGTGTTGTCTTTCCACTATTGCTTAACTGCCTCCATCGCATTTTCCAATCCTTCCCGGGTTTCCCAGCTATTTTCTGTTTCCGCGTGCCCCATCCATTTCATTAGGAATTGGTCACGATCATATCGTCTTCTATGGTCTCGTATCGTCTCTACTTCCCATTCCGGCTTCTCGTTAACCACAATCAGGGCTGGTTTTGCGTAGCTCCTTCCAGGGAAGGAGATATCGTCATTAGGGGTATATCTTTTCACAGTGGATGCGTGGAATGTCGCTGCTTGGTTTCCGTACATTCTGCCATCTATTTCTACCATGTAACTTTGTGTATGCTCATCATATCAGATTATCTTGAATGGTCCACGCCAGCGGGGTTGCAATTTCTTGCTGCGTCCCGACTCCGTTGCGAATAATCTTCCGTATTCCCCGAAACAGATTACTCTTGCCCATCGGTGTATGGTGTCTGCATCCCTTTGCTGCAGTTCTCGTGCTTCTAAATCGTGCCAATATAATCGCATTGAATGCTGTATTCCGGATTGCTTCGTGCCTATGTAACAATTGGTTGCCAGCCGGTACTGCAAAGTTCTTGAAGTTCATTAGGGGGAGTAGTGGGTAATTCTTTCCAAAAATAGCTTTATATGGTGATATGCCCAGAGTTTCTGACCATCCAGCATTCAGGTATGCTGCTGTCTCTGGTATGGCATCAAACCAATTGTTTTGTCTGGCGTTGACTAGGTTTCGGAAAGCTGTCTTCAATTCTAGATTTTTTCTTTCGACCTCTCCATTCGTTTCATGATGGCCTGTTGTTGCCTTGATATGCTCAATGCCTAACGATCGACACTAGTGTCTCCACACATGTGACTCAAGTCGTGGGTCTGCATCGCTTACTAGAGATGTTGGGTAGCCATGGGGTATAAATGTTGTATTGCGTAGCAGTTCCCAGGTTGCTATTGCTGTTACTTGCTTCGTTGTAGGTATAAGCCACGTGAATCCTGAGAACCTATCCATCGCAACTAGGATTGTGTCGTCTCCCCATGAATTGTGGAAGGGTCCTACAAAGTCAATGGCTATTGATTCGAAGGTTTCCGATGGCAGGGTAATTGTCTGAGCCTTTCCTTCTGGCAATTTTGTAGGCTCCTTATTTACCTGGCATATGTGGCACTGGGTTACATACGCTCTAAAGTCTTTCCGCATTTCGGGCCAAAATGGGTACTCCGTTGCGTGCCGTAAGTTTCATTCAACACTGTGGTCGCCTTTGTTGTGAATTTCGCTAATGACGTATTCTCTTAACCTCGTATTTCCATATGCGGGGCCTTTCGCGACATACAGGCAGTCTTCCCCGTATCTGGTTTTTGCGTATAGCATTCTGTTTTCAACCTTGTATGCGGACAAGTCTCCTGTGGAGTCCATATTCTCATTTACATTCTTCCAAATTGGTTCTTTCCGGTATGCTACTACCATGTGTGCTCGGAATGTTTCGATCATTTCCTTGACTGTTTGTAAGGTGTCGCGTTCGTCTTCTATCTTGCTTCCTCTGGTTGTCTCAGGTAGGTCTTCCTCCTCGTTGTCATCCAAGACATCGTACAGCCCGCGCCGATATTCTGTCATTGTTGGGGGCATTACTGAGACTATTGTCTCACTGGTAAGGCTTTCTAGCCTTTCTGCTCATCCAATCGCAGGTGGGCTATCAGGTCCTCGCATTCGGAAAGCCACTATTGTCTCCGCCGTAAGGTTTTCTATTGGTTCTGGCTCCGGCATTTGGAATGCCAGGGCTTCTGGGTTTAGCAGTGCCGGAATTGTATAAGATCTGGGCATTGACTGGGTAAGGGTGGACAGCCCTTCTCCCGCACTGGTAGGTCTTCCGCGGATCGTTTGTTGCCATTCCCAGTTATTTATTTTGGGCGACTGCGGAGGGCTCAGGTCGATTTCTGTACTTGGGGGGCTCGGTCCTTCACTAAGCGGGTAAGGGGTCGATTTTCACCATCGTCTAGGATGGTTGTTCGTGAATTTGATCTCAGTTTGATAATATGGGCAATGATCCACGTAACAGTGTGAGTAGTGTAAGGAGCTATATTGGAGTTCTTCCGGTGGCGTACTGCGCAGGGTACACTAGTCACCCCAATCATTTCCTGCAGCCATTGCGCAGGGGCTTTCGGGGGGTACAGTGGCCTCCTTGGCGTACTCAGTATAGGAGTAAGCAGGGGAAGTAGGCAGGAACTCATGCGTGGGTTGCATTGTGTTTGATTCTTGCCCATAGACTGTACTATCAGAGACGGTATCCGATTCTTTCGTATAATCATGGACATGGAGTGGATTTAAGTCCGATTCTCCCTCGTATAACCGGGAAAGGGCATCGGCTAAATAGTTAGTGCTTCCTGATGCGTAGACTATTTTCGCATCATATATTCCCAAGGCACTTAGCCATCTCACTTGCTTTCTGCTTGGGTTCTTTGCCATTCGTAGGTGTGTTGAGGGTTGGTGGTCTGTAACTATTGTGAAGGAATCTCCCATTAGTACATTGTGGAACCAATTAAGCGCTTCCACTATCGCTAAGGCCTGTTTATCGGTGGTGCCACAGTTCATCTGAGCATTGGTGAGCTTTCTGCTGTGTAACACAGCTGGTCATGCCATCCCATAAGTGGGTCCCTGTCCCATCCATGCTCCAACTCCCAAATCCGAGGCATACGTAACCAACCAAATTGGTTCCTGGCTTCGTATGTCTATTGGTCGCATGACTTGGTGATCAATAATTCCCTTTCGGACCATATCGAATGCGGTTTGGTGGGTCATTGTCCATACGAATTAGGCATTTCCCGTTAAGTCAGTTAGCGGTGCCGTCAACGTAGCATGTTGTGTGAGAAACTGGGCCACATAATTCACTATTCCAAGGAATCGTTGCAATTCCTGCTTGTTTTTTGCTGTCTCCCATCCTGCAATGGAAGATATTTCCTGGGGGGAGGCATGAATTCCCTCGTTGTCCACTATGTGTCCTAATACTTCCAGCTTATCTGCAAAAAGTACTGACCTCCCTTTGCACCCAAAGAATTTTGCTTTTCTGAGCCGATCACATACTTGGCTTATGTGTTTCTCGTGTTCTTCTGATGTGTCTGAACATATGAGAATATCATCAATGTATACCCATACAAAATGATGTAAATTTTTGCTTAGGAGATCCTCCATTATCCGCATAAATGTTGCTGGTACATTCATGTCTCCTTGGAGCCTTACTTTGCTCACCAATCCTCCGAACGGGGTTTTGAATAAGTTGAACTTAACACTGTCCTTGTCCACCCGTGTTTGGAAGTATCTCTCGCTTAGGTTGATCTTACTCCTGAATTCCGCTCGGCCTATTCAGTTAAGGATCCGCTGTTGATTTGGCATCGATGGACTATCCATGATCATGTTATCATTTCTCACTTTCAGGTCCACCAGGTGGCGGATCCTTCCATCTGACTTTGGTTGTACAAACATAGGTGCCGCTCCAGGTACCTCTTGTCGTACAATTACTGCACTTTGTATTTTCTCATTTATCCAGTTCCTGAGTTTTTCCTTACAGGCTTCTGGGATCGAGTATGTCAGTTGGTTTCGTAGGTGGGTTGGATCTTTTAGCCCAATGTGGTGGCTAATCTTACGCACTGGGGGTAGCGTTTCAGAGACCTTATCTGGGAATACATCCTTGTATTCATCCAACAATTTTTTTGTGGTGGCGTCCGACACAGCGGCTCAGAATTCCCCGCTTGTTGGTTTGCATAGCACACGTGGTTTGTCATCAGGAAATTCCACTGCTGTATGCCCACACCTGACCAGAGCATTATTTCTTTTCAGGAATGGCATTCCAATCAGGTCGTCATACTTTGCCAAGTTCCCTACCAACATCTCATGATTTGTCTATTTCATTTTCCCGATTCCTATGGTCAGTCCACAATTCTTATAGCTTGAAGAGCGGGATCCTTTCATAGCCATATTGACTGTTGTTGGTTGGGGTAGAGGCTCCGTAGGGATGCCATGGGTCGAGATAAAGGTGGCGCTAATTATGTCACAGCCGATTGTTCCTGTGTCGAATAGTACCTTTGCTGGGTGGCCTTCAATGTGAATTGTTCCTTCAAGAGCGTCACGGAGCCTGATTGCCAGTGTTGGTTGCCTTCGCAGGCTTTCCATTTCCACTGAGTTAATTTCCACTTCATCATATTCGGTTGCTTCCATGTGGTTTGTGCTAACCTCTCACTTCACGGCCTTTCCTTTTTCTTTTTTGGAATGGCAATCCTGTGCGTAGTGCCCCTTTTTCCCGTATTCGAAACATGTGCCTTCCTCGCGTTGTTTCTACTTCTTCTCTTTCTTGTCTTTTGAATCCTTGCGGTATGGTTTATCCTTTTTCGTATTATCCCGCAATGATGATCCTTTACTGTTCCTTTGGTGTGGTATGTGGGTCCAGTAAACTCCTGTTTCATACAGGATAGCGTCCTTCTGTTCAGCCCGCTTAACTATTTTGTCAAAGGAGTCACCGTCCTCTTCCATGGGTTCTACCTCCTGGCGTATTCTGGGATGCATTGCCTCATACAATGCTTGTCTTAGCATCTACTGGGACACTGTCCCGGTAGGCAATCGTCTATGATACATCAAGACATCCATCGCGACCAAGGTTATTCTTTCTGTTTTGCCATTTCGTACTTGTTGGATATCCTTGAACCTTTTGTATTTTTCTTCCTTGTTTCGCCAGGATTGGAATCTCTCTCTCAAGTACTTTATCAGGGTCGTTCCTCGAATTCTTTCCCCACTGTCATAGTGGTTCATTGCTTGGTGGTATGCTTCCTCTGCCTTTCCGGTACAAAAGCTTCCGAAGTACACTCCGCTTCCTTCTTTGGTTTTGTCCGCTCCATGTAGGGCATGGATTGAGATGTTGTTGTTTCCCATTGGTCAAATAATTCAGGCTTCAAGTCGTCCTTTTCGCCCGAGAACGAGGGTGGCAGTGGAAGTTTGATTTTAGGTCCAGTCTGCCCCGCGGATTCACCTTCGGACATATTGTGTTCGGACTCTTCGTTACTCGAGCTGTTGTCTGATGAGCTTTCTGTAGAGTCGCTGGGGAATTCGTCTGGTGGCTCCCTTACTACCGGGTGATGTGATCCTTCTTCGTCGTCTTCTTTCTTGTTAGGGGTCCTGATGGGTATGCGATCTTTCTTCGGTGGTTGCGTCGGTGCCTTTCCTTTGCTGGGGCTAGGGGGAAATAGCCCAGGAAGGCTTGTTGCTGCCTTTGCTAATTCGTCACTCGATTCGCTAAAGGTCTGCTTGGCCAAGTCTCGCGCTAGTTGTCGTTCTGCTTCATCGATCAACAATTCGCTCTCTGGCCTTTCGGTTTCTCGGGTTGCCTTTTCTTGGTAAGGTGTCCTCGTGAGACCTGGTTCCCACTTTGAGTCTCCAGTGACTCCCTGGTATCGTGTTGGCGGAGCCGAACCCTTCCTGGTTCTGCCGCTCCCCGATGCTAGCTTCGCTGTTGTACTTTTTCATAGATTGATAAGACCACATCCCTGCAGGTTTCTGAACCACTTGCTGAGGTTAAAAAAAGTGTAACGTGTTGGGGCCAGGGCCTAGTCACGTAGTGGTACGATAGGAGCAGATGGCTTCCTGATCAACACGAAGCGAGCACTGCTTGCTAAAGGAGGCTTCGAACGTGTTGTAACTGGAGATCAAAGAAGTAACTGTTCAACGAAGTATATTTTAAGAATACTGTCTGTCGCCGTCTGCTGTTTCCATCACAGAAATCACCGGCCTTTAAATACAGCATATCGCTTATCTCCAGTATGAGCGATATTGCAAAACAAGGTGTGTATCAAAAGATAGAAAACGAAACAATACAAGTATCAAAAAATACTATGAAACCAAACATAAAACAATGTGTGTATCAAGCGATAGCAAACGAAACAATACAAGTATCAAACGACACCGTGAAACTAAACATAAAACAAGATGTGTATCAAGCGATAGTACACAAAACAATACAAGTGTCAAACGATACTGTGAAACGAAACATAAAGCAATGTAGTACCCGTACCGGTTACATACCACCTGTTCTTATACCGTAGTAAACTCTTGTCCATCGTAAAGTGTTAGTCAACCACTTTGTCACTGGCAGTCATTGCCTTCAGGATCCTTAAGTATTCCAGGTCTTATTTAATTGCTACCCGCAGTTGATCAAAAAAGGAAGACTGGAGCTGACACCCTTGGCACACTTGCAATGCTTGTGGTCCCAAGGTGTCCCGTTCCTGGCTCCCCACCCACCGTCCATGGCAAAAAAGCGACTGTGGTGGAAAATCACTACCCTCTTTAGGGCGGTAGTCCCTATGGTGGAACAAACTATTGGCCTTCTCCTTCAACCACCCTTCTCAGTAAACCACCTTAAAGTTAAAGGGTTGCAGGAACTCAGCCCAGTGGTGCTGCCTACGGTTAAGGACCTTGTTACTATTAAAGTACTCTAAATTCTTATAATCAGTATAGAGCATCAATTTGTCTCTTACCGAAGATGGCAGATGATCCCATTTCTTGAAAGCCAATACAACGGCAGTTATTTTGTTGTTATGGACATCATAATTAATCTCTGCTGAGTGACACCTCCACCTTTGATTGGCCACTAGATGCCACCTCCTACCCTCACAGAAGTAGGAGAGGACAGCTCCTAATGCAAAGTCACTAGCGTCGGTTTCCACCTGGGTTGGCCGTTCTGGGTCAAAATGTGGCAGGAAAGGTTTGGACATAAACCCTGCTTTCAAATGCTTGAAGGCCTGTTACAAGCAAGTGTCTATTCCCATCAGACATCCTTCTTTGTCAAGTCTTTTAGAGGTTTCGCTATCTTGGTGAAAGCCTCTATAAAGCAACCATAGAAGTCGGTAAACCCCATAAAGCTTTGCACATCAACGACGCATGTCAGAGGTACTCAATCCCAGATTCTTTGCACCTTCTCCAACAACATAGAGATCCCCATATCAGAGATCTTCTATCTGCAGAATTCAACTTCCCATTAGTGGAAACTGGACTTCTTCATGCTTATATACAGTCTGGCTTTCCGCAATTTCTCCATCACATGCCTTATGAGCACTACATGTTCTTCCCTGGTTTCAGAGTAGATCAGGATGTCATTGATATATGTAATGACTCCTTCAACTAAGAGGTCATAGAGGACCTCATTTGTCATGCCCTAGAAAGTTGCCAGCGTATTATATAACCCAAATGGCGTGACCGTGTATTCATAAAGTCCATATGTACACTGGAAGGCTGTCTTCCATTCCTCATCTTATGCCATCCTCAGGGGGTAGTAGCCATTCTTCAAGTCCAACTTAGTAAACCCAATGGCCTTTGCTGACCTATCTGTCAGTTCATTTATTAGCAGTAAAGAATACTTACTCTTAGTTGTGATTTTATTCAGCCCTTGGGATTCTATTACCAGCCTTAATGTACTATCTGGTTTTGGCACAAACAGGATAGGGGCTGCTACAGAGAAACTGGATCGCCGCAGCTTTCCAGTTCCTAGCATCTGGTTGAGATAACCCCCGCGTGCTTTAAACTCCTTTGCTGATAATGGATGGGTAGGCCCAAATGGAGGTTGAATCCGGAGTTGCAGCTCGATCGTATAGTCATAATTCACGTGCTCCGGCGATGCCTCAATCCATTCTTGACTGACGGTATCCACATAGTCCTTGTACATAGGGTGTAGCTTAGCCATATTGTCCGCATCTTTATCATTGAAGAATTGTATAGTGCCCAACAGGTACACATTACTAGGGTCTTCGGCTATTAACTCTTCATCGGTCATGAACACCAACCACTCCTGCTTGGCTAGGCAGTTAGTCTTGCAGAAATCTGAGCGCCACGTTACTGATCCTGTCTTCCAATGTATATCTGGGTTATGGTCCTACAACCAAGATATAGGTAGATACCCATCCACCTTGGTGTCGGGCATATCTGCGACTTCAAAGCGCATCTCATTGTGGTGGTCACCTATCCTCATCCCCAATGACCTGGTATAGTGCAGACCTGACCCAGGAATGTGATTACTGCTTGCAGTGCTTATCAGCACATGTACCTTTCACTGTACACAAGATGTCTGAGTCTGTTTAACCCATGAGCTACTAAGTACCGGCCCCCTAGCTCCACTGTCCAGAACAAGGAGCACTTCAGGACTTATCTGTCTAGCTCCAATCTTCCAGTCTAGCTTCCCTCATAGGTAAATAGACTTGGTATGATAAGGCAAGTTGTCATGTTTCTTCCTCTTCACTTGTCTAAAGGACTTAGTCATCTTGGTTTAACAATTTTGGTCTCTTGCCTTTCGAGATAAGTGTGGCGACAATGGGTTCGTAAACGTTAAGTAATGGGAATTCATTCTGTCTCAATTGCTAGTATGTTTACTACCACACCAGTATGATTTTGGGTACTAAACCCGACTTAGATGAACTTGGAAATAACACTGTTTATTTGATCAAGTCCACCCTGAACCAATTCCGCTTGTAATCAAGGTAACAATTTTCCCGAGGTGGGTAGAGGTCCACTGTTGGACCCGTTCCACGCGCTGCACCATTGCTTCTCCCATGTCACATGTCTCCTCTAGGAAGACCTCGCCCTGCCTCAATAGAACTATTGTCCTAAGACTTGCCCATCTAGTTAAGGAAATCCTGAAAAAAATGCGTATAACCAGAACAAAGCAAAGAACCAGAAACCCAACCAAGGAAAGACAACCCAACCAAGGAAAGACAACCCAATCCACAACACATGGCCAACAACATCTATCTGCCCACAGCCCCTGGGGGTAGTCAGTGCCATGCTCGTTCTTGTAGTAGAGGAGTACTTACCCATCCCAGAACCTCTTTCTGGGTTCCTTTCCATTCACCCCTCATGAGTCTATGAACATAGGCTAGTAACGTTATACCTGGAGCAGAATTAGTTCTTACCTATTCTGAGCCATCAGTGTCAACCTCCACCATCTGAGATAGTCCTGTCGGACTTCCTGTATCTTTGAGAAGGAAGCCAGAGGGGGTACTGCAATATGCTTTAGCCGCTTTTCTATAACCAAGGGGTGGCTTACTGGGGCTGACCGTTTCAACCCACAAGCCTGTTTGGATGGACTAATGACTGGGAATGCCATGGTACACTTCCTAAGAAAGTGACCAGTTTGTCCACACTTGGTATACTGGTTGTGCATTCTGCATTGTTCGGTCAAAGTTGACAGGATTTCCTTATGCGCTATGGTATACTCAGATGTTTGCGGCTTTGCCTGCTTCGCTACATTGAAATAAGTACATTTGGCAGGCATCCAGTTCTGTTTTCGTGAACCTGTTTCCTTCTTCTGAAATCTTGCGGAAGTAGATGACCTATCGCCCTACTCGTCAGCTGGCTGTGACAACTGGACAGGGTGGATAATATGGTTTCTAAACTGGTTGTACTCTTCGGGCATATGTCCAACTTTCTGATGAAGACCCAGGTAGTCATTCAAGTCGCTTGGTGTAACGACCCAATATACATGAGCTCTGGCAGACGGAACCTATACCCATACAGGTAGCTACGAGGCGAACTGGTAGGAACAGCCAGGCAAGTAAGTACTTGACCTACGGAGACCCAATGGCCCGGGCTCCGAGAATGAAGAGAATTGGCTGGTCCGGGACTTAGGTACATGAACAGACCCACGACCGGTGTCAGCGTACTTAGGGACTTCTGAAGGGGCAGTTGCTCACCTAGGCCAGGTAACTGAAGACAGGTCAGAAATGTCTATCGCCGGCAATGGGATAGACGGGGTAACTGGGAAAGGTTATCTGGTCTGCTGGACAATGTTACCCTACCCTGGGGCTGGGGTTACCCTGCGCAAAGTCCTGAGTTACCGTACCTTTCAATACGAAGTCTCTCGCAGAGTGCGGGAAAATGGACTGGAATGTAGGTCACGTGAAGCCATGCATGATACTGGAATCTGAGGTCCCGGGGGATGCTATTGGGTGAGCTACGTAGCTTCCAGGAAGCTGTAAATTGGAGACATTATTCCTATCATACCCCTCCGGCCCCGCCCTGAGGCTCGGATGTCATGGGCAAACGGTTGGGTGGTTGTGAGCAGTCTAGCAAAGAGGAAAGTTTGCTGATATCCTTGCAACACCGCATACGTTGCTGCCATCCGGTCGACTATAGGCTGTTGGCAGGATATACAAGGGGGCATAGGGTGGAAGGTGGAGTACCTCCTCCAAGTTGTTCTGAGTAAAACGGACCAAAGCTGGTGGAGTTAACGGGTGTTAACCGTGGGGGTCCCGAAGGTAGTCCCAGGTGGTGCCGGGGCCACTGGGAGAGTTTTACACCTACCAAGCCCGAACGTGCTCCCAATGCTATAGGCTCTGAAAGGGAAGTGCAGAGAGACAAAAAGCATGATTCCTACCACAGGGAAGGTGGATCCGAGGTAATGGTCATGGGTAGCGCCCATTGGATCGCCCCCAGACTACGGTGCCCTGCGGAAGATACTGGAAGCCCAAGACTCGTAAATTAGTAAATAGATAAACCGCTCACGGTAGTCTCCGGAGTCAAGTAGAGATCAGTGCATATGGGAAGGGTGTCATAGATCGTCTAGTTCATGAGGTGCCTTGACTGTTGGCCACTGGCAAGAAACCGATGCGTAGAAGTTTTCACTCTGGCGGGCAAAATGGAAATGCACCGCAGGAACAATAACCGTATAAGGTGAACGCCGACTAGAGTTTGTCGACACATGCATGACCGAAAGGTGTGCCAGGAGACATGTCGGACCACCCTTAGCGGAGAAGGGTGTGCTCGAATGGTTGAAGTAAACTGATGGGGGAGTTTCTGGCATGAGATAAAACTACCTAAAAGTCTATGTGAGAACTCTCCTACTCCAACAATCAATCCTCTCGCGACCTTAATTGAGGAAAGCGTCAGGCTTAAGGATATTAAGTTTTACCGTTTACTTTACTCTTACATCTGTATGAACTTTGGGTGATAAGTTTCAAGTTGTTCGCTGCGGTCGCAAGCTTGGGATCCATCTTCTTAGAGGTGCCCCCGTTACACTCTGATGGAGCCCCTTCAGTTCCTACATATTCTGAACCTTTTGGGTAATGTGTGACCGCACCCTCTCTCTCCTACCTGTACTGGGTCCATGTAGCTAAGCTTATATATGTGGTCAATTATCTTGTCCAGGTACTCATCAATGTGGTATGGCTTCATCACCATGTCTCGCTACTCCTGAAAGGATCAGTCTCGTTCCACTTGGTCACTACCGAAACTTGGTTCGAGCCATTCCCCGAAGTTTTCCACAACCTCAATGGGTTACTTTTGTTAACAGGAACTCTAGTACACTTCGCTGCCCCCTTATTGATGTGGGAGTGCAGCCCTAAATACCATGCCCAGGTGGAGACCTCTAAAAGGGGTATCATCAGGTTCACCTTGTCCATATTGGTCAACCTGCATCCAACAAAGTACGCAAACTTAACCTCTACCAGCATCAGGCACCTGGCGAGTTTTGTGACATTTCTCTTGAATGACGGAATGCCACTCAGGTTTTCCAGCTTCTTCTGCCACTGTCCGGAGGATGGCCATGAGGTTGATCTGCTCCTGAATTCACCTAATGGTTTCTTAGAATGGCTGTCCCACTGTCATTTCTTCTTATCACTCCAATCATTCATGCGCGCAGCAAGAAAGAGGTCAAACCAAGAAGGGAATCCGCATTATCACCATCTGAACGGTCATGGTCAGAGTCCCCTGGATCTCCTCCCACTTCTGCCGTCCTACCTCCAGGTGGCACATTTCCATCTCCACGACCTCCAGTGTTCCCACCTTGGGTTTTCCATCGTCTATGGTACCCATCAAACAGTTCCTCCTGGCCATGTTGATTCCCATCCTGGGAGGCGTTAGCCCCTAATAGTACTGATGCCGGTAGTGGAACAGGGCGTTGCCCACCCTAATGGGTTTGGTTAAAGGCTGCCTCAGTTATCCGCAGAAATGTCTGAAGCTCTGGACAACTGAGAGGGTTGCATTGGTGGGCCAGCGTGCCTCCTTGACCCACAACACCCACATGTTGTTCATCCATCTCCTTCCTGATAGCTTCTTCCAGGATTCACCGAGGTCCGTGGTCCCTTCCTACACGCGTATAAGTGGTAATAAATCCACCCCATGTGGGTCTCTTGCAATTTGCAGCCCAACAGACAGAACTCGCCTTGACCATCTGACTCGCCCCTTAGGATGGTGGGGAGCCCAGACAGAAGGGTTGGTTTTGAGGAGGCAGAGGGAAACCCTAGTATCCAAGAAACAGAGTGGGCAGGTGTCCTGGGTCTGAGGATTGGGGTGCTCCATGATGAAGCCTCAGGGGTTCGCTCTTGCTGATACTGTACCGGTTGTAACGACCCAGGATACGTGAGCTATGGCAGCCGGAACCTACACCCATACAGGTAGCTCGGAGGCGATCTGGTAGGAACCGGCAGGCAAGGGAGTACTTGACCTACGGAGACCCGATGGCCCGGGCTCTGAGATGAGCAGACTTAGTGGACACAAGTATTTAGGTACATGGCTACGCCCAAGGTTGGTGTCAGCGTACTTAGGGACCTATGAAGGGCCAATACACAGCTAGGCTGGGTAACTAGAGAAAGGCCGAGTGTGTCTATCCCCGGAAGTGGGATAGACAGGGTAACAGGAGAAAATCCACTTGTCCACCGGACAAGATTACCCTACCCACAGAACAGGGTTACCCTGCCTTGAGGCTTGGATTACCCTGTTCAAGGACCTGAGTTACCCTACCTGCCAATACGAAGTCCCTCGGGGAGTTTGGGAAAAATGACTGGAATGTTTGTCACACGAAGCCATGCATAATACTGGAATCTGGGGTTCCGGGAGATGCTATTGGGCGAGCTACGCAGCTACGAAGAAGCTGTAAATTGAAGACATTATTCCTATCATGCCCCTCCGGCCCCGCCTTGAGGCCCGGACGTCATGGGCAAACGGTTGCGTAGTTGTGTGCAGTCTAGCAAAGGAGGATCTTTGCAGACCCGCTTGCAACACCGTATACGTTGCTGCCGTCCGGTCGACCGTAAGCTGTTCGCAGGATATATAAGGGGGCATAGGGTGGAAGGTGGAGTACCTCCTCCAAGTTGTTCGGAGTAAAACGGACCAAAACTGACGGAGTTAACGGGAGTTAACCGTGGGGGTCCCGAAGGTAGTCCCGGGTGGTGCCGGGACGACTGGGAACGTTTTGCACCTACCACGCCCAAGGATGTCCCCAACGCCATAGGCTCTGAGAGGGAAGTGCAGAGACACTAAAAGCATGATTCCTACCGCAGGTAAGGTGTATCCGAGGTAGTGGTCATGGGTAGCGCCCATTGGATCACTCCTGGACCACCGTACCCTGCGGAAGACACCGGAAGCCCGAGACTCGTAAATAGTAGATAGATAAACCGCTCACGGTAGCTTCCGGCGTCAAGAAGAAATCAACGCGCATGGGAAGGGTGTCATAGATAGTCTAGTTCAGCAAGGGGTCTTGACAGTTAGCCACTGGCAAGTCCCCGATGCGCAGAGGTTTTCACTCCGGCGGGCAGAATGGAAATGCGCCGCAGAAACGATATGCACATATGGTGAACGCCGACTAGAGCGGGTCGACACATACATGCCCGAAGGGGGTGTCAGGAGACGTGTCGGACCGCCCTTAGCGGAGAAGGGTGTGCTCGAATAGTTGGAGTAAACTGATGGGGGAGTTTCTGGCATAAGATAAAACTACCTGAAAGTCTATGCGAGAACTCTCCTACTCCAACAATCAATCCTCTCGAGACCTTAATTGAGTGAAGCGTCAGGCTTAACGATATTAAGTTTTACCGTCTACTTTACTCTTACATCTGTGTGAACTTTTGGCGATAAGTTTGAAGTTGTTTGGTGCGGTCGCAACCTTGGGATCCATCTTCCTAGGGGTGCCCCCGTTACAGTATATCGTTAAGCGAGCTCCTCGCTTAACTCCTCTCCTGATTAATTGTTTTTCGACCTTCGGCACTGACCTTGCGTGAATACTGGTAACCTTGTCTCGAACAAGTAGCCCAGGGTGGAAAGCGCAATGGCTAGTATCGAACGTCGACCTAGAATGGAATCCAACTCGGATTCAGACCTTGACCTTGACGAGAACTCCGCCAACACATTTCGTGCTTCGGTGTTCGCGGACGTCCGCGGTATTGAATGGGACGGTCACCAATTGCTCCTGGAGGCCGCCCCTATTCAACTACCTGATGAATGTGTTGATCTTATGATTACAGACCCTCGCGCTGCGGCGCTTTCGTTCTTCCAAGACGCCGCCCTCGTCCACAACATGCTCCCTCCTCCACCGCAAGGAGTACCCTTTAGCGAGTTCTCCCGCGAGTTCGTCGAACCTTACATCGTCCGGGAGGTATCCAAGTCGATTGAGGATGCGAAGCGGGAACTGAAGAACTGGAATGCCCAGCAGCAGCAGGTGTTCCGTAAACAGATTACTACGGCAGCGGTGGAATGGATGAAGGTACAGCAGGAGGCATACCTGCGAATGTTAAGAGACCAGAAGGCATTGAAGGATCGTATGGCAGCGCTGGAAAGGGCCTTCGCGGGAGGTTATAGTATTGATGCTGAGAATGACGTACTGATGATAGAGGCGGCGCCCCCACTCCCACTTGTCCACACGAAGCTGGAGAACTTCGGGATGGAACTGGCTATGAGAGCCCGGGATGAACAGTGGAGGGCGTACCTAAGCCCCGTGGGCATACGGATGTTGGAAAGCCTCAAGGGGGAAGGATACAGTTATACCTCGTCCTTCACAAGAGCATCAACAGGCTCGCTGTCTGTCCCCTCCTCGATCGCCCGCAGTCGTTCAGGAAGTCCGGCGATTGGACCAACCGATGGGCGTCGGGTTAAGAAAAGGACGTCCAAGCCAAAGGGTATCACAGCACCAGATACACCTGACCCTACTCCTCGGCCGACCCCCGCTCCCATTAACCCCCCTGCAACACCGTCGGTTGCAACTCCCGTACCTCCTATTGCTGCCCCAAGACCCACACCTTTACCAGTTTCATTGCCCCCTCCTGATACCTTCCCTGTCGCAGCTTTCCCGCCAACAGTATCGGCTACCCCAGGGTACCGACCGCTGCGTGCGGCTTCACCTGGATTCTTTGAACAGGTCAGGCGCCAGGAAGAGCGAGCACCCATGGCTCCATCACGAGGGACTCCGATCCCCGGACCTGGGACACCCGCTCGTTCCGTTCCTTGGGCACCCGTGATTCCTTCTGCCCCCTCAAAACCAACTCTTCCCTCCATCCTCCCCACGATCACTAGTGGTGAGTCGGACAGCCAAGACGAGTACTGTCTGTCGGGCTGCAAGTCGGAAGAAACCCGTATGGGGTGGATTCATTACCACACGTACGGGTGCAGGAAGGGACCACGGACCCCGGTAAGGCACCGAAGAAGACAGAAGGAGGGAGACGGACGACCAACATGTGGGTACTGTGGGTCATGGAGACACGCGGGGCCCCCAATGCAACCTTTGAGTTGTCCAGAGCTTCAGTCGTTTCTGGCGATGACTCAGGCGGCTCCGAACCCAACTCCTGAGAGTGGGCAACGACCTGTTCCACCACCGGCATCAGTACCATCAGGGGCTAACCCCCCCGAGGATGGGAATCAGGATGGCCAGGAGGAAAGGTTTGATGGGTATGATAGACCCCGCGAGACCCCAGGTGGAAATACCGGGGGTAGTGGAGGTGGAAATGGACCACCTGTCGGTGGTACTACGGGAGCAGGTGGAGATCCTGGGGACTCTGACCATGATAGCTCGGATGATGATGATGCCGATTCTCTCCCCGACTTGACCCCTTTTCTCGGCGCTCGCAAGGATGACTGGAGCGACGAGAAGAAACGACGGTGGGACCGCCGTGCTAAGAAGCTGTCAAGGGAACTACGGAGCAGGGCGGCTGCACGACCATCATCTAGACAACGGCAGAAGAAGCCGGAAAAGCTGAGCGGCATTCCGGCGTTTAAGGGAAAGGTCACCGAACTCGCCAGCTTCTTGACGCTGGTAGAGGTTAAGTTCGAGTACTTTGCTGGGTGCAGGTTGACCGATATGGACAAGGTAAACCTGGTGATCCCCCTTCTAGAAGATACTGCCCGAACATGGTATCTTGGGCTGCACTCCCACATCAATAAGGAGGCAGCCAAGCGTACCGGAGTTCCAGTTAATAACAGTAACCCGTTAAGAACGTGGAAAGGATTCCGGGAACGGCTTGAACGGAGTTTCGGCGGTGACCAAGCGGAACGAGACCGATCCCTCCTTGAGTGGCGAGACCTAGTGATGAAGCCACATCACATCGATGAGTACCTGGACAAGATAATTGACTATATGTATAAGCTTAGCTATACAGACCCTGTGCAGGTACGAGATAAGGTACGGTCGGGCATTACTCAAGAAGTGAGGAACGCGTGGGCACTGAAGGAGCCCCATCCCACCGACTTGAACGACTACCTTGATCTTCTTCGGAAGGTTGGACACACACTGGAAGACAACACCCGGTTCAGCAACCGAGTTATCCACCCTGTCCAACGGTCTCAACCAACGGACAAGAAGGAGGATAGGTCCTCAACTTCCGGAAGGTTTAAAAAGAAGGATAAAGGTTCGGGCAGACAGAACCAGCGGTCTGCCAAACCTACTAATTTCAATGCGGGGAAACAGGCAAAGCCGGGGACTTCTGAGTATGCCCTGGCGCATAAGGAAATCCCGTCGACTTTGACCGAACGTCGGAGAAAGCACAACCAGTGCACCAAGTGTGGACAAACGGGTCACTTTTGGAGAAAGTGCACCGCGACGTCCCCAGTCGTTAGTTCGTCCAAACAGGCTCGTGGGTTGAAACGGTCAGCCCCGGTAAGCGAGCCCTCAGGTACGGACAAGCGACTAAAGCGCATTGAAGCGCCACCTCCGGCTACCTCGTCAAAGATACTTGAAGTCCGACAGGCATCACCTCAGATTATGGAGGTTGATACTGACGGCTCAGAATAGGTAAGACCCCATTCTGTGTAAGGTAGAACCTTAATAACCTGTATCCATAGACCCCTGCGGGATGGATGAAAAGGAGCCCCGGAAGTGGCTTCTGGGATGGGTAAGTACCCCTCTACTGCATGAACGACCCTGATGCTGACTACACCCAGGTGGTGTGGGCAGATAGATGTTGAAGGCCGTATGCGGTGGACAGGGTGATCTCTCCTTTGTGGGTTTTCAGGTTATTTCCTTTGTTCTAGTTATTTGTATTTCTTTCAGGATTTCTTTACTGGGACGGACAAGTCATAGGGTATTATTTTCGGTTGAGGCTGGGAGAGATCTCGCTCGCGGAGACGCTCGACATTGGGGAAGCAAGGTTGCTTCGCTTGGAACCGGTCCAAGAGCGGACCTCTACCCACCTCGGGAAAATTTGTTATGGTTAGTACAAGCGGGATTAGTTCAGGCTGGACTTGATTGAATAAATGATACTATGATCAAGTTTACCTGAGGAGGGTTTAGTACCCGAAATCATGCTGGCGTGATAGTAAACACCCTAGCTATTGATAACACGATTCCCAATCCCTTAACGTTTACCGACCCGTTGTGGCCGCTCTTGTGTCGAAAGGCAAGAGATCAGAATTAGTAAGCCAAGATGACTAAGTCCCTAAGACAAGTGAAGAGGCAGAAGCGTGATAACTTGCCTCGCCATACCAAGTCTATCCACCTGAGGGTAAGGCTAGACTGGAAGATTGGAGCTAGACAGGTAAGCGCTGAGGCGCTCCTGCTACTCGACAGTGGAGCTACTGGGCCAGTGCTTAGTAGCCGATGGGTTAAACAAACGCAGGCACCATGTGTACGACGAAAGGTACATGTGCCGATAAGCGACGCAAGCGGTAATCACATTCCGGGGTCAGGTCTGCACTATACCAAATCATTGGACATGAGAATAGGCGACCACCATAACGAAATGCGGTTTGAAGTCGCGGACATGCCCGACACCAAGGTGGACGGGTACCTACCTATGTCTTGGTTGAAGGACCATAATCCCGACATAGATTGGAAGACAGGATCACTAACCTGGCGCTCAGATTTCTGCAAGGCTAATTGCCTGGCAGAGCAGGGGCGGTTAGTGTTCATGACCGATGAAGAGTTGCTAGCTGAAGACCCTAGTAATGTGTACCTGTTGGGAATTGTACAATTCTCCGATGAGGAAGGTGCTGACATTACTGTCAAGCTACTCCCTGAGTATAAGGACTACGGGGACATCTTCAGTCAAGAACGGATTGAGGCCTTGCCGGAGCACTCAAAGTATGACCACACGATCGAGTTGCTACCCGGGACTCAACCTCCGTTTGGGCCTATCTATCCGTTATCGGAAAAGGAGCTTAAGGCACTCCGGGAATATCTCAATGACATGCTGCGAACGGGGAAGCTACGGCGATCCAGTTCCTCAGCAGCAGCCCCTATCCTCTTTGTGCCAAAACCAGATGGTACATTAAGACTGGTAATAGATTACCGAGGGCTGAACAAAATCACGGTGAAGAGCAAGTACCCTCTACCGCTGATGAATGAACTGCGAGATAGGTTAGGAAAAGCCGTTGTGTTCACTAAGTTGGACTTGAAAAACGGCTACTATCTTCTGAGGATGGCAGAAGGTGAGGAATGGAAGACGGCCTTCCGGTGCAGATATGGACTGTATGAATACACGGTCATGCCGTTTGGGTTATGTAATGCCCCGGCAACTTTCCAGAGCATGATAAATGAGGTCTTTCGAGATCTCATGGATGAAGGAGTCATCGCGTATATGGATGACATCCTGATCTACTCCGAAACTATGGAAGAGCACGTCGCGATGGTAAGGCGTGTAATGGAGAAATTGCGGAAAGCTAGACTATGTGTAAGTATGAAGAAGTCCAGTTTCCACCAACGGGAGGTTGAATTCCTCGGATATAGGATCTCCGATATGGGGATCTCTATGTTGTCGGAAAAGGTGCAGACAATCAAAGACTGGGCACCTCCGACATGCGTCGTCGACGTTCAAAGCTTTATGGGCTTTGCCAACTTCTATCGTCGGTTCATAGAAGGGTTCAGCAAGATAGCGAAACCCCTCACGGACTTGACAAAGAAGGATGTCCGATGGGAATGGACACCTGCATGTGAGCAGGCCTTCAATCATTTAAAGGAAGCGTTCACGTCCAAACCTATCCTAGCACATTTTGACCCTGAACGGCCAACACGGCTAGAAACCGACGCTAGTGACTTTGCATTAGGAGCCGTTCTCTCCCAGTTATGTGAGGATGAGAGATGGCATCCGGTGGCCTACCATAGTAGGAAGTTTCACCCAGCAGAGATCAATTATGATGTCCATGATAAGGAAATGACTGCCATCGTGGCGGCATTCAAGGAATGGGATCATCTGCTGCGCTCAGTAACGGACCAATTGGTGATCTATACGGATCATAAGAACTTGGAGTACTTTAATAGTACCAAGGTCCTTAACCGAAGGCAGCACCGCTGGGCTGAATTCCTGCAACCATTTAACTTCAAGGTGGTTTACCGAGAAGGACGGTTGAATGAGAAGGCGGATGCTTTGTCGCGGCGTAGGGACTACCGCCCTGAAGGGGGGAGTGATTTTCCGCCACAGTCGTTTTTTCGCCCCGGACAGTGGGTCGGGAGCCAGGAACGGGACATCTTGCGACCACAGGTGTTGCAAGTGTGCCAGGGATTTCGGCTCAAGTCGTCCTTTTTGGATCAGTTGCGGGTAGCGATAAGCGAAGACCAGGAGTACTTAAGGATCCTGAAGGCAACAGCTGCAGGTGACAAAGAGGTCGACCGACATTTCACGACGGAAAAGGGCTTACTCCTGTACAAGAACAGGTGGTATGTTCCCAAGGGTCAGAATCTGAAGCAGACAATCATGAAGGCAGAACATGACTCCCGAATCGCGGGACACTTCGGGACTTACAAAACCATTGGCAGGGTGAGGGCTAACTTCTACTGGCCTAAGATGGATGAGCACATCACTGACTATGTGCGGACATGTGATGCATGCCAAAGAAATAAATCCATCAGGCACAAGAAGTTCGGGCTGCTGGAACCTATCGATGTTCCTATGCGGCCTTGGACAGCAATTTCAATGGATTTCATTGTCGCGCTGCCAGAGTCCGAAGGGTATACCAAGATCTGGGTCATAGTAGACAGATTTTCGAAAATGGCCCATTTCATACCCCTGACCACTGAGGTACCTATCAAGGAGCTTGCCTTGATATTCCTGAAGGAGGTTTGGCGCCTTCATGGACTGCCAGAGTCAATCATCTCCGACCGAGATAGCCGATTCACATCCAAGTTCTGGATGAGTCTGATGCACTTGCTGCAAGTGAAACTAAACGTTTCGACTGCATTCCACCCAGAGACTGATGGGCAAACCGAGAGGGTTAATCAGACACTGGAGCAGTACTTGCGTAGTTACTGTTCCTATCAACAGGATGACTGGGTCTCGCTGCTACCCCTTGCGGAGTATGCGTATAACACCTCAACATCAGAATCCACCAGGTTGTCACCATTTGAGATCAACTATGGGTTCAACCCACGAACAAACTGGTCGGGTGTTGTGTCTGACAACCAAGGGATACACCCAAGTAGTGAACTCTTGGTTAAGGAATGGGAAGGAACCTGGCAACAGATTCGAGAAACGATTAAACGGGCACAGGAAAGGCAGCGGAAATGGCATGACCAGAAACGGCTGCCATCCCCGGACTATGTTACCTTGGAAGATGTGGCTGCTGGGCGGGCTAAGAAAGCGGACCGCGTGATGTTGAACCGGAAGAACATCCGCACCAAGCGTCCCATGGAGAAGCTGGACCACCGGATGTTTGGCCCTTTCGTGGTCAAACGTCGGGTGGGTACCCGAGCATACGAACTCCAATTGCCCACCCGATGGAGCATCCACCCGGTTTTCAATGTCACGCTGCTGGAACCCTATCGCGAGGATCCGGAATCGGGTAGGATCAAGGAGATCCCTACCCCCGAGCTCGTGGACAATGAGCCCAGTTACGTCATCGAAGCTGTTGTGGACAGTCGCTGGTATGGTGGAACAAAGGCGAAGTTTCCGTCGCGCTTTGTCCAGTACCTGGTTTCATGGGAAGGCTATGGAGCTGAGGAGAACTCATGGGAGCCCTATGAGATGCTAGAAGGGACAGGCTTACAGGCCATGCTAGATTTCCACCAAAGATATCCGTCCAAGCCCAGGGACCATCGGGTCTTGGGGGAATCGAGTCGTGGAAAGAAAAGACGACGCTAAACGGTCCGGGACGGACCGTAGAGAAGAGGGGAGTGATGTAACGACCCAGCATACGTGAGCTATGGCAGCCGGAACCTACACCCATACAGGTAGCCCGGAGGCGAACTGGTAGGAACCGGCAGGCAAGTGAGTACTTGACCTACGGAGACCCGATGGCCCGGGCTCCGAGATGAGCAGACTTAGTGGACACAAGTATTTAGGTACATGGCTACGCCCAAGGTTGGTGTCAGCGTACTTAGGGACCTATGAAGGGCCAATACACAGCTAGGCTGGGTAACTAGAGAAAGGCCGAGTGTGTCTATCCCCGGAAGTGGGATAGATAGGGTAACAGGAGAAAATCCACTTGTCCACCGGACAAGATTACCCTACCCTCAGAACAGGGTTACCCTGCCTTGAGGCTTGGATTACCCTGTTCAAGGGCCTGAGTTACCCTACCTGCCAATACGAAGTCCCTCAGGGAGTTTGGGAAAAATGACTGGAATGTTTGTCACACGAAACCATGCATAATACTGGAATCTGGGGTTCCGGGAGATGCTATTGGGCGAGCTACGCAGCTACGAAGAAGCTGTAAATTGAAGACATTATTCCTATCATGCCCCTCCGGCCCCGCCTTGAGGCCCGGACGTCATGGGCAAACGGTTGCGTAGTTGTGTGCAGTCTAGCAAAGAAGGATCTTTGGAGACCTGCTGGCAACACCGTATACGTTGCTGCCGTCCGGTCGACCGTAAGCTGTTCGCAGGATATATAAGGGGGCATAGGGTGGAAGGTGGAGTACCTCCTCCAAGTTGTTCGGAGTAAAACGGACCAAAACTGACGGAGTTAACGGGAGTTAACCGTGGGGGTCCCGAAGGTAGTCCCGGGTGGTGCCGGGACGACTGGGAACGTTTTGCACCTACCACGCCCAAGGATGTCCCCAACGCCATAGGCTCTGAGAGGGAAGTGCAGAGACACTAAAAGCATGATTCCTACCGCAGGTAAGGTGTATCCGAGGTAGTGGTCATGGGTAGCGCCCATTGGATCACTCCTGGACCACCGTACCCTGCGGAAGACACCGGAAGCCCGAGACTCGTAAATAGTAGATAGATAAACCGCTCACGGTAGCTTCCGGCGTCAAGAAGAAATCAACGCGCATGGGAAGGGTGTCATAGATAGTCTAGTTCAGCAAGGGGTCTTGACAGTTAGCCACTGGCAAGTCCCCGATGCGCAGAGGTTTTCACTCCGGCGGGCAGAATGGAAATGCGCCGCAGAAACGATATGCACATATGGTGAACGCCGACTAGAGCGGGTCGACACATACATGCCCGAAGGGGGTGTCAGGAGACGTGTCGGACCGCCCTTAGCGGAGAAGGGTGTGCTCGAATAGTTGGAGTAAACTGATGGGGGAGTTTCTGGCATAAGATAAAACTACCTGAAAGTCTATGCGAGAACTCTCCTACTCCAACAATCAATCCTCTTGAGACCTTAATTGAGTGAAGCGTCAGGCTTAACGATATTAAGTTTTACCGTCTACTTTACTCTTACATTTGTGTGAACTTTTGGCGTATAAGTTTGAAGTTGTTTGGTGCGGTCGCACCCTTGGGATCCATCTTCCTAGGGGTGCCCCCGTTACACCTGTTTCTAAGGTCCAGATGACGCAGCCCACTGTGGCCGGAACTGTGGAGTAACCAACACTGCAAGTGGAAAGGTTACAGGAGGAGAGGGGTCCAGGACCGGCAACAGGACAGGTAGAGGTGTAGGTCTAGGAGTGGCTATGGGAGGTATGTGAGTCGTGACTGATGGTGCCCCTGGTGGCATGAATGGAGTAGAGGTCAGAGGAGGGGTAGCATTGGGTGTATCTGGTACTATAATACTGTTAGTCTTCGACATCCTTTTCTTTGCATGAGGTCCATCAGTTCATCTGATCATGGGCTGCCCGAACGACTAGCAACAACCAAGGGGGGGAAAGATAAAAAGCCTGTAGATACTCTCGGGAAGGAGGAGGTAAGGCTGTAGCTGTCACCTTGCAGGCTTTCCAACATCTGTATACTGACTGGGCTTGAGTATGCCCTCCCTTGGTCGTCCCTGACTTTCATGACCAATTCTATCTCCAAATCCTTGGACTTAGTATGGATGAGTGGGGGTGGAGGCGCGGCCTCTATCATCGGCATATCATTCTCTGCATCAATACTACACCCTCCCTCAAAGGCCTTTTCCAATGCTGTTATCCAGGTCTTTACTGTGTGCTGGTCTTTTAGCATTGGCAGGTATGTCTCCTGCTGTACTTTGATCTATTCCAACACTGCCGTAGTAATATGTTTTCGACACACCTGCTGCTGCTGGTTGTTCCAGTTCTTTATTTCCCACTTTGCTTCGTCAATCGAACGAGCTACCTCTGGCATGGTGTAAGGTTCGACAAACTTGCCAAAAGGGACACCTTCCGGCCAGTGAGGGCCCATGTTCTCGAGTGCGGTTGAATCTTGGAAAAGTGAAAGTACCACAGCACGAGGATCTGTAATGATGAGATCAATACATTCAACAGGTAACTGAATAGAAGCGGCCTCTAAGAGCAACTGGTAACCGTCCAATTCAATACCACGACGCATGTGCGAAAACCAACATGCTAAATGTATTGCCAGTATGTTCGTCAACGGCAAGATCTGAATCCAAGCATGGGTCACCGTACCCACAGGTCTGGGTCTTGGTCCTGGCCATTACGCTTTCCACTCTGGGCTACTGGTTCTAGACAAGGTTCCTAGTATTCACACAAGATCCATGCCGAAAATCAAAAACAAGTAATCGGGGGAGGAGTTAAGCCAGGAGGTCACTTAATGAGATACCATAATGGGGGCACCTCTAGTAAAATGGATCCCAAGATTGTGACCGCACCAAACAACTTCAAACTTGTCCGCAAAGGTTCACACCAATGTAAGAGTAAAGTAACGGGTAAAACATAACATAGTTAATCCTGAGGCTTCACTCAATTACGGTCCCAACAGGATGGATTGTTGGAGCAGGAGGGTTCTCGCATAGACTTTCCAGTAGTTTTAGCTTATACTAGAAACTCTAACATCAGTTTACTCCAACTCTTCGAGTACACCCATCTCTGCTAAGGGTGGTCTGGCACGTCTCCTGGCACATCCATCCGGCATACATGTGTCGACAAACTCTAGTCAGCATTCATCTGATGCTGGTATTGTTTCTGTAGCATATTTCGATTTTTCCCATCGGAGTGAAAACCTCTTTGCATCTGTGCCTTGCCAGTGGCTAGCAGTCAAGCCACCTGGTCAACCGCACTATCTATAACACCCTTCCCATATGCATTGATCTCTACATGACTCCTGAAGCTAACGAGAATGGTTTATCTATCTACTATTTACAATTCTCAGGTTGCTGGTGTCTTCCACAGGCTCCACTAGGTATAGCGTGATCCAATGGGTGCTTCCAATGACCACTACCTCGGAGCCACCTTACCTGTGGTAGGAATCATGCTTTTAGTGTCTCTGCACTTCCCTTACTGAGCCTATAGCATTGGGGACACATTTGGGCTGGGTAGGGGTAAAACTCTCCCAGTCGCCCCAGCACCACCCGGGACTACCTTTGGGACCCCCACGGTTAACTCCAGTGAACTCCGTCAGTTTTGGTCCGTTTTACTCTGAACAACTTGCAGGGGGTGCTCCACCTTCCAACCTATGAGCTCCTGTATAACCCGTGAACAGCCTGCGGTCGGCCAGATGGCAGCAATATATACTGTGTTGCCAGCAGGTCTGCAAAGATTCCTCTTTGCTAGACTGCACACAACTACACAACCGTTTGCCCGTGGCGTGAGGGCTTCAAGGCAGGACCGGAGGGGTATGATAGGAATAATGTCTCCAATTTACAGCTTCTTCGGCACTGCGTAGCCCGCCCAATAGCATCTCCCAGAACCCCAGATTCCAGTTTTATGTGTGGCTTTGCGTGACAAATATTCCGCTCATTTTTCCCGAATTCCTCCTGAGAATTTGTATTGAAAGATAGGGTAACTCAGTACTTTAGACAGTGTAACCTGAACCTAATGGTAGGGTAACCTGATCCTGGGGGTAGGGTAACCTTGTCCGGTGGACAAGATGACTTTACCCTGTTACCCTGCCTACCCCGTCGCCAGAGGTAGACACTTGTAACCTTTCTCCAGTTACCTGGCCTTGCATAGTAACTGCCCCTCTAGAGGTCCCTAAGTATGCTGACATGGCTCCCCGATGTATCCAAGTACCTAACTACCTTGCCAGCCATTTCTGTTCATGTCAGAGCCCAGGCCATTGAGTCCCTATAGGTCAAGTGCTTACTTGTCCGCCATTTTCTACCAGTCAGTCGCATGGCTGTCGGTATGGGTGTATGTTCAGGCTGTTATAGCTGATGTATGCTGGGTCATTACACTCCTAGCTCTATCTTACCATGCCCCTGGGTACGAATAAACGATCCCCTCTTAAGCGTCACTCTCCCTTCAGTATTTTCTCTGTCTTCCTTCACCAACTGACTTGATATTCAGTCTTACTACTTGTAGGATAGCCAGGGACTCCTATTGAACTAGCCAACCTCCCCCCTGTTGGGATCCATCAGTTGGTGCAATTGAGTCATCTTTGCATGCCTCTTTCTCCACACACAAAGGACCAAATGAGTTTATTCAACCTTATTAGGATAGCCAAAAATCCTCTGCCATAGATTGAGTTAAAATCCCTCCATCAGTGACCTTGCGTATTGGCGTAATTGCAGGTTTTATGGCAGCATCATATCGGTAGAAATTATCGCAATTTCCCAATACTCGCCTAGATCCTAGGTTTGAACACATGACTTGCCCATTATGCTTTGCCAGTTCATCCTGTATGTAACAGTTCGACTACTACAACACATAGCAAAGAAAATCCCTAGAAAGCCAAGCTCCATGGATACAGCCTAGCGAAATGAGTGGGCACAAAGTTTTCATTTACTTCTAAGGACGTCCTATCTAAATCTATTTAGGGCCAGGACGAATCAATAAGCCGACAAAAAAAACTGATCAGAAGGTATTAGAAAAGCATCAACCAGTTGAGATTAACTGTTGTGGGTTTCAACAAGGTATTAAGAAGGTTGGAGGAGGAAGAAGTCTAGTGGGGCCTGGAATGCTGGGCTAGGAGATATTCAGCGAACTAGCTGCTACAGAAATACAGGAATATACAAGACCATAAGTTGCAGACATGTAAGTACATAACTACTATCGAGGAGAGAAGAAAGAAGAGGAAGTAGAGAGATAGCCTGATGGGGTTAGTGTAACGGGGGCACCCCTAGGAAGATGGATCCCAAGGTTGCGACCGCACCAAACAACTTCAAACTTATCGCCAAAAGTTCACACAAATGTAAGANGATTCGGGAGTCATGTTCTGCCTTCATGATTGTCTGCTTCAGATTCTGACCCTGGGGAACATACCACCTGTTCTTGTACAGGAGTAAGCCCTTTTCTATTGTGAAATGTCCGTCGACCTCTTTGTCCCTGGCAGCTGTTGCCTTCAGGACTCCTAACTACTCTGGGTCTTCGGTTATCGCTACCGGCAGTTGATCCAAAAAGGAAGACTGGAGCTGAAATCCTTGGCACACCTGTGACACTTGTGCTCGCAAGATGTCCCATTCCTGGCTCCCAACCCACTGACTGGGGTGAAAAAACGACTGTGGCAGAAACTCACTCCCCCCTTCATGGCGGTAGTCCCTACGCCGCAACAAAGCATCTGCCTTCTCATTCAACGGTCCTTCTCGGTAAACCACGTTGAAGTTAAACGGTTGCAGGAACTCAGCCCAGCGGTGCTGGCTTCAGTTAAAGACCTTGGTACTATTGAAGTACTCCAAATTCTTATGATCCTTATAGATCACCACCTTGTCCGTTACCACGTGTAGCAAATAATTCCATTCTTTGAATGCCGCCACGCTGGCCGTCATTTCTTTGTCATGGACATCATAATTAATCTCCGCTAGGTGAAACTTCCTACTATGATAGGCCACTAGATGCCATCTCTCAACGTCACAGAACTGGGAGATAACCGCTCCTAATGTAAAGTCACTAGTGTCAGTTTCCAGCCGGGTTGGCCGTTCAGGGTCAAAATGTGCTAAGATAGGTTTGGACGTGAACGCTTCCTTCAAATGGTTGAAGGCCTGCTCACACACAGGTGGCCATTCCTATCGGACATCCTTCTTTGTCAAGTCCGTCAGAGGTTTCGCTATCTTGCTGAACCCTTCTATGAACCGACGATAGAAGTTGGCAAAGCCCATAAAGCTTAGAACGTCAACGATGCATGTCGGGGGTGCCCAATCCCTGATTGTCTGCACCTTCTCCGACAACATAGAGATCCCCATATTGGAGATCTTGTATCCGCGAAATTCAAGCTCCCGTTGGTGGAAACTGGACTTCTTCATGCTTACACATAGTCTATCTTTCCGCAATTTCTCCATCACACGCCTCACTATTGCGACATGCTCTGCCATAGTTTCAGAGTAGATCAGGTTGTCATCCATGTATGCAGTGACGCCTTCGTCCATGAGATCCCGAAAGACCTCACTTATCATGCTTTGGAAAGTTGCCGTGGCACTATACAACCCAAATGGCAGGCCCGTGTATTCATACAGTCCATATCTGCACCAGAAGGCCCTCTTCCATTCCTCACCTTCTGCCATCCTGGGCAGCTAGTAGCCGTTCTTTAAGTCCAACTTGGTGAACACAATGGCTTTTCCTAACCTATCTTGCAGTTCGTTCATCAACGGTAGAGGATACTTGCTCTTTACGGTGATTTTTTTCAGCCCTCGGTAATCTATTACCAGTCTTGCTGTACCATCCGGTTTTGGCACGAAGAGGTTAGGGGCTGCTGCCGATGAACTGGATCGCTGCAGCTTTCCTGTTCGCAGCATGTCATTGAGGTATTCCCGGAGTGCCTGAAGCTCCTTTTCCGATAATGGATAGATAGGCCCAAATTGAGGTTCAGTTCTGGGTTGCAACTCGATCATATGGTCATACTTCATATGCTCCAGCAACGCCTCAACCTGTTCCTCCACCGAAGATATCTCCATAGACCTTATACTCGGGGAGTAGTTTAACTGTAATGTCCGCACCTTCCTCATCGGAGAATTGCACAATTCCCAATAGGTACACATTACTAGGGTCCTCGGCTAGTAACTCTTCATCGGTTATGAACACTAACCGNGCTAGACTGCACACAACTACACAACCGTTTGCCCATGATGTCCGGGCCTCAAGGCGGGGCCGGAGGGGTATGATAGGAATAATGTCTTCAATTTACAGCTTAAAAAAAGCTAAGTAGCTAACACAATAGAATCCAAAAGAACCCCAGATTCCAGTATCATGCATGGCTTAGCGTGACAAACATTCCGGTCATTTTTCCCAAACTCCGCGTGGGACTTCATATTGAAAGGAAGGGTAACTCAGGCCCTTGGGCAGGGTAACCCAAGCCCCAAGGCAGGGTAACCTGATCCAGAGAGTAGGGTAACCTGTCCGGTGGACAAGATAACTTTTCCCTCTTACCCGGTCTGTCGCGATTCCGGAGATAGACGCTTCTGACCTTCTCCAGTTACCCGGCCTAGCTGGGCAACTGCCCCTTCAGACATCCCTAAGTACGCTGACACCGCTCCTGGGTGTATCCAGGTACCTAAGTCCCTGACCAGCCAACTCCGTTCATTCTTGGAGTCCGGGCCATCGGGTCTCTGGAGGTCAAGTGCTTACTTGCCTACCAGTTTCTACCAGTTCGCCTCCTGGTTCCCAGTATGGGTATAGGTTCCGTCCGCCTTAGCTCATGTATGCTGGGTCGTTACATCACTCGCCTCTTCTCTACGGTTCGTCCCGGACCATTAGCGTCGTCTCTTATTCCCACAACCCGCTTCCCCCAAGACCCTATGGTCCCTGGGCTTGGACGGATATCTTTGGTGGAAATCCAGAATGGCCTGTAAGCCTGTCCCTTCTAGCATCTTATAGGGCTCCCATGAATTCCCCTCAGCCCCGTAGCCTTCCCATGAAACCAGGTACTGGACGAAGTGCGACAGAAACCTCGCCTTTGCTCCTCCGTACCATCGGCTGTCCACAACCGCTGCGATAACGTAACAGGGCTCGTGGTCTACAAGTTCCAGGGTAGGGGCTTCCTTTACCCTACCTGCTTCTGGATCCTTGCGATAGGTGTCGAGCAATGTGACATTGAAAACCAGGTGGATGCTCCATCTAGCAGGCAGTTGGAGTTCATAGGCCCAGTTACCCAACCAGCCTTTGACCACGAAAGGCCCAAACATCCTGTGGTCCAGCTTCTCCATTGGACGCTTCCTGCAGATGTTTTTTCGGTTCAGGATTACGCAGTCCGCTTTCTTTGCCCGCCCAGCAGCCACATCCTTCTGGGTAATGTAGTCCGGTAATAGCAACCTTTTCTGGTCATGCCATTTCCGTTGCCTTGCCTGTGCCTGTTGAATCGTTTCTCGAATCACTGCCCAGGTTCCTTCCTATTCCTTAACCAAGAGCTCACTACTAGGGTGTATTCCATAGTTATAAGACAAGATACCAGACCAGTTTGTCCTTGGGTTAAACCCATAGTTGATCTCAAAAGGAGAAAACAAGATGGATTCAGATGTCGAGGTGTTGTACGCATACTCCGCAAGGGGTAACAGCGAAACCCAATCATCTTGTTGGTAGGAACTGTAACTACGCAAGTACTGCTCCAGTGTCTGATTAACCCTCTCGGTCTGCCCATCAGTCTCAGGGTGGAATGCAGTCGAAACGTTTAGCTTCACTTGCAACAAGTGCATTAGGCTCATCCAGAACTTGGATGTGAATCGGCTGTCTCGGTCAGAGATGATTGACTCTGGGAGTCCAAGATGGTGCCAAACTTCCTTCAGGAATATCAAGGCAAGCTCCTTGATAGGTACCTCCATAGTCCGGGGTATGAAATGGGCCATTTTCGCGAATCTGTCCACTATGACCTAGACCTTGGTATACCCTTCGGACTCTGGCGGCGCTACAATGAACTCCATTGAAATCCCTATCCGTGGCCGCATAGGAACATCAATCGGTTCCAGCCGCCCAAACCTCTTGTGCCTGATGGATTTATTTCTTTGGCATGCATCACATGTCCGCACNTGGGTGTAGGTTCCGGCTGCCATAGCTCACGTATGCTGGGTCGTTACAGTTAGGCTGGAGGGAGAGGGGTGCTAATGTCATGATCTGAATGGAGGAGTGCTGCTTAGATGACGGAAGCAGGGAAAAGGTTTCATATAACTTGCAGTCAGAAGTTATTAAGATTTTTGGTTAGGCTTACCATAAAGCTCCTTACAAGGCTTACCATTAAGGCAAATTGGTTAGGCTTTCGCACATGACTCATGATAGTGATCCCGAGATTGATTGATATTTGTGCCCATGACCCATTTGAGGCATGTAATGTTACAATGATTTCGCACCTGACCTCGCTTTGGAAGTTATAGGATTTTACATATGCCACAGTTGCAACTTATAGTGCTTCATAATTTGGTAGGCAGTGTGGACCACTCAGGTGACCCTTAGTCACAAGGATCCCATGTGAGTTATGGTTATAGCTTAGCAGAGTTAGGGTTGTAGGAAGAGGCGTATATAAAGGTCACAGATCTCACAGATGACTTAGCTCTTCGCACAACCATCTATTGTTCTTTTCTACTTATAACCTCATAAAACACAAAGCGTTTATACTCTAATATGTTCTGCAACATGAATAACTATTAAGACAATAACTGCGACTCTCATTGTTGGTAAGAAACTGATTCTTACATAAAAATGCTAAGATCAGACCAAGAGAGTCGAGGAGTCTTAGAACACAAAACAGCACAGCCTCCGCTGCAGCTGTTACCTGTTATGACCAAGAGAGTAGTGGGAATATGTAATACAAAGTTGCAATTGGTGTGCACTTCAGGAACTAGTAATCTCAGAGCATTTGGTCCAAATTCTGTTTATACTCCAACAAGACTAGGATTTGATGTAGTATCCTGTTTGCATTCTGGCAATTTAGTGTTGCCCCAGGTTATCTCCTGACAACATGGTGTCGTATCCAATTGTGCCCTGAGAATTTGGTGTCAACCCTGTTGCACCTAGTTGGGCCCTGTGAATTCTGTATCAACTGTAACCGGGGCACCCCAAGGAAGATGGATCCCAAGGTTGCGACCGGACCAAACAACTTCAGACTTATCGCCCAAAGTTCACACAGATGTAGGAGTAAAGAAAACGGTAAAACTTAATATCGTTAAGCCTGACACTTCACTCAATTAAGGTCTCGAGAGGATTGATTGTTGGAGTAGGAGGGTTCTCGCATAGACTTTGAGGTGGTTTTATCTTATGCCAGAAACTCCCCCATCAGCTTACTCCAACAATTCGGGTACACCCTTCTCCGCTAAGGGTGGTCCGATACGTCTCCTGGCACACCTTTTGGGCATGCATGTGTCGACAGACTCTAGTTGGCGTTCACCTTATGCGGTTATTGTTTCTGCAGTGCATTTCCATTTTCCCGCGGGAGTGAAAACTTCTGCGTATCGGTATCGTACCAGTGGCTAACAGTCAAGACACCTCATGAACTAGACTATCTATGATACCCTTCCCATATTCATTGATCTCTACTTAACTCCGTAGGCTACCGTGAGCGGTTTATCTATTTACTATTTACAGGTCTCGGGCTTCCANACACCCGTTAACTCCGTCAGTTTTGGTCCGTTTTACTCTGAACAACTTGGAGGAGGTACTCGACCCTCCACCCTATGCCCCCTTATATATCCCGTGAAGAGTGTACGGTCGACCGGACAGCAGCGACGTATACGGTGTTGCAAGCCTGTCTTCAAAGATTCCTCTTTGCTAGACTGCACACAACTACACAACCGTTTGCCCATGACGTCCGGGCCTCAAGGCGGGGCCGGAGGGGTATGATAGGAATAATGTCTTCAATTTACAGCTTCTTCGAAGCTACGTAGGTCGCCCAATAGCATCCCTCGGAACCCCAGATTCCAGTATCATGCATGGCTTCACGTGACAAACATTCTGGTCATTTTTCCTGAACTCCCCGTGGGACTTCGTATTGAAAGGTAGGGTAACTCAGGCCCTTGGGCAGGGTAACCCAAGCCCCAAGGCAGGGTAACCTGACCCTGAGGGTAGGGTAACCTGTCCGGTAGACAAGATAACTTTTTCCTGTTACCCTGTCTATCCCAATGCCGGAGATAGACGCTTCTGACCTTTCTCCAGTTACCCGGCCTAGCTGAGCAACTGCCCCTTCAGACGTCCCTAAGTACGCTGACACCGCTCCTGAGTGTATCCAGGTACCTAAGTCCCTGACCAGCCAATTCTGTTCATTCTCAGAGCCCGGGCCATCGGGTCTCCATAGGTCAAGTGCTTACTTGCCTACCAGTTCCTACCAGTTCGCCTCCTGGCTCCCTGTATGGGTATAGGTTCCCTCTGCCTTAGCTCATGTATGCTGGGTCGTTACATCAACTTAGTTGAACCCTGATGCTACTAAGATCTGACCTTGCATTCTGACTTCCAATTTATGTTTTGTGGACCCTATATGCTAGATGCTGCGGGTACTCAGAATGGTAGCCTATATTTTTGCTGATCCACAAAACACTACGAGTATCAAGCGATACTATAAAACTAATATAAGGTATTTTGTGTATTAAATAATAGTACACGATACAATACAAGTATTAGGCAATACTATAAAACCAACAAATCCTTAACCTAGTACAGTCCTGTCTGTTAAGTCCTCGTACCCTTGTGCAGCAACAGATAGTAGCCAAAGCCCCAGCCTTGAACCTTTTCTAACAAATTAAAGAATGTGTAAATAAAATAACAAAATCTCTTTTAGATTATTTACTAGCATAAGTAGAATTATATATAGTGGGAAAGTTGAAATATGGTAGGTTTGTATCACTCTATATTGAAACTAGAAACTATCAGTTTTCGAAGAAAGTTTCAACAAAAGCTACCTATTATATGTTTTAAGCTCAAAACTATAAACAAAGGAAGAAAGAGATGAAAACTTGTGTGTCAATACTTAGAATGACAGTGGTTTTTTTTGGATTATATTAGTTGCACTCTCAATGTCCAGGTTACTGTTAAAAACTAACTTTATCTATACTGCTTAAAGTGCGATAAGAAAAGCATAAGATATAAAAGAAACAGAAATAACAATTCCGAAATTACTCTCATTAGAACTACTACCTTCCAGAGATTTTATAAAAGCTATTTTAAAATGATTTAGTACTCTTATATGCTCAAAGATTGCCACTGAAATACTGTTATCTTTAGGTAGAAAGATATATTAAAATTGTTATTTTAAGACCACTACTGTAACCGGTACGGGTTACTAGGGTTTTATGTTTGGTTTCACAGTATCGTTTGATACTTGTATTGTTTCGTGTGCTATCAGTTGATACACACCTTGTTTTATGTTTGGTTTCACAGTATCGTTTGATACTTGTATTGTTTCGTGTGCTATCNTGGTATAGTGTAGACCTGACCCAGGGATGTGATTACCGCTAGCGTCGCTTAGCGGCACGTGTACCTTTCATCATACACATGGTAACTGAGTCTGCTTAACCCATCGGCTACTAAGCATGGGTCCAGGAGCTCCATTATCGAGCAGCGGGAGCGCTTCCGCGCTAACCTGTCTAGCTCCTATATTGCAGTCTAACTTGACCCGCAGGTGGATAGACTTTGTATGACGAGGCAAGTTGTCACGCTTCTGCCTCCTCGCTTGTCTTGGTGACTTAGTCAATTTGGCTTCGTAATTCTCTTTTGTCTCTTGCCTTTCGACACAAGAGCGGCGACCACGGGTCGGTAAACGTTAAGGGATTGGGATTCATCTTGTAATCAACAGCTAGGGTGTTTCCTATCACGCCAGCATGATTTCGGGTACTGAACCCTCCTCAGGTCAACTTGGAAATAGCATCATTTATTTGATCAAGTCCAGCCTATACCAGTTTCGCTTATACAAAACATAACAATTTTTTCCCAAGGTGGGTAGAAGTCCGCTGTCGGACCGGTTCCAAGCAAAGCAGCCTTGCTTCCCCAATGTCAAGCGTCTCCTCGAGCAGGACCTCACCCAGCCTCAACCGAAATAATGTCCTATGACTTGCCCATCCAGCTAAGGAAATCCTGAAAGAAATACGTATAACTAGAACAAAGGAAATAACCAGAAACCCAACAAAGGAGAGATAGCCCAGTCCACCGCGCACGGCCCGTAACATCTACCTGCCCAAACCCCCTGGGTGTAGTCAGTATCCGGGTCGTCTATGTGGTAGGAGGGTGCTTACCCATCTCCGAAGCCACTTCCGTGGCTCATTTCCGGCGATCCCTCAGGGTCTATGGCTATGGGTTATTAAGATTACACCTTAAACAGAATGGGTTCTTATCTATTCCAATCCGTCGGCATCAACCTCCATGATCTGAGGTGATGCCTGGCGGACTTCAAGTATCTTTCACGAGAAAGCCGGAGGTGGCACTTCAATGCGCTTCAGCCACTTGTCTGTCCCCGTGGGCTCGCTTACTGGGGCTGTCCGTTTCAACCCACGAGCCTGTTTGGATGAACTAACAACTGGGGACGTGGCGGTACACTTCCTGCAGAAGCGATCACTTTGTCCACACCTGGTGCACTGGTTGTGCTTTCTCCAACGTTCGGTCAAAGTCGACGTGATTTCCTTATATGCTATTGCATACTCAGAAGTTGCCGGCTTTGCCTGTTTTCCTGCATTGTAATTAGTAGGTTTGGCAGTCCTTTGGTT
>PYWC01000047.1:201238-216597 GCA_003182015.1 Tuber magnatum
TTTGATACTTGTATTGTTTCGTGTGCTATCAGTTGATACACACATTGTTTTGCAATATCGCTCATACTGGAGATAAGCGATATGCTGTATTTAAAGACCGCTGATTCCCGCGATGGAAACAGCAGACTTCAACAGATAGTATTCTTAAATATACTTGGTTGAACGGTTACTTCTTTGATCTCCTATTACACCCCGTTCGAAGCCTCCTTTAGCAAGCAGCGCTCGCTTCGTGTTGACCACGAAGCCATCTGCTCCTATCGTACCACTACGTGACTAGGGCCCAGCCCGAACACGTTACAACTACAGCAGACAAAAATGTCAATCAGAAAAGAATTCACCTTTACTATTTGATCTATTGCAACTTAGTAGTAATCTTTATAGTGTAAAAATATTCTGAAAGAACTGTAACATAGAAGTATTCTACACTAGAAGTAGTCTATTAATATTGACAAAAATTTAACTACTTTTGACTATAAGGAACTGAAAACTCTTCCAATTTTGATGCAACCTATATCAGATACTCTCATATGCCTTTAAAGATTACTTCTTATCTTTGATCCTTTATTAAGAGATATTATTGTTTAAAAGTTAAGAAAATCTAAGTAGTGTTTTTGGACTAATATACTCCAACCAAGAACTTCTAGTTCAATAATCAACCTTCAAAGAGACCACTGTAGGTATATCATATTTCAATTCCTAGTTATATAGATATCTTACTCAGTCAATATTAAATTATTGTTATAATAGGATGTAAAGATAAAAAATATTATATAAAGCCCAATTTTGTAAATCACATTTTGGTCAATGATTATATATAATAGTCTGTAAGCTTGATTTGATGATAAAACAATACAATAATTTTTAAAGATAGTCTTACAGCTTACATTTTACTATATATTTTAATTGAATCTATTTATTGAATTATTTGTAGACGTTGAGTTCATTAATATTCACATTGTTGAATTGGTCAGGAGTATAAGGACTTAACAGACAGGACTGTATCTATACTCTAACCAGTACGGGTACTAGGTTATATTTTATATTTGGTTTCACAGTATATCATTTGATACTTATTTTGTGTGTATCAGTTGATACACACAAATAACTTATTTTTCTTTTTACAATATCATTTGATACTTGTATTGTTTCGTATATATCAGTTGATACATACAATGTTTTATGTTCAGTTTCACAGTATCATCTGATACTTGAATTGTTTTGTGTACTATCACTTGATACACACATGGTTTTATGAAATTGCTCATACTGGCAATAAGCAATAAGTTGTATTTAAAGACTACTAATTTCCACCACAGAATCTGCAGACCTCAACTGACAGTATTTCTAATATACTTAGTTGAATAGTTACTTCATTGATTCCCTACTACATCCTCTTGAAGCTTTCTTCAGTAAGCAGCACTCGCATGTTGTTGATCAAGTAACCATCTGCCCCTATCGTAATGCCACATAAATAGGACCCTGGTCCAAACTCAGTATACATACCTGTTACAATAATTATCTACCCATTTCGATAGATTTCTAACATCCAATTACTTCTACCAATCCTACCAGAACCCTCCTATACAAGTGAAAAATCCAAGCAACCCCTACTAGGTATATACAACCAAAAATCAAACCACAATGACATTACAGTTATAAGATAGTCATGGTAATAATATTCAATTGCAAATACAACTAGTGACAAAGTATAAAAGTAAATCTAAGCAGTATATTAAAAAAAGATATAATAACTGTTTAAGCTTCAATACTCAGACAATAAGAAAAGGCTGCAAAGTAGAAAGCTACTACTATTAATAATACTCAAAAGTGTATTCAAATTGTAGTTAATAAAGAAAAAGCTTCTCTAAACTGTCATAGTATTGATACTCACATAGCTGAAAAGATAGAGAAATAGGTTAAAGCAATTCAGAGGAGGTGTGAAATTGTTCTAGCTAATATTTTTGTAGCAATTTCTGATCCTGAGATAGATCCAAGTCTTGATAATCTTAAATTATTGCAAGCTCCTCCTGATTCAATGTCAGCTTTATTGATACTAGAGCTTACAACCTTTAAATACCACAAGTACAATAGATCCCTAATTGCTTACCCTAGAGAATTAAGCAGCAGATTTTGAGATTTATACCATCAGAAGAGATACTAAGAACTGATATACTACAGAACAAGCTGGTGGAGGAAACAGTTTCACAGTAGATGATCGAGAGGACCTTACTGGTAAATTGGATTCTGATTCTTTATACATCTTATCAGATTATTATAAGAAATGCTGACTTTGTATCTTTAAATTGAGACTATGTAGTCTACTAATAGATAGCAATAGTGATTCCATACACACTCTCTTGGGCTATTCAAAGCACAGAAAATTGCTGCATGACCAGTTCAGGCGAGTTCATTAATTCCAAGTTTTTACTATATATGATTGAAAACTAGTATTATGCAAGCCTCTCTTGGGAAAAAAAACCCCCCGCGCGTCACACTTGCTTTCGCCGACTATGAGCGACAGCGAAATAGGAGGGGAACTGGCTATTACATGTTATCGTACTCCTTCCGTGCCGCTGTTCCCCGCTTTCCCCTACACGAGTATGATACACACGCAACCAGGTAATCACCGGACAAGATAAGCACATAAGGACCAACCCTGCCGTTGCAACACGGATCGTGTATTGTCTAGATAACCCCCCTCCCATCCCGTCATTACCCTGTCGCAACTGTCCGGTGCTGCATAGCAAAAGTGCGGTAGACCACAAACTGCAGTGCGATTCCCTCGACGGCGCGCGCAGGAATTTCTTGTGGGATAGCCTCAATATCTTTCCCAAGACACCAATCTTGGGGCTGTAGTGCAGGTACTGTCTGTTTTGGCACCGTTTTTTGTGGGTTAACTTACCATAGGTACTCTACTGCGTTCGGCTATCCTAGGGCCACATGGCTCAATTATTGTTTTTTGTTTTCCTGCTCCTTTCTCTCCGTTCTTAAAAAAAACTAGGCCCGGTTGAAGATCTCCGATTCCCCGCTTTCTTCCGAGATGCTGGTTCATTCGTTTGTGAGCGTGTATGAGTGAGTTTAATGGTGGTGGTGGTGGTGGTGGTGGTGGTGCACTGCTTATTAACTTGATACGTCTTTCAACGTTTTATGTGATGTCTCACCCCGTACAGTTATTATGAGAATCGCTATTGTTAGCACGGTACTAGTACGGGAACCATTCAGCGGAATCCAATCGAAAGTGCGTTCTCCACGAGCCCAAGAAATCGAGTCTAAAATCTCACTGGACCATGGAAAGATCTCGGAGTTTCTCTTGGCTGAGAATTTCCTCTTTGCACTATCCCGGCGTCTCGATGCCGATGCAGTTGATGTAACTTCACTTAACCCCTTCACCAAGGCCTTTTTTCCCTTTTTCTTTTTTTTTCTTTTCTTTTCCTCCCCTCTCCCCCCTCCCATGATACTCGACAGTGCCGGTAGGGGGTTCCCCCTACTGTACGGTATTCCTCGGATACGATTTCTATGTTGCGGTTTGATTTCTGAGCGTTTTAGATAGATCAGTCGAAGATCTCAGCTCGGTCCGTTTCCCAGAAGAGATCAGGTAAGTTAATTTCCATCCGTCCCTCCCATCCATTCACAGCCCCCATGCCGTAGGGTTGCAGGATGCCGGCATCGTATCCTCATTTCGCATAATGCATCGTACGGTGTGCCAGCGATGTTTTTTTTATCTATGGAGCACCGGTACGGTAATAGCATAATCTGCACAAGTAAGTAAACTTTCGAGCCCTTTCCGACAATGAAATTGGTGGCACTTGTATGGTAGCATTTCGCCTTGCTAGAGGAGAATATCTCTATTTCTAGGTTACTGTGGTTTAACAGGTCGTGCCCGCGATGGTGGTAATGGTGATATTGCTCGGGGGTGAATTTTGGCTCTGCGGCCCTCTCTCCAAAGGTTATTTGTTCAAAAGCATGTACTCGCACAACCCCACTGATACTTGTGCTGGAAGTTGGGCTATTGAGAGAGCCTTGGGCTATACGGATGGAGATCATTTTCAGGCCAGGACAGGACGATGTTTCGACGTTTCGAAAGGCCGATGTTCCTGGATACGGTCTCAAGCGAAAGCCGAATTAAGGAAACTCGAGCACTCGGAGAGTAAGTGGATCAGCGTGGTGGGGAGGGCGCTTGGGAAATTGTGCGGTTCGGGAAATGTCAAGAGATGGCGGTGGTGGGTTGCCCTCGTGTTCTGCCACGTTTTCCACGACACCAAGTTGGGGGTGGAGCAAACCACCTCCTGACCCTTGATAGCAGGGCATCAGATAATGCATCCTGCAACTGCAGAGGCAACCCAGTCTGGTGAGAACGTACCGGCAATACGACTCCGCCCTCTCCACGTTTTTCTGCGGTTTCCCTGGACTCTAACCCTGTGCCCCCCCCTCCCCTAATCCGCATATTCAGAAAACAATCCTCCCCCACTTCCTACACCCCCTTCGCATCACCCACTCCCCAAACTGAATCCAACTGTCCTATCATACCGGTAACTTACCTACGATACCCAACCAACAGCAACACATTATAAGCAACAAGCCCTCTTCCACTTTCGACCCATCCACCCATCCCGTCTCCGAGAATCGAGATCAAACGGAGTGTGCAGTATTGTTTCACTTCTTTTTTTAAACGCCGCCATTACTCGGCGGGACACTGCCACACCCGTTGCAAATTCTTTCCCCCTATTGCTTTAAGAACCGTCCCTCCCCCCCCCCGCCTCGCCTTCTCTGAACGCACTCAGCATCTCAAAAAATCCAATCGCAAAGTGAATATTTATATTGCTAGCAACAAGGAAAACCTGATCGGTATTCGTTCTTCGTTCCCGAAGAGAAAAAAAGATGCCCCACTCACTTGATTCGTCCAGCCCAATGATTGTGAGCTCCCCAGTTCTCTCTTTGTTTCACTTTACTCCTGTCGTCCCGGTTGCGTCTGGCAACGTTCCCTTTCGCGTGAATCCTCTTGCTGACCCTAATATGTTACACCCAGTCTGGAAGGGACGCCCACCGCTTCTCGTCATATACCACCATCTCTTCGAACCCTTCCATCGCGCCAACCTCCGAGAAGGCTGTTTTCATCGAGATCGAACATGGCTTGCGAAGACTCGAGGACAGACGATACATGAGCCAGAGGTTCGTCCCAAGCGAGAAGAAGAGCGAGTTGATCTCTAAGTTGGCCTTGAGCGCAAAATTGGAGAGGGCTTTAAGGTGGAGAATGGATAAGCAAGACGCCGTACGGAGGCCGCGAGCAAAGACTGGTTAACTACCCGAGTGGGCACGATGTGTGGACAAGGCTATTCACTTTGTGTATGTGCAGATCTGACGAGCGGTTCGTCTATTACGAGTTATGATTTGGTGTGACCGACCAACGGGATACTTCTGCACTCTTGGGAGGCAACCTCCGACGAGTGCGGTGCAGTCGACCAACGTCGACTGCAGATTTATTCTTGCTGCTAGGTTGAGGCCGTTTTTCTTGTCGGGAGCTGCATCTGTTATATATATATAGGGGTTCCTCCATTCCCGGAGCAGTCGGGCATGGGCTTTCGTTTTTAAAAAAAAAAAAAATTCGTCTCGACGAAGCATTTTCTTTCTTAATTTTTAGTGGGTACTAACAAGGCGCTTGGAATTCGCACTTTGTCATTCAATTTTCTTTATATCATACTCCACTGTACGATTCTTTGGCTGTGCAACCAGTTCCAATATTTAGCTATTGCAAATGCGGCTCTGGGAATTTGCAGATTAATTGGGATTGCATGAACGAAGGGATTATCAGACCTCTTGACAGATTAACTGCAGCTACTTTCCGTTACGTCCCTTACATTCATAGAGGGAAATACTGCCCCGGAAATTTGATCATGTCAATTCTATGCCGGTCTTGTGTCTGTTGTGGCGTAGATAGGATGCAATGAACTACTTGAGTACGGTAATGGCCGGCTTCAGGCGTCTGTTCAGGCGACAGTGCCATGGTGCGAGAAAGTGAGAAAGGTGAGTCCATCACCCCTGTCGGCGGCACCATCATTGAAATTATTTCCCACACGCAAGTCACAGCCCATACCCACAACTTTTTTCTATCGATTCTATGGCTTCCAAGACAAGGAATCGAGTGCTCGGTTTTTATGATTGGTGGGTGGGTTGCTCATGGTGCGAGCAAGGGTGACAAACTCACCCTCCTCACCTTCCCGCACCATACCGGTCAGTATCTAGCTCCAGCCACACAAGTCGACCTCCCAAACAACAGGGCAGAGGAAAATGAGAAGAATGCATAACGTACGGGTATCATGACAGATCCCAATCATTCGGTCGGGCCCTCCCGGGGCCCTCTCAATTGAAGATGGGGGACGGAAAATCTGGCCCGGCTTGGGAATAGGACTTTCCACCAAGGAGGGTCAGATCCGTAAAATTTAACTTAGGCCTCCAACGTCGTAATTGTACCGGTAAGTTATGTAGTGACAGCCTACCCCAGAACGTCATCATCCAAAAAGGCAAAAGGACTGAAGCACCACTGGTGGTATTGTAACACGATTTATCATACCGCACGGCCAAGGCATGTTATTTGTATTGCGCAAATACAAAGCTCGTGATTCCATGCATACTGCTTCCCATATTTTTCTTGCCCCCTCCGCTGGCACCGCACAAGTCTCTTGCTTGTAGATGTTGTGGTCACTCGTGACACCTCAAGCATGTTTTGCGAGTCGTGGAGGAGAGAACTGATAGAGGATATCATTGACTGTGCTCCTTTGCGACAGTACGCACAATAGTTGAAATTGCGGGGCATGTTCGGTGCGGTGTATTCAGCATAATTGGACGCACAGAATCATCTCTCTCTCTCTCTCTCTCTCTCTCTCTCTCCCGGTCCCTTCTGCCTTTATAGAGATAGGTGTGCTGTGGTGAGTCGTCCTATCCTACCGCACCGTACCGGTACTGCGCCCCGGAACACCTGCCGGTAAACTGCAATTCCACTGGAATAATCGTGGCACGCACTGGCCTAAAGCCTAGCCGGTTTTCTTCGGACGTCATTGGCCCATATTTACCTGTGGGAAGCCGAGAGCATAGCAGAAAGATTCACCCCAGCAAGCAGTGGCGCGGTTGTGTGTGAGCTTTCAGCTAACAAAAGATAATGAAAGTCACGAAGCTCAAACCCGTATTTTTTATCCTCACGAATTCCATTTAAAGTTTATATCGAAGGTTTGTGATCGGTAAAAGTGTTTCCTGCTGTTTTTCAATCATTTTTTGAAAACGAGTGCAACTGACATCGATTTTTCGGGTCATCCTGTGGCTCAATTTTCTTCCTCAGCCCTGCCCTCCCTACCTTGACCTGGGCTCTTTTCTTTCTTTCCTTTTTTTTTTTTTTCCTCCTCCAGCCCTCTACACAACAACTACCAACTCCCACAACCACCTCTTTTTCACCACCACCACCACCACCACCACCACCCCTCGTCCTTTCAACACACACAACGCTCCCCCTCTATCACATACTTTCATCAACGCTCACATCCCCCGTGTCACTCTCCCCCTGGCTTCACCACCATTTCCTTGCAATTCAATTTTCACTCTCTGTGTCTCTAATTCTATTTTCTGTTTTCTATTTTCCTTCTGTACTCTTCTTCTTTCCTAGATACGCCCACCAGGCACGGACATCCACTGTTTCCCGCGCTCCACCATACCCAACACTCGTCACACGCACTCGATCAATAACTTCTCCGGGTCATTCATCGTCGGGCTGCCCTCCCAGAGAGTGTCTCCTCATTACTCACCACTTTGCAACCGCAGGTCTTTGTACAGTTGTTTCTAATATCCTCCCCGCCACACACACTCGCTCTTCATCTTTTCTTTTCAAAGCTAAAACACTTTCATAACACCAATTATGGCATCCCCTCAGCCCCCGCCCGCCCCTACCAACGGTAGCTACCCCCAGCAAGCTGGCCCCCACGTTTTTTCGACTAACCAGACCCCCGCCCTCTTCCACAGGTGGGTACCAAGGCCAAACTACTCAGCATTCCGAGAGCAATACCGGCAATTCTGATGTTCCCAAGGACGAAGTTGGCTGGTACTTCGTCGAGCAATATTATACCACCCTAAACAAAACCCCCGAGCGTCTTCACGTGAGTTTGTTTGTACCATTCCTCGAGCTGGATGAAAATGATGTTGCTAACTCTTCACGTGTAGCTCTTTTATAACAAGACTTCTTCGTTTGTTTGGGGAACTGAGGGTGAAAACCTCCGGCTTACTCATGGCCGTAGTGTATGTTTTCTTCGCACCAGCCTTTAAGTCATGTGTTCCATCCCCCTGGAGGCTAATAGGACTCTCAGGCCATTCAAGACAAGATCGCCTCTTACGAATTTAAGGATTGTAAAGTCCGTGTTTCGAATGTGGACGCTCAGTCATCGGCTGATGACGGAATTGTGATCCAAGTTCTTGGCGAGATGAGTAATAACGGTCTTCTAAATCGCAAATTCTCACAGACTTTTTTCCTCGCCAAGCAACCCAATGGATACTATGTCCTGAACGATATATTCCGCTACTTGAAGGATGACGAAGACACCGAGGGAGGTGAATACGATGAGAATCTGGCCGAAGAAGTTGCTGAAGAAGCCGAAGTCGCAGAGGCTATTACCGAAGAGGTTATCGAAGCAGGAGAGGATATGGGTTTGAAGGAAACCACAACGACCGAGATTGAGGTTCAGGAGAACAAAGTTGCTGTTGAGGAGACAACCACGATCGAACCGGCCTTGCCAATTCCAGGGGCTCAGGGACTCCCTCCCCCAATCAATGGGGGCGCGAATGGTTCTTCGGTTGAAACGCCAGCAGAGGAGCCCGAGGCTGAAGTTCAGCCGGATCCCGAGCCAGAGCCGGAACCGGAACCGGAGCCGAAGGCTGAGGAGCTCGCCGTTCCTCCAGTAGAGGTAGTTGCTGAGGAGCCTGCTCCTCCGGTCATTGCGGAGATAAAGCCAGCCCAGACTCCGGAAAAAGAGCCCGAACGTAGAGCGGTTACACCTGTTCCGGCTGCTCCACCAGTTCCAGCTGGCCCTACGAAAGCAACAACCTGGGCTAGTATTGCCAAATCAGCAAGCGCTGGCGCACCAGCGGCTGTCCCCCAGACCGTCACGCCTCCGCAGGTCCAACAGGCCCAGCAGACACAACCATCTCAGGCTCAAAATTCTACCACCCCTGCTACTTCGACTACTGCTTCGAGTGCTACCCCAAGCACCCCAACAACTCCTCGCGGCGGCTCCCAATGGCACACCACAGAGAGCAAGCGCCATTCTAGACCAGCCTCTACATCTACCAATGCTTCTACTGGCCAAACTTCTGCATACGTCAGGAACGTCACCGAGAGTGTTTCGGACCGGGCGTTGGAGGATACTTTGAGCAAGTTCGGAGCGTTGGAGCGGTTTGAGGTCAATAGAGCAAAGGTGAAGATTGTTTTCCTCGTTTTATCTTGGGGCGGGTGACTGATTTCGTCTGCAGAATTGTGCTTTTGTTGAATTTGAGACATCGGCTGGATTTACTGCTGCCAACTCCAACAATCCTCACAAGATTGGTGATGCTAATGTCTATGTTGAGGAGCGCCGCCCTCGTGGCCCTGTTTCTGGCCCTGGGTATTCAGGAGGCCGTGGTCCCTTTGGTAATAGAGACTCGCGCACAGGAGGGCAGGGTGGCCGTGCATTTTCGTCACGTGACGGTGCAAGAACTGAGGGTGGAAGAGGATCTAGAGGCGGTGCTAGAGGTAACTACAATCAGACACGAGGAGGTGCCACTGGTAGGCCAGGAAGCAGTACCCCCACTACCTCAAACTAAAAAGTTCTTTGTTTTCTTTGATAGTGGGAGCAAAGTATGTTTCTTTCTATCCGCATGAACTGTTGGTGAGGTTGTTAATATTCGTGTCCAGGGATTTGGTGTCTTGTTAGATCTTAGCCTTCTTACAAGGTTCCGCGCTGTGTGGATCCCTTCGCAGTGACAGCTAATATCGAACGTTTGGATCCTAGGTTCTCTATTTCTGCTAATATTTTATTTCCATACTCTCTTTCGTCGTCCGCCTTTCTCTTTCCCCTTTTTTCTCCACCTAGGAGTGGGCATTGTTTCTGTTCCCATGATTCATCTCACGATTTCCATATTTCTCAGTTTAGTTTCGCTGTCCATTCTTATCTCATTATCTCATCAGTCTGGAACCAATTCATCCAGGTTATACTATGTCATTGTATTTTCTTTTCCTCCGTACTTTATCATGATCAGGAGCGTAAGTTCGCAGTTCTTCTCTCTTCGTTTTTACTCTAGGGGTTATCAGATTTAGGGTTTGCATAACTGGGGAACGGGTCCTTGGAAATGGGTAACGAGTTTTCTGGGATTGTCGCTGGTGATGTGAAAGAAGAAAAAAGGGGGGGTTATGATTTCTATCGGCTGCTATCAGGAAAATGGGAAATGGAAAAGTAATGACTGTCATTGTTCTTATACCTGCTGTCCTCTTTCAGTTCGGCCTCCTCGCCTCCTCTATCCACATTTGCATTTTTATTATGCGTGCGTTTGAACCCTTTTCCTCATGTTTTCTACATTTTATAGCTCGTGCCTTTTGTTCCCACACCAAAACTATTTCCCCTTGTATTGCCAATCACCCCTATTTTGCTCTCTATTTTAGCTTCCATTTTTTCTTATATCTTCATTCTTATCTTTATTTATTTGTTTACTTTTTCATTGTGTGGAAAAAATGCATGGTCTGGTTCTCTCGGTGTTTCGATTCCGGGGGGTTCACCCCTCCCCCCTTCCCACCCGCGGTCGATTTAAGGTTTCTCAGATGAGCTTTTATCATATAGTTCATCGCAATAAAAAGCCTACGACAGCAGTACCATATTCGTACCTTAATGTAGGTGTACCATAACAGTTAATGTTAGAGTGTATGATGATACAAGCACTCAACAACTCCGATTATCTTGTAGCCTCACACGGGGGAAGGGGTTTTCTTCTTAACGCCCAATCGGATCAGAGATGACTTACGGTACTTTGGGTAAAAAATAAAATAGAATAAGACAAAAAAAAAAGAGCGATGAGCCAGTGTTGCGCAATGTGAAGTGGCTTGGATCGATGCTCTTCCACGAGTGCCAGTGGAACCATCAGGCGGTTGACCACTCACTAACTTACCGTATGATATGATGGTGGCAGTGGAAACAGACATATTACTCGTACCAGAGAGCCCTAGATCTTGCTATCTCGTACTAATCACACTTATATCTTCTCTACAGTAAATCCGGGAAAACAGAATTCAATTCAGAGCCGGTGCGGTTTCTTTGGTGCAGGGAGTTATTGTAAGGCCACCGGTCCCCCCCTCCTTTTATTATTATTATTATCATTATTATCATTACTAATTTCTATCGTATCATAGCAGTTCTTTCCTTCCACGGCACTGTACTGCACTCTAGTACCGTATGTACGAGTACAGTATCAGACCGGTATAACTTATTTGTGTTGAGCAGGAAGAAATGGGGGCTTGGCTCAAAGGTTTCTGAGGGGTTCATTGGGAGACCAGATACCGGTAATTGAATGAGTCCCTATTGCTAACTTAGCATGCTGCAAGCACTTCCTTGGCGGGATCGCAAAGTTGCTCGCACCGTGCGACCCACGTATGATACTGTATTGTACATCTAGTCTGTCTTTGAATTCCCCTATGTAATGAGCCCCTCAACAATACCAGTATTATACCGGCAATGTATCCATCCTTCCCCTCCGCCCGCTCCTAGGTTAGGGCTCCCTCGAAACAACCACCTCCACCACCTCTTGACAACACGAGACGAGATATTTACATCCAACCCCCCGCTGACCAACACCTGAGCCGAATAAACTCGTTCCCGCAGTAGTTGTTCCAACGTTGTGACCAAGTTCAGCCTCCTACCGCCGCGCCGGTTAACAGGTAGGTACTGTACCCCGCTATCGCAGGACAGTTCCCCCTTACGGCGACAACAATAGCGTCACTTTTACCATTCCCAGCACCTCGCAGTAACAGAGAGTCGATAGTTATGAGGCCTACCTCCTCCGAAGCCATGCACACGGGCCTTGTAGACGGCAGATCAAGAAAGTCGTCTGCCGCAGGTCAACAACAACAACAACACCACCACCACCAGATGACTCCTGGTATTTCTGGCACTAATACACCCGGAGAAGAACACCATCAGATTCATCCATCTGCTCCCATAACTTACTTTTTTGCCGACGAGGCTACAGTCGCCGCTTCCGCGGCCAGTGGATCGGCTAGCTCGAACTTTGGTGTTAGGGGTTTGGCTACTTCCGTGGAGGAGTCGGATCTACGCTCCAGGAAGCGGCCGTCGCTTGCGGAGCATTCCAAAGGTTCTTACGCCGAGAGTGGGGAAGGCGCGGATGTCGACGACGATGAGGATGACGAGGCAGATGAAGACGAGGACGCGGATGATGGCCGTGGGCTCGATGAACGTTCAGTAGCTTCGTTTCAGTCTTCGGTCCACCCCGAGCCTCACTCACCACCCGGACTCCTTTCTGTACCTCTGACACCCATCATGGGCCCCGAGTCGGATCCCGAGTCTCCGCGTAGCGCTTCCGGTGATTCTTACCGATCCGACGACATGCGTAGTGAGCAGGGCGCAGAATCCTCCGCTAGGAGGTCGAGCGTCACCTCTACGAAGGGGCTGTCACAGGAAGCCCTGGATGCCCCGCAGCTTATTATGCCTGAGATTACAATACCGAGTCGAAGGCCTTTCACTGATAAGGGGAAGAGAACAGGAAAGTTGAAGGTTCTGATTGCGGGTGACTCTGGTAGGTAGCATTTCCTCCGCTTTGGTATCATGAAAAGGTGGCTAACTGAGTATATCAAGGTATTGGCAAAACTTCTTTAATCAAATCCATCGTTCAAGCTTGTGAAGATATTGTACACGTCGACCCCATATCCTCCAATAGCTGCCAAACAGGAGCCCGTGCTGGATCCTCATACTACGCAATTAACTGCCGTCCTAACGGAGATAGCACCAAAGATATTACAGAAGTTTACGCGAGCACCCGGCCTTATCCACATTGGTGGTCGGAGCTTGATGATAGCAGACTACTTAGGAAGAGAAGGTCAAAGCCTGGAATAGATGATCAAGTTATTGAGAGAAACCTTTGCTTCGTAGACACACCGGGATATGGTGTTGGTACATCTGTACGAAGCTCTTTTATTACCCAAATTCTCACCCCCTATGTCCTATCGGCTGCGTTGGCTGCGTTCGTGAGCTGACCCAGTTATTCACAGTTCCTTGAATGTGTCGAACCCGTGGTCAGATATGTTGAAGGCCAGCTAGAGCGTACACGTGCCATTGTGAGTGGCAACAGTGGAGATCTGCTCCCCTTACTTTCGGGCGATGGAACCCCACAGGTTGATATTGTGTTCTATGCTATTCTTCACAGTGAGACCCCTCCGATATGCACGGGGTGACCGTTGCTAACCTTGTGTTCCTCCAGGGGTTAAACCTGTGGATATTGATTTCATCCGTCGTCTTTCACCCTTCACTAGTGTTTTGCCCATTATCGCGAAAGCAGATACCTTAACACCCCAACAAGTTCAGAACCTTAAGCTATCAATATTGAATGACCTTCGCGGTGCGGGGGTACGTCCGTTTCTCTTCGGAAAGACGTTTCCTGATGTCTCGAGGAGCATGTCTGAAAACATGCCTTGCGCACCTTTCGCCATATCATCGGCTCTCTCGAGTGACTCGGAGAATATGGAGGCCAGTTTGCTTATGTCTCCGGACTACGTAGCACCTTTAGTCGGCTCCGAGCTTTCCGAGCTAGTCAACCACGTGTTTGATCCGGATAATATCGCTTGGCTGAGACATGCATCCGCAAAGAAGTACATTCAGTGGTCTAATACATCAAACCATTCGTCATCTTTGACACGCTTCAATTCCACCCCTGGCTCACCAGGATCTATGAGGAGTACATCGGCCTCTGCGTTGCTTTCTGCGAGTAATTCTAGTCTAATCCATATTCCCGATTCAGGTTCACAGGTAGCAGCGAATAGCTTTGCGCTGGCAAGAGTTGCAGATCATACCCAACGGGAGGAGAGGCTCGCCCAGGTACGGCTTACCCGATGGGCCCATGACCTGCAGCGCAGCCTTAAGGCGGAGCGAGAACGCTACGAGCGATTGGCGAGAGGAGAACGTGCTATTTGGCTCACCGAGAGGTTGGGAGAGTGTATTGCCGATGGCCAGTTGGTACCCGCATCAACAGCCTTAGCCAACAAGTATACTGCGGTTGCGGATACGCAGGATGGATTGGTTAATGCCAGAGATCCGCTCGGCCTCCTAGCTCTCAATGAGAATATCCGACGGAGGGCCGTCCGGGTCTTGAGGATTGCTGGATACGGAGGTATTGTGGGCTTTGTGAGTTTGTGGGTCTTGAAGCAATCCGGTCTCGTGAACTTCCAAGGATGGGCCACTCTTCCGCCAAACAGGGTTTGAAGTGATACGTGCGCATTCTTCGCCTCATCGTCAACTTTATTTCCTTCCATGAATTTTCCTTTTAGCCTCCTGTGGTTTATGTCGGTCCTGATGAAGGGGAGGGTGTTGTTTTATTTATTTATTTATTTATTTCCCCTAAGTTTTTCTTTCACCATGCGGTTTGTTGGGTTCCGATGGCCCTTCCCCCTACGTACCGATCCTCCTCCTCATCCCTCACCCTTCCTTGGAACGTATAAAAAAGGGATTATCGCTTTATCTTTTTAATTTCTCTGATCAAGATTAATTTTTGTTTCTCCCTTGTCTTTTCCTCTCTCGCAAATCTTGGGTATTTTGTGGGGGATAGAGGATATGTCCGGGGATGATGGGTCAAGGGGGATGAAGTCAATGATTTGTTATGTTTCCTCTATCATTCCCTTTTCCTCCTACTTTTGTCTGTCCCCCCCATAGAGTGAATTTCTGGCTCGTCTAGAGGATGCGTGCGATATGATGGCTTTCGACGTTTTTCTGTCCGTTTCTTTGTACTCTACGACATTTTCCGAGATGCATGTGAATAATTTAGTTGACTTGATTGAGTCTGCGAAATTGTGAATCCACCATTGTAGCTTGAAGTCTTGCGATACTGGCAGGGTGAAGGCACATGACACCATACCCGACATGATCCCGCATGACTAATTCCCACTAACATGCTGTCCCAACCCCACCACCCACATCTTCTCTCCACTGGAGTAACTTACCCCTCTTCCATGTTACGGCAAAAGCACCCCGTGGTATGATATCATACTCGAGTAGCATAACTTTAACCCCACCATCACCAGAGCCTCATCCCTCACCCCTCACCCTCACCCTCACCCTCACCCCAACTTGCCCCCC
>PYWC01000047.1:216977-237793 GCA_003182015.1 Tuber magnatum
GGGGGAGGGAGAGGGGGAGAAGGAGAGGGAGGAGGAAGAGGGGTGTGTCGAGTGCAAGTAATTAGGACTGGGGGTTTGAATTGTTGTATGATTATGCCATGGATTGCGTTGGGTTTCGATTCCGGCCGATAAAACACGAATGAGAGTTCATGAAGTTTCCCCTTTTAGCTTTTTTTGGCTTTTTTTTTGATTCACGGGTGGTAGAGTTAATTGAGGATTCAAGGAACAGCTATAATCTACCTTTTAAAATATAGATAGTAACAATAGTATGTGGAGAGAAAAAACAGCACCAGGTTTCCATAAATCGATCTGCGAATCGTAATTGACAGAAATCCTAGGGAAACCAAACCTCACCAACCACCCCAGCACCAGCACCACCTCCACTACTCCCCATTTCAATCCAGAGAGGCCCATATCACCATCTCCAACACAAAAAATAAATGAGCGATTCGTAAAACAAAAAATGAAGGAAAGGAAAGGTAAAAAAAAATACAGCAACCACCTTTTTTCAATACGTTACTTGGCAGCCCATCATACTTTTCTACCCCCGCCTTTCCCCCAAACTCGACGTTAGCCCCTAATAGCCCTGGTGGGAAGGATGAAAAGAAAAAAACCAGCACAAAAAAGCATAATAGCCTAACGCTTTGGCCCCCAACTACTTCCACCCCTCCTCTCGCTACTCTCACCCTCTCTGCTGTCTCCCACAGGACGACGGCGTGGAACCCACTTCTCACTCTTCGAGTTGTCGGCCTCTCCACCGCTGGCTGGGGAAGCGGGGCGGCCAGGCTGGAGTGTACGGCCGCTGAGAGCAGGGGGTCTGTAAACGTTCGACTTCGGTGCGGCGATGTCTAGAGATGGAGCGGCTCCAGGCTCAGCAGTACGCTCGGCGAGTTGAGGCGGCACTGGGATATCCTCCTTCGGGAGAGTCCTTGGAGCAATGTTCAGCCTCCTGCGCTCGCCAGCAGGTGCTGGGGATGCGTTGGCGCTATCCCTATCCCTTTCCCTATCCCTGGCTCCGTTAAGAGGAGGTGCAGGATCGCCGGTCCTCTTTACCTGCTCACGATCACGCCAGCCACCAGCCTTGGGGTTGGCAGCCCAGGATCGAGACCCCGGCGCTTCTGTGGCAGGCGCCTCTTCGGCGGGAGCGGCTCGTCGGAGACTCTCGCGCTCTGCTCTCTCGCGAGCCCTACGTTCTTCGGCTTCTTGCTCACGTTGGCGCTGTTTAGCGGCGGTTTCGTCAAGCCTCCTATATTGCGAATTAGCATCATTGCCCCAGATAGCTGGAAAGCAAGAGATAGCCTACTTCCGCTCCTCGTCACGCTTCGCCTTCTCCTCTGCCATCCTAGCACGTTGCTCCGCTTCCTTCCGGACCCTCTCCTCTTCCTCTCTACGCGCCCTCTCCTCCTCTTCTACCCTTCTTCTTTCAGCGGCTTCCGCTTCTTTTCTCTCCCGTTCCCTAGCAGCACGGACATCCCGGCGTCGCTTCTCCATCTCAACCTCAAGCTGCTTCTGGGCAGCCTTGCGTCTTGACTCGAATTCTTGGTGTCTCTGTTGTTTAATTTCATCCCTAAAAGTCTCATAGACAGGCACAAGCCTACTGAGCCGCCTCTTCAGCGCAACCGCCTCTTCGTGTTGTCTCTTGGAATTTTCGAGCGTAATTCGCTTCTTCTTTTCATACGCAGCCAGATCCTCTGCCCTCTGCCTCTCCAAGTCCTTGGGCAAAACATTAACCTCCTCACGGCGGAACGCTCTTTCGAGATGGTCAATCCTCTTCCCGGTTATCCTGAGCTTCTCGGCCATCTCCCTCTTCTCCTTCTCCAACTGGGCGAGTTTCATCGCTCTCAGCTGATTGCTATCAAGATCCTCGAGGTTCTCGACATCAATCTTAGCATCAAGTGAAAGCTCGTCCAGTTGTTTTTTGAGTTCCTCTTTCCGAATCTTCTCCTGCTCTTGCTTCACTCTCTCCAACTCGCGCTTCTTCTGTTGGTCTGCAGCACGGGCGGCCTCTGCGGCGCGGGCCTCTTCCGCTCTAAGTAGACGCTGCTGAGCCTCCTCTTTCTCTTTCTTGAGGAGAGCGCTCTCGGCAGCCTCTTTCTTCTTCTCGATGATGGTCCGTCGAGCAAGTGTATCCTGGTGTTCCTCCTGAGCACCGGCTTGGGCTCTGGCATAGGCCGCAGCCCTGGCCTCCAAACGGTACTGCTGGAAATTGGGATCGACATGTGAGCAAGTGAGGTAGAGCGCTTTCGCAAGTCTAGAGAGCTGGCTGCGAACAATCTCCGAGGGGGTGCTCTGGAGTTTCTGGACAGAACCCGTCTCCCTTTCGGCTGATCCAGCCACCGAGCCGGGGTGCAAAGGTTTGGTGGACGAGAATATATCGGATTCAAATGTGAGAACACCCGCGGCATGGTCAATACGAATCGACAAATCTCCCTTCTTGCACCCATTCATGATAAACTTCTCGATAATAGACGGAGTAACCTCAAATGGCTCAGGGAAGGACGCAAGGTTAATGACGAAGCTCAGCTGAACGGTGTCATAAACCTGAGAGAGCTGTTGGAATAGTCTGGTGAGGATGACCTGTTGAAGGGGGATAACGTAGGGCTTCATATCGGGCTCCGCAGCAACCTGAACCAATATAGGGGAGATCTTCTTGCAAATGCTCAGAGGATGGAAGTCAACCTCAAGGATAGTATACAGATCCCTGATTTCTGGTCTAGCGCGCTTAAGAACCCCCTTGCTAATCGCATCTTTGAATAAGGCAGCTCTAGTAGGAGCCCTGCTCATGCCAAGGAGATTCGTCAAGCGGGTGTTCTTGTTTCTCTTTGCTTCATCGACGTCGAGAAGGGCACCCTTGGATCGAGCCTGACTGATCACCGGGATGGAGAGAGCAGCAAGGAGATAAAGAGAGGCCGCGCGTGAGAGATCTGCATCGGAGGCAGCGGGGAAGTCTTTTTTCACCAAAGCAGGCCCTGCGGCAACCTGAGCAGCGCTAGTCCGAAGCAAATTGTAGCACCTGCTCCAGGCCGCGGCATGGAAAAGATAGTTGTCAGAAACCAAGAAGATCCTAGTCAGATTCTCGTAGTAGTTGGCCATCATAATGTTCTTGGCAGGTCTCTTGCTCAGGTTGAGAAGAGTATGGATATCCTCCACGGAGCGGAAAGCCTCCTGCCATAGCTCAAGCTCGACTGCAACGTTGAGTTGTCGAAAGCGGGTATCAAGATGACGCTGGAGGGTGTCGGGGTCATTTAAGTTGATGGCGTGCATCTGAGTCGAGTATTTCGCAGCATTCTGAACATGGTTTCGGAGGAGCTCGCAGAGCCTTCGGAATTCGGTCTTCCGAGTATATTTCAAGCAGAATTGAAACGCCTGTAAGGCAGTGCTCTGATACATAATCTCAAGTCGTGCATTGTTCCGGAGGATGTCGAGAACAGTACGGTAGGTCTCCCAAAGAAACTTCAGCCATGGCGTGACAACGGCTCGGTCCGTTCGATCCCGGGATTGTTCGCCGGAAACTGTAGAGAGGAGGATAGACTCCGGTGTCTCGGAGGCCTCGAGATCATCGATGGCATCTAAAGTGATTTGCTCCGCCCGTTCCTGGGCTTCGGTAACCTTTGTCTCGGCGAGTTCGATGAATTTACGAAGAACCATCTATATAACATCAGCTAGACATATCGTCGAATGAGGGAGAGCCACAAGGCCATCTACAAACCTCAATCGTCTGGACACTGCTATTCTGGGCGATATTCTTGTACTGGTACAGCCCATCCTTTGCCGTCTTTCCTTTTCTGAGGCTGACACAGAGCTCCACAAAGAGCACCATGACAGGCTCCAGAGAAGCGATGGGTGAAAGCCGCGACCGTTTGGCGATAACATGTTCGTGGAGAAGTTCAAGAGCACTCAAATTCTTGCCGACAGCAACAAGCTCTTGTGCTCGCTGTAATATTTTGAGGAAAAGGTTAGATCTGCACTGAATCTATCATGGAACGAACAGCAGAGGGGAGCATGATTGCGGGGCACAAGGACGCCGACAAACCTTGAGAATATTCTCAGGCTTCGCGTGAGGAGGTGGAGGCATTTTCGTAAATTAGAGCCAACCGACCGCCGTGTTGAGTAAAAGGCAATTTCACAACAGGAGTTGCTGATATGAAATTGCAGTGATAAGAATCACTAATGGGATTAACTCTGTGGTTGAGGGTCGTGAAGTTGAAGTGGGGAGGATCGTTAATTGGGAGTGGGATGTGAGATCAGTTTTTCTTATGCTTTGTGATTTCCTAAAGAGGAAATACTATCTACTAATAAGGTTATTTTAATCTCTTTTTTTTTAACCAAACGGTAAGGGGGGCAGCGTGTGACTGCTGACAGAAGGGCTGTCCGGGGTATCATACAAAGGCTTTGTCTGCGATCCGTCGGCCAAGACAATGAGATCACCAAATATCACCGAGAAAAGCTATCTAGGAAAGCGGGGATGGCATAAAACACCGGGGGGGTCAGCGAACACGGGGGGTCAACGAACACAGATCCAGTTCACGGAGATCAGTGTGGCTTCTGATGTGGCTGGGTGAGCAAAAGTTACTGGGTTTGTATGCCAGACTCAAAAATACAGCAGTTCCTATACAAAGTGTTCAGCTCCAATTATTTGAATAATATGAGAATAATATTATAAAACAGTATTTGTAAACTCCTACAGGCATTTAAAAAATTACAGGACCTGGAGTAGCAGCTCCAGACTCCTTACTAGTATTGTCCTCATACATTTCTTCATCCTCTTCAAAACATTTCGGCTTCTCCTGATAAAAACAACTTTCTCTACAGTTCCGGTCAAGCATAACCTGGGTACTTTTGCCAATATTATTGTACCAGTTTGATGGTCTACTACTCCACTATAAAAGCACTTTTTTTCTTTTTAAGAGTGAAAACATATACTCTTTGATGTGCTCTACCAGTGGTCACTCTTAAACCTATGAAAACTTAACCAGTTAGAGAGGGGTAAGGGTTTGAAGTTAGGGCAATTTGTATGGAGAACAAAAGTAATGTTACAGGAAAAATGGGGACTATAAAGTGCCAAGAGTATTAAGTGAAGCATGAAATATCACTCGAATGATATATCTTTATACTTAATGACCAGAATCAACACACTTCTAATAAGAGTAAGATACTATGGCCTTAGAGAAATATGCTACCTATCTACATCTTTTTCCTTAATTCTCTAGTGACCTTTATATATATGGTGTTGAAAGTCCTTCGTATCATAGATGTATCCATTACGATATGCATCCATAGTATAAAGGAATTTGATATAAAATTTCCATACTATTGAGGTAAGAACATTAGACAATGCTCAAGACACATTTTCTCATAAACTATCTATCTTATAATCACAATTTTCCTTTACCTCACACTTTACATATCCCCAAAAGTATTGAACGAAATTTAATTCACAGTGAAAGCAAGAATAAAAGAAAACAATGTGCCCATGGGACTCCAATTCTTCCTGCAGCTTTCCTTTCTGCTCAAGAAAGTCCCTCTGAAGACTGAGGATATGTTGGCAACAGTCAACACCTTCTGGCATGCAAATCTTTTTTCCTTTAAAATCCTTATATATAGCTTTAAGCTTAGGATGATAGAGCCCCCACTCTATTAGAATTTGTTTCATTCCTTTTGCAAGGCCTCGGAGAGCTGGAGTATCATAATTGTCAGAAAAGGTCATAGGTTGTGGCCAGCCTTTAGAGTGAATAAAGTCTTCTCACATGACTGGTTGTTGTCTACCAGGCTTAAAGTTCATTCAATTGGCTATCAGAGCATCATCTGCATAGACAGAATGGTTTGTTACATTATGAAATAACCAAAGGCCTTGACAGTGAGGATATGCTGTTTCAAAAATGGAAAGCCCAATCTCTAAAGTATGGTGTACCATCTTATCACTATCCCAGTAATTGTCCTTTCCATACTCCAGGTACTCAGTTGCTTAACAGTGAGGTAGTTGTCGATATTCTATTTCCTCATCGGTAATACTATCTAGGAGACACAGGCGACCCACTGGGGTCAGAAATTCTGAAACCATAATTCCATATCCTTGGTTCTTTGGATATAGGAGTTACTTATTTTCTTCTAGCCATATAAATCGGTGGCCATCGTGAGTATAGAAAGTTGATTCATTGTGAGTGATTAAGATTTTTTCTTTTTTACCAGATAAGAGTACTGAAGGAACAATATCACTCTCATCTGTCTACTGGTGAGAAGAGTCTAGTAGCTCCTGGTATTGTGGCAGAAATACTGTTGAACGATATTCGATCACATCAGAATGCTCATGCCCATCGATGAAAACTCCTATTTTCACCTCTCAGTATTGAAGGTCTATTTTTCTCAGCCATCACTTTCCAGTCCATGCCTCAATACCAGTTTTTTCCTTCTTCCCTTCTTTCCTCCCTGCCTTCCTGGCATCATCTTCTAAAGCATCTACTAAGTCCTTCTTAGCCTCAACTACCTTTACATAGGTAGTTATTCCCTTCGCTAGTCCTAAGGCAGATATTCCTTCCCCTGCTCCTGATATGTATTTCCTGACAGCAAGCTGAACTCGCTCATCATTCAGCCAGCTGACAATTTTACTTTTTTTGCCCTGCATTCCTTTAGGAATCTGGCGTTCAGATATCCAGATCCCTTCCCAAGTGACAATTTTTTCACCCACCCATTATCCTCGATTGAAGGCATTGGCTGCGGCCAAAGATAACCCTTTGTGAGAAGCTCCTAGACACTTCCTTTAAAGGTAAAGAAAGTAGAGAACGGCAAGATGGCGACTATAGTCCTGCCCAATTGGCTTGGACTTGGACTCTAATAGCTTTTTTAGACATCGAATCGCACTATCAACTATCCAGTCATGAATTTCCTTGAGACATAATTGAGGTAGATTTGAGGAAAATTGTATTTGGCCAACTTTGCCTGGTCCAGTGAGCAGCCAAGAGTCCAAAGTAGATAAGGAGGCCGCAGTAATTTTTAGTTCTTAAGCCTGTATTCGTAATCGCCATTCCATTTGTCTTGAACAAGCTGCTCCATACTGATACTGAAACTGCTGATGTTTTTCCATATCTCCCCAGATTTCCCTATCTTGCATCATTTCCTCTAATACATTTGCCTTTACTTCCATTTCTCACTCGTCTGAGTCCTCCCCTTTCCCACTCTCTCTACTCATGGTATTTCCTTCCTCAATCTCATCAAACACTGGCTCATCCTCATTGTTTCCATCTTCGTCCTCCTACTCTTCACCATGACTCTCCTCCCTTTCAGCCTTATCCTGCTCATATATTTCATCCAGGTCTTCAAAAAACTCGGAATAAAGCACCAACTGCTCAGCTGTCCACTCAGCTCCAAAATCCACTACTGCAGCTTCTACATTTTGATGGGTTTCATCATCTTGCCTTCTCTTCTCTCTACTAGCCTCTGCAGCTGCACGGGTTACTGCCCTCTTGCATATTGGTCTCGGCATTTTCACCTTTATCTGTCCTGGTTTAGTCAGTCAGGTATACTTTTTCAGGTCTGATAGAGTATATAATTTACCTTTTCCAACAAAATCTCATTTTTCACTACCCTGCAAAATGCCAAGAATCATGATTATTAATCTCAAACTGAATATTACACTACCCAGGTTATTAGTAACCAGAACTATAGCAATATCCACTTTACCAACTTCCAACTTATCAACTCCTGCCTCACCAACCCCTTCTGCTCTGACCCTTTCGAGCTCTTCACCAACCTCCCACTTACCAACTCTCCCCTTACCAAACCTAGTGCCAAAATCAAACTAATTTTGGCCTACCAGAAGTAAGTTTCTTTGCTCTCTAAGCAAAGCCACTAGCTTTTCTTCAAGCTTCTTTTGCTCTTGCTTATACTAATAAGAGGTTTTCCAGGTTCCTGGAAGTGTGCCTTGCTGTTCATATCTAGCTGCTCAGACTTTTTTTCTTTCAACATCTCTCAATAAGGTATGTTGCTGTCCAATTGCTTTTTCTATTTTCTCTTCTTTTACTTTTGCCTTCCTTATTCTTTCCTCCTCTTAGTTGGCAAAAAACTTATTAATATTACTTTGATCTAACCATGTTCTACTCTCTGCAGGTATCTGTTGTTGTTTTCTCTTTCCCTTCTCTGGCTTCCTTCTCTCTACTACCAGAATGGTTGTAATCTCATACTTACGATCTTCAACTTGTAGTATACTAAACTCTGCAGTATGAACAATATTGCTGAATATTTTACATCTCTTCCAAATCTCATGATGAGTTTGAGTAATATCCCTAATCTGCTTATTGGAGTAGATGTTCTTAGTATTATAGCTGATAAATAGTTGTTGGTAAGCCGAATTGAGTCATCTCTTCTACTGTTAAGTGATCAAGTTGACCTGGTAAAGGCAAATCTTCCTGAGGCTCAGGCTGTAGAGTATGTAGTACGCTTTTCAGATTAGGAATATTGTGAAAAACAATATCTTTATCAAAAGGTATAAGACCTGTATTCCAAAAAGCTGATCTTATGTTTGCTGCTGTAAATGATTGTTCACTGATAATACTAACCATTTTGAAAAAATTCTCTTTTCTCATACTTTATTTACACCAAGCCTAGCACTGCTGTACCTCTTTATGATAGAAGTACTTATAGGAGCTAAATATTGCAATATCTAGAGGTTGTAAGTGGTATGTTGTATGAGGTGAAAGGCAAAATGGAATAACCTTATTCTCTAAACAATAAGTTAAAAATTGTGAATTGATCTATGAGTTAAGCTTATTGAAAATAAGTAACCTGTACTCTTCTTAAGCTTTTACTGCTAACTTGCTATTAGGTCCAAAATTTCATTCAGAAAGTGGGCTCCCATATTTTCATTTGTTCAGCTATTTGGTGACCTGCCAAACAGGATATGAGGAGGAATAACATAAAAGTTTTTAAACTATCCTGACTGAGACTCTTTTGCTTTTAATATAATGCAGGGTACTTTGAGAGAAGTTCCATCACTACATAGTCTTTTAATAATAGTAGCAAACTTAAGGATTCCATCTAATGTAATTTTAGTTTCTTTTTTTTATTACTTTTTTGTATTTAATCTCAATATTACCTTGATTTTGTGTAAATTAGAGAACCATTTCAACATGGATACTGAATAATTTTAATTACTTTTTCTAAAGCCCCAAGACCTATAAGAAATCCAATCTTATCAATATTGTAGGTGTTGTGAGGTTGTATGACAAAATTCTAAATAATCTCTACATACCTTTAAGATCTTATATATTAATAACATATTTTCATAGTATTAGAAGCTTGATAGTATACTATATTAAAGTAATTGTTTAGTAAATTCTTATTGTTTCCACAAAGCCACTGTTTATAGTCCAACTGTTTACTAAATTTTGATTTCACTTCTAGATACCAGTGGTAGAAACTATCTTTCACCTAATATTTACCTAGTGTTTCTTCTAGTATACACTGAGGGTAGATATGTTGGGCATGCTCATACACATCCTCCACTGTAACCAGAAATTGACATTTTCCCAGGTACTTATATCACTCAACTACAAATCTTTCTTCCTCTAGTATAAGCTTTTGTAGTCTTTGACCTGCCTCCTCTCACGTACCTCTACCAAGTTGTTGGTGCTGTAAGGTAGAAGACTTTACACCAACCATGTTGGCAGGGGATTGTGAGGTAGTAGCTATTTCTCACTGTAAGAGATCAATTCCCATTTGCTCACAGACTTGTAATGGAAATTCATGTCCAATTGGGGACCTATTTTGTGATTCAGGCTCTGAAGTTAAAGAAGACATGGTAAGATAATGAAAAGCACTATTGCGAGAATGTTTACTCTATAGTACAGACTAAAGCTACAGCAGTTTCTGAATTTAAATTCTGCTTTTCATCATTTTGACTCAACATTTCATCATTCAGTATCAGCCAAGCCCAATTCTGTGTGCCACAACCCCTCTTGACTAGCGCTTGTGTTCGCTGCCCCCCCCTGTTCGTTGACCCCCCCCCGGCATTTTATAGATCCATCCGATAAATCGTGTTTTATAGAACCAGCACCGGCAAGGGCATGTAGCGCTAGTTTTTGACGACAAACTCCCATCAGCATCTCCACCATCCTGTCCCTTGGATTGAAACCCGAAACCCCCAAGTAACGTCAACTGCCGACCCCACGGACAAGAGCCCACCGTACATGCACATCTCTGTATCAAAATCTACAACCCCCTATCACAAAAAAAGCATCATCACCAATCGGTGATATCGATCTCTGTTTAAGTACCGGTAGGAAGACAGCTCACAGTTGCCCGCAGCAACAAAGCTCTGTCTTTGGAGCCCGAAGGCCCAGTACCAGTATCAAGGATTCATAATCCGTGATTCGCCCAATTCTCTTGGCAACCAAATTGGAGGCTGGCTGGGTGCCGGCGCCATACCGTACTGGCGCGACCTCTCACATGCATAAGGAGGATATTTCTCATTTATTCAAGGGGATCCCTTTTTTTTTCTTAACAACGTCTCCAGTGATGAGCTAGAGCAGAGTAAGGCAATCCGGATGCTCTGGGGGTTTCGCGTCCATTCTCCGAGCGGGCAATGGCGGTTCGATATGCCTCCGACATGCTTGGGCAGTACGAACACAGCTAAATTCTTGGTGGGGGATTTTCAATGCCTTGGGCCTTATAGAAGCAGCTGTAGCGTTTTTCATAGATCAACACATCCTACGGATCTCTTTTGCCGGCTCAGTAACGGGCACTGTACAAGTACTGTACCGCACCGGTGCTCGAGCACAGTACAGAGCACGGCTGCCCCAAACCGTCACAGAAGGAAGCGCAGGATCTGAAATTCCCCGCTAGCTGTGTTACAGCACCGAGTTGTAATACTATTGCACGAGCACTCTGCCTGTTGTATTATGGTGATAGATGAAGCGATTTACTCGGAACGGATGGGGGGTGAGCTTACAGTATGATACAGATGAGGGTTAGAGCTGGAAGGGATTGGAGAGGGACTCGGGGCGGAACTCTGCTGTTTTGAATCATGTTCCATCGTGGTTGCGTACTGAACCAACAGTTTGCTTGATCGATGGGATGGAAGGATAGGGTTGTGAAGGGGGTTCCGGGCAGTGGGGAGCATGGCGTTATCACGGCTTTTTGGATTCCTTTGTATCATACTCGCCAATTCGCCAATTCCATCAGTCCATCAGTATCCCGACAGGCTAGGGCAACGCCAAGGCCCACCAAATGCAGATCCTTGGCGCCGGGTGTTTGGATATCTCCGAAATTCGTGATGACTGGAGTACCGGCCATGACACAAGTACTGGACCGGCATCATATCAAGGTCGGATGCGATAAATAATATTCGCAGAGCAGACACCCTTGCACGAAAAACTCCATTTCCGGACTGGTGGAACCATCTGCGAAGGCCACTTTTTTTATTTTCTCTTTTCTTTTTATTTTCCCTTTCCACTTTCCACTTACGCTCCACTGCAGCACCTGCGCACATCCCGTCTCGTCTCTTCCAGTTCACAGCAATCCGTACCGTGCTGTGCGGTGGGGTACAGCTTGGTTCTCTGCATCCAGAGTATCTACAGTACCGGTAGACTACCCAAGTGAGGGAATGTTGGCAAGCCGTCCAATTCTTTAACCCTCGCTTGCTGCCTTGCCCTACCTTGCCTCCGAGGTGCAGTAGGGTTGCCAAACACCCCTGAGAAGAAGAAGAGATAGCTGTTTGGGTCTGGGAGTTCTCGGCCGCTGCCCGCTTGTTCTGTTTGCCTTGCTTGGTTGATCGACTGCTCGATCACCAGTACTTCCTTCTTCGCCTGCTTGCTAACTTGCCTACCCTACGGTACTTGTACCCTCCCATACTGGTACCGGCACTCGTACCATAACAAACTTACCTGGCTCTGCTCTCTCCGCAATCAACAACACCAAGGACCTTTATCCAAGTAACCAACACCTGCAGTGACAAATTACTCACAGTTATCTCGGGAAAGTCCCATCGCCTCCAGAGCAGAGCAGAGCAGAGCAGAGCATCCATCCTCCCCGCCAACGTCGAAGATATCGTGCCCGGTACCGATATCTCGTTTTCTCTTTGGCGCTTCCGATTGATTATTCCACGCTCTTGCGGTAAACTCTGATAAAAAAAATACTGGAGTCTAACCATTTCGAGAGCGAGAAAGGAATAGTCCGGTAAAATATATATACACGGATAGAGGTTAAGGGTGAGAGGAAAAGGAAAAAGAGAAAGAATAAAAAAAAGAAGAAGCTCTGTCCACCCATTTTTTTTTTCTCCCTCTCCTCGCTCCTTCTGAATTACCGCAGCCGTTTGTGTCCCCCTTGCGCGGCCCCTCTCCTCAGCCCTCATTCCCTATTATTCCTCCCCCCAGTCCACGCTTGCCTGTCGCGGTACCGACACTTCGTTCTCCTTTCTTCCCACCCTTCCACAAACCAAGCCGCTTCAACCCAGCAAAGCAAACTAGCGCAAGCACTTTCTCCCCCTCCTGCCTACTGCCTACTCCTCATCCTCTCGCTTTCATCAGCCGTACACCTCCGTTGCTATCTGTCCAACATCAACACTCAACCTCCACCACCCCCTCCACACGCCCCCCTTTCCAACGAAGAAGAGGAAGAAGGATCTTTTCGAGAAGGCTTCCATCCCCAGTCTTTACTCCGACCTAATCGACCCCGTCCTCCTCTCCTTCTTCTTCGTCCTCCTTCCACTCATCTCTTCACAACCATCCGTCGGGCTTCCTTTCACACACTCTCTCGCCCTTTATTCCCGCTCTGCGCCTTCCTCTCCGCAATCGTTTACTCGGCTGCGCCTCTTGACGAGATTCAACCCCCTTTGGTCGGAACAAACATAAAATTTGTCCATTTCCTTCGCTCTTCTGAAGAATACCATCCTTTCGGAAGCAGGTCTACTACTTTCATCAACTTTATCAGATAACAGTCCGACAACAAAATGGCTGTTCATTCCGCCGGAGCTGTGAGGGAGAAGAAGCAAACTATGGCTGAGCTGAAATTGAGGCGGTTAACAGAACTGAACGCAAGGCTGAGGGAGGATCTGGACAGACCGCGAGTAAAGGTTTCTGAGGCGTGCCACTCGTATGTTTGCTCCACTTACCCTACCGCGTTTATTTGAAATGCTCTTTTCCACCAAATATTTTGAATTAGCGCCATCTGCGCAGCATCGCGTCTTTTCATTCTCTTCTCCTATCGCCCCTCGCTATTGATCCCTCACTAACAGCACTGTTTAGTATGATCACCTACACACGCAATACCAAGGACTTTATGGTTCCTTCTACATGGGGTCAAGTGAGTTTTCATATTTTTTCCCTCAGCTCTCGTTCATCGTCGTTATCTTCGCACAAGGATACGCGTTATTCAAATGCAATTGTTGCACAGCTCATTCAGCCCCTTGGTTGATACCAACGCCACGTGTATCCACTCTTGAGACTGTTCTAACCCTTTTTCTTTTTTGTCCAAATTACAGGTGGATAAACGTGAAGATCCATATGCACCAATAGCAAATGGACCCGGTTGCTGCGTCATCTGCTAGATATACGGCAGGGATATAAGCTGCGACGGAGCTCATGCAATGCCTCATCACACCCGCAACTACTTCTCTTGAGCCTCGTTCCTCTCAATTGATGGAAAAATAAAACCTCTTGTTCAACTCCGTTTCTTTCTTCTTCTCTTCTTTCTCTTCCTTCGGGCCATTAGATACCTCGAAAACAATTCCTTCTCTTTCAGCTCATCACTATCACGGCGACCTGGCAGCTTCGGGCTGAATATCTCTTGGCCTCTGTTGGGGCGGCAGCATAGGCTACTCTGCGGAGGAGCCTGACGAGATTTAATGTCTGGATTCTTGCTCACTGTTGTCGCCTTTTCTTAATCCTGCTGCTTTTCGATTGATAGTTTGGCTTTTTTTTCTTCTTTCTTGTGTCATGTGAAATCTCTATCTATAGTCTACCGTTGGGGGTAGGGATTTACGGAGGTCTTTCTAGTAATTTACTAGTGAATAGGGAGTCAAAAAAGGTGTTCTTTTACTTTATTTTAACTTTTTTTTAGTGCTGGGTTTTTCACAATCTTCATCTTCGCCTTGAGGTCCTGTTTTCCTTGTATTTCATACTCTTTCGGCTTTTGTTGTCACAGAATTTGTCTCTTCGCGGATATATACCGGGCCTTTGAACTTTTTCTTGGTTTTCTTTCCTTCCTGTCTTTTCTTACTGGGCCTGGTGTATTCTTCTTGAAGCAACTTCTTGGCGGGAGGCGTTCTCTTTTTTTTTTCCCCCGTTTAAAGTGCTTTACATATCTTGCTGTTGACTTGGCGTGTTCTCCCTGTTATGTCCTGACAATGCGGTGTTGGTCCTACCTTACCCGCTTGACCAGATTGATTGCTTGAGGAGTAAACGGATGAGAAATCCCCCTGAGGCTATTTAATCTTTTATCGATCGACAACGGGTTAAATCGACTGTCAACGTTTCGGGTTGGATTGCGTTGGGTCGTATTTGTCATCGGGAAGGGTCGGGAGCTAGATGGAACAGAGAGCGGAAAGCCTGAAGCAGAAAAAAAAAAAGGGTTCATTACCTTCTCAATGAAAGCGATTTTTATCTGGAGTGAGAGAAAGTGAGAGGGAGAGGTGGTGTTCCGGGCCAGTTAGCTATGCTGTGCTGTTCTTATATCTATCCTATCTATCATATTCGACTTGCGCCTCATCTTGTCTGTTTGCCCGCTTCTCTCGCGCTTGCTTGCTTGTGCCTTATCCTATATATCTATCCACGGGGAGTTGGTTCTGAACAATCTGTTTATTTGTCATATTTCCCATGTCTGTTTCCTTCGTTTCCCTGTCATTAAAGCCTAACTCACTGTCCGTCTGAAAAAGCACATCCTTCCTTCGGCTCTTCTTTTATATATATATATATATACCATCTTTTCGTCTATCCTTATTGTTTGTTGGTGGATGGGTACAAAGTGAATGTCTGTAATGTTAGGATACCAGCTCCCGCCACCCATTGCTCATGGGAAGTGCAGGAGGAGGAAGGAAAGAAGGTGCAGAGGCTTTGAGCGGATGGATGGATGGATGGAATTGATGAAGTCTATCGAGGTCGTTGGTGCAGGTTATTTGTGAATGGGTGTAGACTGAAGGTACCCTCCGAGAGGTATTGTAAACGTGAACCTGATGTTAGTATGATATTCACCCCGTAAATATTCGTAGCGCTACCGAATCTATAAGCACAAGCGCCATACAATGTACTATCATACACACTGCTCACCCACAATACCGGCCCAACGGCGCAGAACGAGCATGTAGACTTCCGCAACATAGTACCACGCACGTACGAGTACAGACAGTGCTATCAACAACGCTCTCTCCCTCTCTTCCCCCTCCAAAAAAAAAGAAAAAAGAAAACATGCAGACCAATCCCCTCCTAAGAAAGGAACACCCCAAGAACCAGACAGTGCGCGGGGAACACACCACCCGCCAATAACCCGCAACTTCAACTAGACTCGGAACCACAATGGCACGACCACAGACAGATACCGTCTTTACGGGTATCATAGATATTTCACCTCTACGATACCACCAACAGCGCCTTTTCCACGACTCTACTGGTTAGCCAGTTAACCAGCCAGTTAGCCAGCGAGCAGTCGATCATAGTATATGATACACCCATCCGTCCCGTTCACCCCACACGTGGAGAAGAGAGAAAGAAGAAGAAAAACTCTTTTTCTCTTCCAATCTTCGAGGGTCACTCGTACTCGTAAGTCAAGTTCTACTTTCCTTCCTTCCTTCCTTCCTTCCTTCCTCCAATATACGACAGGAAGCGATCATCTACCACAGTCGGGTAACGGTCGATATTCCCGTACTCGATACCGTTACTTTTTCCTTTCTTCTTCTTTCCGGGATGTATGATATAAATCATTACAATAGAAGTAGAAGACATCGAGTGATTATTGGTGATTGGGTTCCTCAAGATAATAATATTATGAATATGATAGTATAACGTATGTGCGAAAAACGCTTTCGAAAGAAGAAGAAGAAAGAGGTGAAATTTCTCGGGAGAGAGATTATTTTTATTTTTCAAATACCTTTCCATCCCTCCCCCTCTAAACTAAAGCAATATGGGGAATTTGTCGTAGACGGACGGACGGACGGACGGACGATATATATATATATAATCCTTCGCTTCAACTATCATACCGACGCTACTACAAGTTTCAAGTTACGGTTCACTGCTGGTCCCCCATCTTCCTCCGGTCATTGTATCATACTCTTCTATTTGATTGATTGATGGTGTGCCTACGGGTTTTGCTGTCATGTTCCGCTACCCCTCGCTCGGGTGTCGTATCGTACCGTGCTTTGGTGTGTCGTGCTGTGCTGAACTGGATGGATGGATGGATGGATGGGAGGGATGGTGGTACAGTACGTACGGGTGAGTGAGTGAACCCGGTTTTTTCGTCGAGTTGGAGAACCGGTGCTCGGGAATGGGTGGTGGGGGGAGGGGATTGCCGAATTTACGGTTCTGTGCGTGGGTGTTTGTCATGCCGAGTGGTGAGGCATGGCACTCGTGGTGGTTGTGGTGGTGTTTTGGAATTTGTGCTTCTTTGGTCATGTCGTTGTGACTGACTGACTGACTGACTGACTCTGTGATGACTCGGGTAGGGGGCAAGTGTGCTCGTAGATATGATTGGGGATTGTGAGACTAATGTATTTTTATTATTATTATTATTTTCCTTCTTGACAATGGAGATTATGATATTGTAGATACAAACAAAAAAAAAAGTTATCATCCATTCACCCACCGCGTGCTCGGCATGCCGGATCGGCCCGTGCAGCGGAATCACGAGTTCCGTACCGAGCATGGAAAGCGGTGCGTATCGCATGGTGCGGGCTTGATCCCGAGTCCAGTGGCGGTGAGAACGAACGGGGAATCCGAGGCCAAGGGGGGTAACCCTGTAGCGACGATGATTAGGATGATAAGAAGGTTTATCACCCGTATACCGGCAGGGGACTTGTTTGGATAGGTTTTAGGAGGTTCGTGATCGGGGAAATGAGGCGAAACCTGGCGGGATCGATCGATGATAAGCTGGCCACGGCGAACTACCATATGAGACGTAGCGTGTCACGAGTGATGGTGTATGGTTCGTTTATCCGTCCAAGCTATTTTGGGTATAACCGGGGACCGGACGAAAGCGTCAAGTACGGGCTAGTAAGGTGTTTTGCAACCCCCGATTTGGTCAAGGAGACCCGGGGCTAGCCAGTTGGCATTGTACAGTAGCCACGATATCGACCTCACTTAGTAATCACGGCACCCTAGCATGATATAAACCTTAGGGTCGCGAGCACCTTCAGAAACATAGCGCTAGATGGCGTCATTATACCATGCCCCACCCTTAGACGGTGGTATCGTATCGGCACGTACTGTACGGTAAGTTAACCCCCCTCACCACATCCGGCCCAAATCAGCCAGCAGCCCCGCGATCACCGTCACAATGGGCACACCCCGCGAGCAGGACCCTCGCACAGAGTGTCTCACAATGGTTGCAGTTCAGCTACTCTCGCGAGACATTGGAGAGGCAATCGGCGAACCGTGAGATTTTTTGTGCGGTAATGGTGATGCTCTCACCTTCGCTGAACTCCCGCAGCGACCATGGGAGGAAGATATTCCCCGCTTGGGTTTGGGACATTTTGTTTCTCACCTCGTTTGGTCAGCGGCCGCCATTGAAACAGGTACTGCGCTGAAGCAGGTGATGTTCGTGTGGTGATGATGGTGGCGGTTATGCGGTCTGCAGATGGAATATCAAAACTGCGCTGCATCCGAAATGACCTCCTCCCTTCCCTCACCCTTCCCTCACCCTTCCCCTGCTCAACCCGCAGCAATTCCATCGCACCCCGCCCTGTCCTGTAAATAACACGGACAACCGCATAGAAACGTTCCCGAAGTCCCTGCTCTTCATCTTCAAATGCCTCAAGTCAGTCGAATACTAAACTCGACTACAAGACTACAACGCAACGCTGAGGGGTTAAGTTATCCTTCACCTCCACCCCCCCATTCCCTATGACGAAAGCGCGTGCACGCACGTGTATTTCATGAAGAGAAACGAAGTGAGAAAAGAAAAAAGCCGCTGCGGAGGTATTTGGTTTGGAGCGGAGCTCCCTGCTGACTAGCAGCGGCGGGGCTGCAGGGGGTCGTTCGAGGCGTGAAGTAAGAGAATCTGAAGGAGAGAGAGGCCAAGCGAGGATGAAGAAGGGGTGATGGGAAGCCCACATACCTCACACCATACATGCACGCTATGTATGACGATTGAAGTGGTGCCGGCATCGTAGCAAGTCCCTTTACATAATCGCTCAGGATGTGATCTCTGGGGGGGAGGGGTCGAAAGGAAAACACGTAGAGAGAGAGGGGCAGTGGTATGGATAGATCTGCCGTACATACGTAAATATCATGGACTGCACTGTAGGTACCGGTACGTTTGGTGTTGCCAGGTCTACGGTACTTTTTCTTTTCTTCCCTTCCCCACCTGCATCACGGTTAAGTTACGGTAACGGTATTTCACAAAGATGCCGGGACTTTCGAGTGATGTTGTGTGATGTGGTCGTTGTGGTTTCTCGCGATGGGAAGAGATAAGGTTTCCCCCATGTGGAGGTTTTAAAGTCCGTGCGAGGGTCGAGTTACACTGGTTTCGAACTACCATACTGGTATCATACTTGTACTCGTATCATACCAGTATGATAGACCGTAGACGAACCCCGTGGGGTAGCAGTGGGAAGAAGGAATGCTAAGGTGCACGACAGGAAGGCAAAAAAAAAAAAAAAAGTGAAGGAACTGGGGGGAGACATGTAAGAATTTCTTTTTCAAGTTTAATTTTAATTTCTTCCATTCAATCATTCCCTTTGGTGGCTGTGGTGGTGGTGGTGGTAGTGGTAGTGTACGGGACGAGCAGTGTGCGAGTAGTTCAACTGCCAGATTGCTTTGCAGCTACTGGAGATAAGTCCATGCCCGACCTACCGCACGCAACTTGTCGGCCATACCATGCCAGACCAGCCGTATGAAAATGGAAATGAAAAGAAAATGGTGTGCAGGGCGGAGGAGACAAGTACGGTACCGCAACTATGGTAGACTGGACTTACTACCCTCCTCCCGGTAGGGAGAGAGAAAGAAAGAAAAAGCGAGCAGCTGCCGTGGCAGTACTGGTACTGTGCTCGCAGCGTGAGAAGCGAACGATAACGATCGTGAGGACAAAATACCGGTATCTTATTTTTCGGAGACCGTGCGAGAGCGCTACGGCATTGCGCGAGTGTGGTGGTAGCGCCATGTCTGTTCCCTCTGTCGTGGGGAAGGAAAGAGATAGCACAGCACGAAATCCTCAGTATGATCTGGAGAATGTGAGAGGTCGTATTATATGTCCACCACCCCCCCCCCTCACGATAAATAATAATAATAGTAATGATGTATATTTTTTCCTTCCTCCCAATGCGAATGATCTGGTAATCATAGCATATCTTAATATTATATTTTCACACTGTGGTGAACGGATGAATTTACTCTTGCCACCCGGGCTCCTGCTGTCGGTGGTGGTGGTGGCATCCAACAGCTGTATCATTCGAATGCTTCGGGAAATATCCTGTCTACCCCAATCAACTAAACTTGCTTGATTCGTACTACCGTAGTTGACACCCACACGCACAGCACAGATAGCCAAAACCTGCATGTGGGGAAAGAATAAAAAGCAAGAAAATTATGGTATCGTGAAGGCCCTAGATTTACCTTGGGTTGGGATACGGTAGCCTTCGAACTTTGAGAGTGTGACGGAAGTCGGGACTGGATGGTGCAAGACAGATTTACCCCCTCGGTGGGAGGGAGGTGGATGGGTGGGTGTTTTAAACCGCTGCCACGGTATCGTGGTGCTTGGGATGGCGCTTGGGGGGGAGGAAGGAGGTGGGGGAGGAATGGAGGACTGGGTATTTTGCTCGAGAAAGGGCCTTGTCGAAGGGGAGGCTTCTACTGTACTCGAGTACTCCACCCCCCCCCCCCAGTGAGTTGACGGAGTATTGCTGGTTCCATTTTGTGGACTTGATTACCTGATGCCGTACGGGTAATTGAGGGAGCAGTGCGCTCTCTTCATATCGTATACGGTACAGTACACCGGTACGTGCTAATGCGCCGAAAGATCGTCCCGGATACTTGCACAGCCAGAGTCAGGGTCCCTCCCCAGCATCGGTAGACTACCCTATGTCCACGAACCAAACCAGGCCAAACCGTCGGCCTACCGTGCGAGTACCGGCAGTATTCTACTCTCCGGTAATTGCTTTTTACATCATGTTTCGTTTTATGCTTGCGGGTAGCGCTTTAGGCGCACGTTTGCTTGCTTCTACGTGACATCCAGCACCAGTATTGAGTGCTAGGCTGGGTTGGGAATAGCTTCGTTTCGTTTCACTCCACTCATTGGTTGGTTGGTTGGTTGGCTGGATGGTGTATATCGTCATCGTCATCGGGCGGTTTGGGCTTGGGCCTGGGTTGGAGTGTGTGATGAGATCTTGACTGTTGGGGGGGTGGGCGTGATAAGGGATGCGGAAGGGGAGGGATGGGTTGTGCTCTTTCGTTTTCATGATGGATTGTGAGAGGGTTCAACGAACAAGCCATGCAGGGTGTCTTGGCGAGTGCCGATTTCGTACGGCTTGTTCGGGGGGCCCTCCTGTTCGGTGGGACCGCCCACGGCTTACTGGCACCGGTGTGTGGTCATGCCCGTTGGGGTGTTTGTGGGGTTGTATTGGACTCGAGTATGGTGGCACAGTGCCGGTAGGGGGGAAGGAAGGGAGGAAAGGGAGGCGG
>PYWC01000047.1:248057-273399 GCA_003182015.1 Tuber magnatum
AAAAAAAAAACCGTTATCGGTGGTCTTGTCCAGTGTGAGTACCTTATTTTAAGTACAGGACCGCTCCTACGTTCGTGTTTTCCCTCTTGTTCAGCCTTCTTATGACCCTTTCCTCCTACGTCGTTGCCTTGTCATCAACTCGTCTCGGCTTCGTACTTCCTATGGGGACGACCGCCTCACTGACATTTTCATCATCTCGAAGTTACTCTTGTGATAGGCTTTTCCCAAACCACTCCCCTTCCTCGAAACGGAGATAACCTCCCCGAACCTGTATGCATTCATAATGGACTCCGAGGACGGTCATACATACGTTAAGCACCTTGCTCACTTCGTTCGTACACACGAGAAGGCCCTCGCGAATGCCCTACAGCTTCAAAGGCGACTTCCCCGTCGTAGCGACACGGCTCCGGCTGTGTCTGGAAGGACTCCTGCCAACTTGCGATATGCCCACGGTTCCTCTTCCGCGTCTAGCACTCTGGCTGCTGCCTTCTCGCTTCCGTCATTGTCGTTTACCTCGCAGCACCTTAAGCCTGCAAAGTTGGGACTTACGCCTCACCATCTCTACTATCTCCTGACTCGGTTCGAGGAGCTCAACATCCCGGTTGGGCCTATGGGGGTTCGTCTGGAGAACATCCATGCCGAGAGCTCACCGGGCAATTATGTTTCGTTCTTGAGGGATACTTCTAGGCGTAGGAATCATTCATCGGATAGCTTGTCGATACATTCCGTGTCTAGTGTTAGGAGTGTCATGTCTGGAATGTCGTCGTTGTGGTCTTCCATTGGACTCGGAGTGTCCGCTTCGGTCAAAAGTGAGAAGGCAAAAGCAGCTCTAGAGGCCGATTTAAAATACCTCTACTCAGCATTCACTAAGATACCCTGCCTGAGGCTTGCACCCGATAGGAAAGCTCGTCTGATTGAAGGGTTTGAGGAGTTCCCGTTTGATACTGCGGTGCCTTTGTTGGCATTCAAGAATGTTGGCGCGTTGGAGATTTGTGATATTGACATCCGCCAATTCTTTGGATGGGACCAGCTGGCGGAACGGCTCCGAAGTTTGGTTGTGAAACGGGGTGGGATTAAGGACCCCGCCGAACTTATTATTGCTATTGTTCTGGACGATATGGACAAGAGACGGCGGAGGTCTGCTAAATCTTCATCTTCGCCGATAATTTCGTATCCTTCCTCAAGCCCTGGCCTGGGCAATGATGGGGAGCCATCGACCCCGCCCTCTCCATCCGTAGGTCAAATTGGTAGCAGCAGCGCCCCCGCCGGCCATTACCATGCCATGTCTAGGGTTCCCTCCAATTCCTCAAGATCGAGCTCCAAGAACCGGCCCCGCAGCAATTCGCCTACGAGACCTGCTAGCGCCAGGACCAGTTCTGCTGCTACGAACTCGCATTCTCGTTCTCAAAGGATGCGGAGATCTGGCTCTGGTAGTAGCCACTCGTCGTCAACTTCAACTCTCCTCCCGGCTTCTAACCATGGCCCGACACTGCCGGCCAATCTCCCCAATACAAAATGGCGCTTCTTGAGACACCTCTCCTTGGCGGATAATGATTTGCTATCGATTTCCTCTGCTGCTCTGACCCCGTTGGCTGGTTCCTTATCATCGCTCGATCTCTCGAATAACCTTTTCAAGTCCATTCCCGAGTGTCTCTCCATTCTTTACAACCTGCGTGCCTTGAACCTTTCTGGAAACATGATTGATTCCCTCCACTCCTTGGCACGGAACCCGCTCCCGGCCATAACCGCACTTAACCTCCGTGGCAATGCGCTGGCGTCAATTGCGGGGGTAGAACGATTGCTGTCCCTGGAACGCCTGGATCTGCGGGAAAACAAGCTCACCGATCCCACAGAACTAGCTCGGTTAACGGGCGTACCTAACATAGCGGAGATCTGGATTGCCTCGAATCCTTTCACCAAGACCCACTCTTCCTACCGTGTGACTATCTTCAATCTGTTCCGAGAAACGCCTGGTTATTCGGACGATATCTCGTTGGACTCACAAAAGCCTGGAATGATGGAAAAGCGAAACCTAAAGGATAGGGTAGCGGAGAGCCCTGCTGTTCCTGTGATGAGGGTGCCTCCATCGCCCACTGTTGCGGTAAATACCGTCTCACCGATGGATTCCAAGAGGAGGGACAAGCATGACAACGAGAAGATTATCAAGATTGGCAATGGAGACGTGGCTAGGGCTAAAAGGAAGGTCGGAAGGCGGAGAGTTGTCGAACTGAGCCGGGACGATAGCAATGCGTCCGTCCACCAAGATGTGCAATCAAATGCGAAACCAGCAGTTGTCAGATCGACCTCGCAGAGTAGGCCGGTGGTTGTCTCTCCATCAAAACCATCAACGGCGCCGAAAGAGATATATCACCCACCGGAGGAGACGTCATCTGGTGCGGAGTCCTCACCTCCGAACCACCACTCTTCGCCGAGTGAGAATGTCGATTGGGCTCAGAAAGGAGATGAGTATAGACGTAAGGTTGAAGCTCTCAAGAGCGAAGTTGGAAGCGGGTGGTTGAGTGTATTGAGCGAGGAGGGCATGTCATTGGCGCCGTCGCGGAAGGTTTCATCGCCTTCGACGCTGGCGTCGGGACCTGCTCAGCAGAAGTCGGACTAGCCATGTTTTGTTTCATTGTCTGTTTACAGGAGGATCTTCTGTCATGGAGTTGGCGGGGTTGAGCTTGCATAGTGGGAGGGGTCATTGATGATGGTAGCGGAAGTGGCGAGCATCACGATTTTACGCATGTTTTTCTGTTTCATCCAAAATTCGACATGAAGAGGCCTTTTTTCCTTCTCTCTCTTTCCTGCTTTCTTCTCTCTTCTCTCCGGGGAATTCTTCTGCTTCCTGCTGTACCATAGGTTTTTGTGTTTTAATCGTTGAGTTCGGGAGTTTGGCTGGGCTTATCATTTCATTTTTGTTGCTGTTCTGTCGTTTGAATCCTCAAATCCAGGTTTGTTTATTTGCGAATGTTGTCCGTTTTAATCTCCCCATCCTTTTGATTGCCCCCCCTCCCTTTCGATTATCGCATGCATGCATATTTCTCTGGGTGTATTTTTCTTTCTATCGTTCTACCCCCTCTTCTGTCTGCCCACCTGTCCTTTCTATCCTCTGTCGTACTGCACTGCATTCGATATACCGCGGTTTGAGTCTCTTTTTGCTGTTTTATTGTGCGTTCTGTTTTTATTTTCTTTTCATTCAAATATTCATCATCATTTCTTAGGGACGGCATTACAAAAAATGGAAGGATTGGATTCGGAGATTTTGGCGGGGGTGGGGGGAGCGGATATGTTTCACTAAAAAAAAAATAGCCCTTTTTTGTCTTTTGAAAATTTGTGATATCGGTATTCTCTGTCGTGGCCATTCATAAGATGGTCTATCATACTATCAAGGTGCTACAGTAGTGGTGGTGTTTTAATATTTATTTCGGTGACTTATAATATCGGTCCTAACCTATTACTCTTCACAAGGAAGGATATGTGAAGGGTGATTATTACGACTTTATGACAGTTTACCTCCACTCCACCCACTCGGCATCATCCATTCCGATCCACGCACCCCTCTCCCTGCCCTAACAGGCCAAATAAACGGGCCCATAGTATGATATTATTATTCACTGCAGTAAACATCACCCTATCATACCTGCACGAACAATCCGCGGCCCACAACCCACACGGCTATACTCCAGATCTCGAGCATCAGTCCGAATCTCTCCTTTCTTCCTCTTCCCTACCGCCATTGCGAATGCCGACATGGAGCAGGGTATGTATGATACGGCAGCCTGTGCAGGGCGCACAGCAAAGTCCCGTACTCGTACAGTACCAGTACAGTGCAGTAAGTATAGTTCTATTAAGTCAGTCAGTCCCTCACACCAGCAATTATTGTAGAGTAACCTAAGCCACATACACCTCACCGGACCAGAATAGCTCCTTCCCCCCCTTAACTCAACCGGAACTCGAAAGTTAAAAACTTACTTTCTGCCGTGTCCCGTGCCATATTGACCGTTATTTGTGGCGTCAAACTAGCCAGCCAGCCAGCCAGCCAGTCAACTTAGCCCCCCTACAGTATCATACTCGATCCATCACTAAACCCACGAGTAACTGTTGTACCGCACCACTAAAATCTCCCTCTCCGCTCCTCGGGCACCAATAAAATAAATTTACGGTAACGCTAACGGTAGGCCCAGCCAATCAGTCAGTCAGTCAGTCGTCGCGCAACGGCAAACAGTATCGTAATAAAAATAAAAATAAAAATAAAATAAAAATAAAATAAAAAACTTTTTGCCGACGGGCGGGGGGCCCCATCCTTCCGTTATGGTATCATACTAAAAAGTTACCCTACCGTTTTTATCATACTTGAAGCGTTTTCCTCCTCCTCCCATAATTTATAGACGATGGGTGAACCAGACACACTTTCCCGAAACCGTTTCTCCATGCTGACGCGAGTGCCGTACCCTATCGGACTGTAGTGCTGCGATGCGATGGGATGGGGGGTTCCGTTGGTTTTCCCGTTCGATTTAGTGCCTGCTGCAATTTATCATACGTGCTGCGCGTTTTTTCATGCGAGGCGGGCTGTCGCTGGGGGGNGGTCGCGGTCATGGGTTATCACTCGTATGGGCCCATGGGGTTTGGATGTGGGGGTTGGTTGGTTGGTTGGTTGGTTGGTTGGATGGGTCCTGTGTTTTTATTTTTATTTTATTTTATTTTTTGCTCTTCCTGCCCCTTTTGATGTATATTTGGGATTTCTACTTGTTTGGGCCTTATATGCTGGTTATGATACGTTGTTGGTACGGGGTCTGCTCTGTGGGTGCGATGGGATGGCCTTGTAATCTGGGTTGAGTTGAGTTGAGTAGCTAGTTACCTTTACCTGCTCGGGGGGAGGGGGTGTGGTGCGAAAAATCGGGATGCATCATACGTACGGTGGTCCTAGAGAGAGAGAGAAAGAGAGACTTGTATGTGTTTGCGAAAACATCATGCCGATTTTTACTGCACTGTATCGAGTATCGTACTATACGTGCTACCGGTAGCCTATTTGTAAATTACGATGGCGTGGTATTGTATAAGAGTGGCTCAATTCATTACCGTATATGTATTTGGCAACCATCGTATGAACTCAATAATAATAATAGGAGTGATTCTGTTATAGAAGAAGAAAAAAATAATCCCAATCCTCCAAATTAATTAATTTGGCGCTTCCGGGAGAAAGAAATGAAGGAAGAATGAAAGAATATGTAAAAAGAGAAAAGAAGCTTGACGTGGCCGGCATCTTAATATCTCATATGCAAGCCTTCTGCGATCGATCGATTTACATAGGTACCGGGCCTATTTTTTTTCGTCCTCCCCCTCTCGCTTTCGGGATTAATCGCAGTGAACCACACCAACGGAGTGGATATGGCAATGGAGGCTGGCGGAAGAGGTAGTTGTTGGCGGTTGAGGGGTGGTAGTAGCGGGTGGGCGGGTGCTAGAGGTTACTAATGTGGTAGGAGCGGAAGAGGTGGTAATAACAGTAGAAGTGGCAGCAGAAGTGGCGGCAGAAGTGGCGGCAGAAGTGGCAGTAGAAGTGGCGGGAGCAGCAGGGGTAACACCAGAGGCGTTGACAGCAGTGCTTGGCTCGCCGGAAGTCGAAGCTGCGGGAGCGGCAGGGGCAACACTAGAGGTGGTAGTAGAAGTGCTAGGCTTGTTGGAAGAAGCTGCAGAGGTAGGGAACACAGCCCTCACACCTGCACATCTGATGCCAGGATTTCCGACTTCGTGAGCATAAACTTCCAAGGCGAACCACTGGAGCGAATCCGAGTTACTCACAGAGAGACTTCCGTTCCTATTCTGCGCCAATTCTAGAGCGCCCTCCCAGGAATCGCTGTAATGACCGACGACACCCTCGGCTAGCATAGGGACGTGGAAGACGCGGTGCAACAGGCCCGAAGCAAAGAAGAAGTTTGTCTTGTAGTCCGCGACGTTGTAGCCCAGGGCGCACATCTGGGTGAGAGGGCGGCGGGAGATGTATGAGAACGGGCAAATAACGGTTTCCGAGGTGGCATTCGAGCCACGCCAATGGCCTGCTTTCCGTCGATGTCGTCGCAGCGGAGGAGCATACCAGACTTACTGGCGGAGACGATCCGAGTGAGCCAGCCGAGGACTTCGGCCGTGGCAGCGTTGGTGCCGAACCATTTCCTGAAGATTAGCGAGGAGGTTCCGGTGCGGAGATGGCTTTGGACGGTGGAGGCAAGTTCCTGAGGGTTGTCAGTCCCGTCTGATATATGATATATTGTGAAGGGGAAATGTGCGATCGTACCTCCAACCCTGACAAAGCAGCAGTCAATTGGCAGCGTTCAGTGATATCACATGATCCATGGATCCCAATTCCCACTATAATGCTCATTAGCAAGCTTGTCTCTCCGTTACGGTGGGCAGTGCTCAACATACATGGCCCGATATGGGGCACAGCACTCGGGATCCCCGTGGCAGCAATAGTCGCAGTCGGAGCCGGGGTGGCGGGCACGCTTGAGGCAAGGGCTGCCAAAGAAAAGACGCCAAAAGTATTTACCATGATCGTAAGAGTTCCATTAAACGCTCTTCTTCGCTGCGCTGGGCACACCGCAATCTGAGAGACAAATTACCACAGGGAGGAGATGAAGGTGAAGCTCCAACAGCCCGGCCCCCCCAACCACGTTTCTATACCCAATTCTCACCACTCTCACCCCTATCCCATCATCGGTAAACAGCAAGGACTCAACCTTCTTTGCAGCCCATGTCTTTCTTTTTAAGATATCTTCTGCTCTTGCCGGTAGGGGAGCGCTCGAGCACATCTTAGCTATGACAATACTAGACCATTTGGAATAGTGGATAGCCGAGAGCCATCCGCATTCGTCCAGGACTGTATGGTGCACTGCTTGTTGAATACGTGGCTGCCTCTCCTACCCTGGCCTGGCACCCTGGCGGAGGCTGAGCTGAGTACCTCTCTAGCGAGGAGGAAAGTCTTGGACCTTGATGGCTACTACCATCTATCACAAACTCTGAGGGGGAAATGCGAGCCACCGCTATCGCTACAGCAGCCACCTCCAATCTAAAGGCCTCACTGAGACCATACGGAACACCGCGGCGCACACAGCACAGCATACCTGATCTCTGTCTACCGGACGGCACATGACAGACCCCCAAGCATAGAAAGCAACAAGGTCTAAAGAAGTGATCGTTGAATCCCAGGTTTGGCCCCCCTGCTCTGCCGTGATATAGTACCGCAAACCAGTAGTGAGAGTTTAGCATAACGGTACTCTAACAGAGTTTGCACGACGGCCCAGATCAAGGGAGAGATACCCCCACACGTCTACCGTACTGGTAAGCCTTCCCGCTGGCCTTGCCTCGACATGTCGTGGCACGAATTCTGGGATTGGAATTCGGGAAGCGTTAGCGTGGTGACATGAAATCAGCCCAACTGCCTACATAGGCCACAAACCTCGAGCTCGTGGGGCTTCTCTTGTAACCGTTCCCACCGGGATCGCTGGGTTGCGTGGTGTTGTGGGATTCGAACTGGGAGTTTTTGTTTCGCCGATATCGGTATTTTGGGGGTGGGGGATCGAAGTATGTGGCGAGGAGGGGGGGAGGGAGCAAGGAATACGGAAGAAGACCCAGTGGGGTACGGTGCGAGTATTGCACAGTAGAGAAGCCAAAAGTTAGGACGGCAGTCTTGTCAGCCACGATGATAACTATCGTACGGACTCCTACAGGCTCATTGGCCTAGTCTGAGAGGGGGCTAATCTGACCTCAGGCTGCCCCGATGACATATAACCTGGTTGGGCAGCACCACTAACTCGGAGTACCAGTTCTCGTACTAAAACGGGCCAACAATTCGCAAGTCAGCGTTTCTCGCGGCCGAGTGACGAAACTCCCTTCCCGAAACAACAGCAAAAGGCGTACTGGAGTGCTGTTATTATGGGCACCTTTCAATTCTTTATACGAGTAAACTGGGTGCAAGGCTGCAATCCAGCAAAGACCAAAAAAAGAAGAATCAACTCGGAAACGAAGCAGCAGTGGTTTTTGTCTTTTTCATCTATTTTTCCTCCTCTGCTGACTAGATATTCCGGTAGCCCTTCTCGTGCCAATGTCCTCTAAGCAAGCTTGACTCGTTGATGTGAATTTCGAGAGCTGGCGGGTGCTACAGGTACAAACATTCGCTAGGCAAAAGGCTTATGGACATAGGGTCCCTCTTTGCCTCTTGAGCGGGTCCCCTCTCCACACAGACCACAATTGCGCAATACCCCCCCCCCTGCTTGTACCACAGAGCAGAACCGTAACCCCAAGCGTCGGGGCCTGCCCCCGTATGATAGGTGTTGACTTATTTGGGCAATGTGGCGTTTTTGCCCATTCGGGTGTTTTGCAAGTATGATATCATACGATTTCCCTCCCTATTTGCTCGCGTTCCGGCCTCTCCAGGGTTGCCGCATTTTCGGTGGGTGGTGTGAGTCCGCTCCCGGCAAGCTAAGAAAGAGTAATGTTGGGTTGTGGGCATAGGGTAGCAGCCTTATCAGATGATCCAGGCATACCTTTAGTTTCTCGTGCATATATGGTATGATAATATGATACTTGCAAGAGAGAGAAGATTCCCCAAAGCTAGTAGCAGGAAACGTCGATGCCACAACAAGATTGTTGATTGTCTTTGGACCGCCATCTCCCCTTCGGGATGACATTGAGGAAAACCCATTTATTCCAATGCGCTCCACTAATCAACAGTATTAGCTCTTTGGTGATCTCCAAGGAGGTATTGCAAGGGGAGCTTTCACAAGAGCCTAATTATGATACCTCTTTAAATCAAGAAATCCATGCTAGGGTATAGACGCATGGAGTCGTAGATATAGGCTATGGATGGAAATACAATAGGAAGCCGTAGGGTAAACGTTTTATCGTTAGGTTTGCGAAAAGGTACAGCATCACGAACGTTGCAGGGGGGGTAGTATCGTGTGAACTACGGCGGAGGTTTGACAGCAGTCTAGGATTACTGAATCGAGGGTGAGGAGGCTTGTTGTAAGGATTAATAGAGGCTCAGGGTATGTTTTTAATGCTTGGAGTTCGTTTAATAAGCAAAGGGAGGAGCGGATGATGAACGGGGGGGGGGCGAGGTGAAAGGGAGAGTCAAACTCTCGGGATCGAAAAGAAAGGAAACCCCTTATCGATAAGAGTGTGTGATCTCGGCCCAGAAATGTCTTCTCGACTGCTTTGACAACAAAAGTTGCTGGAACCATAACTTATGGAATTTGTTTGGCAAAGAAGCCAAGCTCTACCAATAGGTTTTGAGAGATCAAGACATCAGGAGCACTAGGGGTAGACAAAAGATACCGGCACCCGTATAAAAAGATGTCATGCGTTGCAACCTTCCTTGCGAGACACTCGGGCAAGGATGACAGAGATCGGTCTTTAGAGAGAAAACCTAGGCAATTGTGGGTGAAGCCCGTGATGCTACTCTAATTAATTCTATAGTGTTTTTGGGTGAGTTGCAGGTCATTAAAACTGTGCATTTCCGGTGTGAAATGCCAAAAGACTCACAACTTTTGATGCCACGATCGTACAGCAGAGGACTTGTGTATGATACTAGTACTGTACGGGAGGGCCCGGGGCATGCATACTGGTACCCACCGACCCCGATGCATGTCCCCAGAATACGGGTATCATACCAAGATACAGCGGGAGCGATGGCGGCTACCCCGCCCGAGTCTTGAAAATCACCCATCACTATCACCATAGACGCGTGGGAAAAAGCGGCCCGCTCGGAGGGAGCGTATCAACATACTGGTCGAAACCCTCCAAAGCAAGAAACTAAGCGCTCCAGCTTTCGGCCCTCACTCACACACATCACTCGAACAAGGAATCGTATGCGACGGATCGCCCACGATACACACGATACCCACCAACAGTATTCAGGACCTTGACTCCGTTTAACCAACCTAAATGTCCGTAATCACAACACCAAGACAGCACCACACACAAGGAAGCAGCGCTCAATCATTGCATCGTAAAGCTAATCGGCGGATCAAAAGGGAAAAAGAAGGGGGAGGTTGTCAACACACGCAAGGCTCAAGCGGATCCTCAGACTTCCGGAACGACCGAGTCGTCAGTAGGGTTAACGGCAAGCTATCCGGCAAACATTCCCAAACAGCGAAAGAGAATCGCTTGTTGTGCCTAACGCCGACCGGGAAAACCTTAACCCGCGAGCGGCTCTCCTCTCGCCAAGATTTAATCCGTAATCCGTTGCCTAACGCCGATGAAGCACCGGAAGGAAATGATTGTCGTGGTGGTAGATGCGGGATCGACGGCTGGCAGGTGGACTATGACGTCTCAGGTCTGAATGCAAGTTTGATTGAGGGTTTGGAGGGATAAATAGATGTTTGATACTCGCCGAACCCCTCCTCCCCACAACCAACCAACTGCCCTAAGGCCATTTGAACACTCACAAACACTGCTTCAACCACCTCCGCTTTTACTCGCCCTCTTTGTTACTTTACAAAACGACACCTCAATTCGAAATGGCTACCCAAAAAGTCTGGCTTGTGACCGGGACTTCCTCCGGCTTCGGCAACGAACTCGTCCACACCATCCTCAAGAATGGCCATAAAGTTGTCGCGGCGGGAAGGGATACCTCGAGATTGACCTCTCTCAAGGAGGCCGGCGCTGCAACCACCAAGATCGACCAAAACGAGCCTTTGGATGTGCTCAGGAGGCAGATTGAAGACGCCATTGCGGTATACGGGCACATCGATGTTATCGTCTTGAACGCAGCTTATGTTGTTACGGGAAGTTTGGAGGAGCGAACGCATGTGTTCATTCTATCCTGCAGGTTGAATGGGACGTAGGAGCTGATTTGGATGTGATTACGTAGGCCCGAAGAATCGCTCGCACAATACCATACAAATGTCTTCGGCATCCTAAACCTCTACCGCGCCATCCTCCCACACTTTCGAGGGCGAAAGGCCGGTATCGTTGCCACGGTCGGTAGCATGGGAGCTTCAATGACAGATCCTCTCATTGGTCTTTACCACTCCTCCAAGGCCGCCGTCAGAAGTACGTTTTTCCTATACTCCACCCCCCTAATGGCCGGCTCACTGATATACCCCAGACATCTCCCTCACCCTCGACAATGAAGTCAAGCCTTTCGGCATCAAGACCTGCCTGATCGAACCCGGCTACTTCCGCACGAACCTCCTCTCCTCAGGGACGTCGTTCCAGCTCCCGGAGACCAAGATAGGAGCCTACGCTGAGATCAACGAGAAGACAAAGGCATTCCTCATCCAGCGGGACAGAAAGCAAAGCGGAGACCCCAAAAGAGGTGCTCAGGTCATCTTTGATGTCCTCACCAGCTCGGGGTGCGCAAGGGGGAGGGAAGTTCCCAAAACGCTTGCTCTTGGAAGCGATGCTGTCAAGTGCATCATTGGCAGCAATGATGAATTCAACAAGAGGGTTGAGGAATGGAGGTCCGTCAGCGAGAGCACGGATTTCCCGAAGGAGGAGCAGTACTATTAAGTGGAGACCTTTGGGGGCGCAGGATGTGGTTGTAATGGCTGGAACTGTGTAGCGGCTCTTCTTTAGCGTTAGAATTGACATTCTATCTTCTTCCGACACCTTGAAGCCGTCGTTTAGGGGAATTGCTCTCACCCATGATCACTCGCGTCGTTCGTCACGTAAAAAATTGGGCTTAAACGCCAAGAAACCCCCAATCTCTCGGGAGACATCAATTCCCTGGACTAATTCCAGCAACGGAAGGGATGGCGTGTGCATTTTATCACCTTGAAGTTGTGCACCGCAAGAAACCCAGCTAGACGTGGGAAGCGGTCGGAGATTAGTCCCTCCGAGTGGGGCTCTCCACCGGTGGTTATTGGGGGCCGACGAGGGGTTGGGGGGGGTAAGCCACTTTTGCCAAGCAGAAAACTCGCCGTCTTTCACTTCAGGTCCAGGCTTCAGCGGGTGCACAGTCCTCCCTCATCCCGCGATATGAGGTGAGAATTCATGAGGGAGAAGAGACATTTTCTCCATCATACCTCTACCGTTTTCCATAAGTCTCACTCAAGTCAACAGATGCTGTGTAAATAATAAAGGATAAAAACGCAGTCTGCTCAATCACACCTGCCAACTGACCCAACTTACAAGTACTGTACAGTACACGGCCAACGAAAACCCCGGAATCAGGAGATCCAGCTCTGTGAAAATGGGGCTCCGTGATCTAGATTACAATGAACTTGAGTTACGGCAGCTTACGTAGATTCGTTGGCGCGGCAGCGGCTTAGACCCTTGGCCTGTTCTCGGGCTCCTTAACTCTTCTTCCCTTTTCTCTTTTTGTCTTCCATCCAGGCTCGTATCACTGCTTTCGTCATTGCCTCCCTCCAACCCCCCCCGCCCCGGCNGGAATCGTTTCTGCAAAGAAAAGAAAAAATCGCCGAAAAGCCCAGATTTCCGCTTTCTCTCTTTCTCCCACCCGCTCTCTCACTCCCAATCCTACTCTACTTTTTTGCTCGTCTCTAAAACACCAAATAAAACGAACTCTCGAGCATCATACACTCTAAATACTTTCTCCACCACTGTTTCTTCCTTTACGATTTATTGTTTGCGGTAAACATTTGCTCATCATGAGTTGGAAAGGGTTCCAGCGGAGCGTCGTTCGGGTAGGTTTTCTCTGGGCAAACTCTTCAAGGAATGAAGGAGGGAGGAGTTGCAAATCGAAAGGCTAACGATAGGAGTGTAGGCGCCGCAATCGATCAAGCAGAAGTTCAATATGGTATGATGGTTCTTGGTTATCATCATGATTATTTATGATCCTGATTGCTTGTTTTTTTTTTTTTTTTTTTAAAAAAAAAAAAAAAAAAAAGACATCGTTCGGTTGGTATGAGGTCCAGACTGGTGGTTAACGATGAAGTTTAGGGTGAAGTCACGAAAGATGCGATCTACGTAGACGCAGAGAGACGATTTGAAGAGCTGGAAAAGGTTTGTTTATGGCGCCAGCTTTGGGAAGTAGCATACTAAGGCTTGTTGTGCTACAGGAAACGAAGAAGCTCCATGATGAATCGAAAAAGTAAGTTACTCTGGGTCCTTCGCTATCGTGGGCTGTTCTGATTTGCCGTCCAGGTATTTTGATGCTATTAATGGTATGCAATAGATAGCCTCCTAGGTTTAGCTAAATAGATTACTAATGAACTCTAGGCATGCTGGATCATCAGATCGAATTCTCAAAGTCCATTGCTGAAATCTACCGGCCGATCTCTGGGAGGATGTCGGACCCGGATTCGATTAAGGTCGAAGGAAATCCTGAGGGTATCCGGGCCTGCGAGGAGTATGAAGCTATCGTCAATGACCTCAAAGTTACCCTGCAACCAGAGCTCGAAATGATCGAGACACGAGTAATTCGACCGGCTGATGAGCTCATGGATATTATCAAGGTAATTCGAAAGACGGCCCTAAAGCGCGACCACAAGCAGCTGGATTACGACCGTCATCGGGCGACTCTCAAGAAACTTCAGGATAAGAAGGATAAAACACTCAAGGATGAGAAGGCGATATACAAGGCGGAGGGCGATGTGGAGCTAGCAACGCAGGAGTTCAACTACTACAATGAGCTTCTTAAGACGGAACTTCCAAAGCTCTTCGTACTCGAAAGAGAGTTTATTCAGCCTCTGTTCCAGAGCTTCTACTACATGCAATTGAACATGTTCTACACCCTTCATGAGCGGATGCAAGCTATCAACATCGGCTATTTTGACCTCACTCTCGACGTCGAGGCAGCTTTTGAAAAGAAACGCGATGGCGTCCAAGAACAAGCAGAAGCTCTCGCCATAGTTCGTTTCAAGACAACCAGTCAGCGTGCCTCAAAAGTGAATCCGAAGTTCCAGAAATTTGGCAAATCAGATACAGCTTCGGTGACGTCACGACGGACAACATCTTTGGATTTGTCACGTACCACCGGCGACAGTACAGGAACCCCGCCGCCGCCCTACACATCAACTGGTGTTCCCGCATCAACCGAGGAAAATGGCCTCCTAAGTCCCGCTGCCGTCGCCGGCGTCGCGAGAAGCAACTCTACCGGGACAAACTACTCGGTAGCGGGCAAGAAGGCTCCTCCCCCGCCCAGACCAAAGCCGAAAAATTTGAGCGTTGAACCTGAGAAGGCGACGGCTCTGTACGACTATGAGGCGCAGGCAGATGGGGATCTGAGCTTCAGCACTGGGGACGTCATTGAAATCGTGCAGAGGACTAGCAACGAGAATGAATGGTGGACTGGAAAGCTGCACGGCAGGACAGGACAGTTCCCGGGAAATTATGTCAAACTGAGTTGATGACTTGTGTGCCCTGTGTGTGTGTCGGTGAAGGTTTTTTTCCCTTCATTTTCATTCTAGAGATGGTTGAGGTTTCTTTTTTCTTCTTCCTCTTTCCCTTATTATTCTCTTCTTTTCTCAACCTTATATTGTAAAAATGAGCTTCAAGAATTTCCCCCCCCTTTTTTTATCTTCGATCATCGAGAGGTGTTTTTGGTATATCGTATCGTATGGGGGGTTGGTTCCGTCTTTTTTACCTGCTATTTTACATTTCCTTTTCTTCCTTTTTCTATCCTTTTTAACTCCTATAGTTTAGAGGAGCGACTCTTCTGTATGTATGTATTATGGAGGCGAGAGGTCAGGGGGGTCTGAAATAGCTTACATAGTGGAATTGAATGGAGTTTTACAAGTATTTCCAAGGGTGGTCATTCTCCGGGAGTGTATTCGAGTGAGAGGGGGCAATGGTGTTTGCGCGCCCGCTCTAGGGTTAGAGGGGGTTAGAGGGGGTTAGAGTCGCGATACTCTGGGGGGGGGGGGTTATTCAACCACAGCAGAAAATTAGAACTCATAATATCGGAGAAATGCCGTTATCTCTGCCAGAGTCCTGCGCAATTCTCTCTTTCCACCCTAGACCCCGCCGAACATAGAGAACTTGCGGTATGATAGTGAGGCTCTTCGGAGGTACAGCCCCATAAGTATTGTATATTCTACTAGCAGGGGGGTGATATGCTTGCAGGGAGGTGATGTGCTAGCAGGAAGAGAGGGCAGCTAATTGGGAATAGTGGCTTGGAGATTTTGTGAATGGGTAAAAGTTTTTCTCAAACTTTGCCTTCTGCTATGCTTTCAAGATATTACTGTCCAGCCTCTGAGAAGTTTTGCTTTCACATATTAATTAATTAAGATATTATTATCTCAAACTCACACAATGTACTAGAGTGTGTCGAAAAGTCTATCGAACTTGAAGTCTGGTTTGATTGGTTGAAATTACATGTATATAAAGAGAATTATTCAGTTAAATAGTTTATAGATACTAACATTTCTGAAGGAAAAAAGTATGTCAAACTCTTGAAGCAGTAGCTAGAGCAGATAGTACTCTCAAAGGGGTTGAAAAGGCTCTAAGGCCAATCTGAAGAACTTTAACAAACTTATTCTTAATACCTGACACATTGATGAGTACTTGACTTATTGTAGGAAAAATACCTCTAATCTGTATTGTTGAGAACTAGAGTGCTAAGGGCCAAAATGCTGAGAACCCAAAAACTTTAGACCTCACACAGGATTAGAGATGGGACTATGAACTGCTCTACTCTCTAAATTGAAAGTATGTACAAATAGAGAAGAAGACTAGATTTTCTTAGTGGCAAATTCAGTATGAATATACTTTTCCACCTACTCTAAAAAAGATACAAGACTATACTCTAGTTCTTAGCTAGGCTAAGATTGAGAACTTTGTTGTATATATATATATGAGTGCCAGGAATCAGTACTTTCTCTTTCAATAATTAACCCAAGAGTTGGATTTTGGAGATAAGAAATCTGCTATCAGATTGGCTTTAATTAAGAAAGACTTTGACTAGTGTCTAGTAATGCAAAAACCTCTAATTACTAAACATAGTAGAGTAATTCGATTTCAATAGGCTTATGACTATATCAACTGGTCAATAGGGCAATGGTACTCTATCTTGTGGACTGATGAGATCTGGATTATAGCAGAGAGGCATATAAAGACTTGGGTGACAAGAAGAGTAGGGAAAGAGTAGAGTTCTACTTGTATAGTAGAGAAGCACTAAAGAAAGCCTAGATAGATATTTTAGAGTAGCATTTATGGAGAGACTCAAGGTTTAGGAATTTTTTGACAAAAGCACTAAGGGTTTATGAATTTTGAAAGTTACATATATATACTATTCTTATTATTTATAGATATATTGAATTGTCTTACTAGGAGGGAATTTATTTAAGCCTTATACAGGATAGAGTACTAGGGCATGCAGCTAGTAATACAATAATTGTAATGTGTTTACACCCTAGGTGCTAATCACACCTTAAGTACGATAGTAACAGGTGGCCTACTTGCTCAGCAAGAGGCAAGAGCTGTATAGACTAAAGGAGGCTTCGAAGAGGTGTAATAGAAGATCAAGAAGTAACCGTTCAACCAAGTATATTAAGAATACTGTCAGTCGAAGTCTGCTATTTCTATCGTAGAATTAGCAGTGTTTAAATACAAGTTCTCACTCATCTTCAGCATAAACGATAACATAGTCCTTTTTAAAGTATCTAACAATACCTTTGAAACATAGCAAGAATCAAGTGATACTGTGAAACAAAATATAAAAACATTCAAAGTATCAAGTGATATCTTTGAAACATAGCAAGTATTAAATGATACTATAAAACAAAACATAAAACATTGAAACTATCAAGTGATACTTTTGAAATATAACAAGTATCAAATGATACTATAAAATAAAACATAAAATATTCAAAGTATCAAGTGATACCTTTGAAACATAACAAGTATCAAATGATACTATAAAACAAAACATAAAACATTCAAAGTATCAAGTGATATCTTTGAAACAAAACAAGTATCAAACGATCCTATAAAACAAAACATAAAATATTCAAAGTATCAAGCGATACCTTTGAAACATAATAAGTATCAAATGATACTGTGAAACAAAATATAACCTAGTACCCATACTGGTTACAGTAATAGCTCTTCAAGAGAGAAGTATTCAAATTAGTTACTGACCTGCATTTTTGTCAGACTTAAATCCTATTAAAAAAATTATGATATATTATGAAACATTAACTGCAAGACAATTTTTTTCAAATATAATACATGATAGATTGAGAGTAGTAGTGAGATAAGCTCAGAATGGTGTTGGGTAGTATGAGTATAGGAAGCTAATAGAAAGTACTAGAAAGATATCAAATAGTTATTAAGACAAATAGTTTTTTTCCAAAATATTAAGTATGTATTCATCAATAAATAATAGTTTCAAGCACCTGCAGTCATAAACTATCACTCAGTAAGAAACAAAATACCAAGGGCTGACTCAGGAAATGGCTACACAAATACAGGTATTATATATTAAAACTTTTCTTTTTACTTTACTGACTTACTACATCTCTAATATCATCAAGTAATAGTAAAAACAGGACTATATATTATGACAACAATACTAACAAAGTATTCTATATTTCAGGTAAGTCTTCTTCTAACTTTTAAATAAAAGCTAATAAAGAAAAGACAAATTTTCACTACCCATAGCCTCTAGACATCACTCTCCAGCCTGCTATATGTGTAACGGGGGCACCCCTAGGAAGATGGATCCCAAGGTTGCTACCGCACTGAACAACTTCAAACTTATAGCCAAAAGTTCACACAGATGTAAGAGTAAAGTAAACGGTAAAACTTAATATCGTTAAGCCAGACGCTGGACTCAATTGAGGTCTCGAGAGGATTGATTGTTGGAGTAGGAGAGTTCTCGTATAGACTTTAAGGTAGTTTTATCTTATGCCAGAAACTCGCCCATCAGTTTACTCCAACTATTTGGGCACACCCTTCTCCGCTAAGGGTGGTCCGACACGTCTCCTGGCACACCCTTTGGGCATACATGTATCGACACACTCTGGTCGGCGTTCACCTTATGCGGTTATGGTTTCTGCGGTGTATTTTCATTTTGTCCGCCGGAGTGAAAACTTCTGGGCATCGGTGTCTTGTCAGTGGCTAACAGTCAAGGTACCTCATGAACTAGACTATCTGTGACACCCTTCCTATATGCATTGATCTCTACTTGACTCCGCAAGCTACCGTGAGCGGTTTCTCTATTTACTATTTATGGGTCCTGGGCTTCGGGTGTCTTCTGCAGGACAGGGTAGTCCGGGAGTGATCCAATGGGCGCTACCCATGACCACTACCTCGAATCTACCTTACCTGTGGTAGGAATCATGCTTTTAGTGTCTCTGCACTTTCCTTTCAGAGCCTATAGTGTTGGGGACACTTTCGGGCTTGGTAGGTGTAAAACTCTCCCAGTGGCCACGGCACCACCCGGGACTACCTTCGGGACCCCCACGGTTAACACCAGGTAACTGCGCCAGTTTGGGTCTGCTTTACCGCGAACAACTTGGAGGAGGTACTCCACCTTCCACCCTATGCCCCGTTATATATCCTGCGAACAGCTTACGGTCGACTGGATGGCAGCGACGTATACGGTGTTGCAAGCATGTCTCCAAAGAATCCTCTTTGCTAGGCTGCACACAACTAGACAACCGTTTGCCCATGACGTCCGNCCAAACGGCATGACCGTGTATTCATACAGTTCGTATCTGTACTGGAAGGCCGCATTCCATTCCTCACCTTCTGCCATCCTCAGAAGGTAGTAGCCGTTCTTCAAGTCCAACTTGGTGAACACAAAGGCATTTACTAACCTATCTCACAGTTCATTCATCAATGGTAGAGGATACTTGCTCTTCACTATGATTTTGTTCCGCCCGCGGTAATCTATTACTAGTCTTAATGTACCATCTGGGTTTGGCACAAAGCGGATAGGGGCTGCTGCCGAGGGACTGGATCGCCGCAGCTTTCCCGTTCGCAGCATGTCATTGAGATATTCCCGGAGGGCCTTAAGCTCCTTTTCCGATAACGGATAGATAGGCACAAATGGAGGTTGAGTTCCGGGTTGCAACTTGATCTTATGGTCATACTACGAGTGCTCTGGTAACGCCTCAATCCGTTCTTGACTGAAGCTATCCCCATTGTCACCAGTACGGGTACTAGGTTGTTTTATGTTTAGTTTCACGGTATCGTTTGATACGTGAATTGTTTCGTGTGCTATCGGTTGATACACAGATTGTTTTATGTTTAGTTTCACAGTATCGTTTGATATATGAATTGTTGTCTGTGCTATCGGTTGATACACACATTGTTTTATGTTTGGTTTCACAGTATCGGTTGGTCCGGGAATCGTTTCGTGTGCTATCGGTTGATACACACATTGTTTTGCAATATCACTCATACTGGAGATAAGTGATATCCTGTATTTAAAGACTGCTGATTCCCGTGATGGAAACTGCAGACTTCGACAGACAGTATTCTTAAAATATACTTGGTGGAACGGTTACTTTTTTGATCTCCTATTACACCCCGTTCAAAGCCTCCTTTAGCAAGCAGCACTCGCTTTGTGTTGATCACGAAGCTATCTGCTCCTATCTTACCGTCATGTGACTAGGGCCAGGCCCGAACACGTTACACTCATAGTTCTTATATTCGGGGAGTAGCTTAACTGTAATGTTGGCACCTTCCTCATCGGAGAATTGCGCAATTCCTAATAGGTACACATTACTAGGGTCTTTGGCTAGTAACCCTTCATCGGTCATGAACACTAACCTCCCCTGCTCTGCCAGGTAGTTAGCCTTGCAGAAATCTCAGTGCCAGGTTAGTGATCCGGTCTTCCAATTTATGTTGGGGTCATGGTCTCTCAACCAAGACATAGGTAGGTACCCATCCACCTTGGTGTCGAGCATATCTGCGACTTCAAAGCGCATCTCATTGTTGTGGTCACCTATCTTCATCTCTAATGACTTGGTATAGTGTAGACCTGACCCCGGAATGTGATTGCCGCTGGCGTCGCTTATCGGCACGTGTACCTTTCATCGTACACAAGGTGCCTGAGTCTGCTTAACTCATCGGCTACTAAGCACCGCCCCTGTAGCTCCACTATCGAGTAGCAGGAGAGCTTTCGCGCTTACCTGTCTAGCTCCTATCTTCCCGTCTAACTTGACCCATAGGTGGATAGACTTGGTATGACGAGGCAAGTTGTCACGCTTCTGCCTCTTCACTTGTCTGAGTGAATTAGTCATCTTGGCTTAGTGGTTCCCTTTAGTCTCTTGCCTTTCGACACAAGAGCGGCCACAACGGGTTGGTAAACGTTAAGGGATTGGGATTCATCTTTTGTCAATAACTAGGGTGTTTACTGTCATGCCAGCATGATTTTGGTTACTGAAGGCTCCTCAGGTAAACTTGAAAATAGCATCATTTATTTGATCAAGTCCAGCCTGAACCAATTCCGCTTGTACTAAACATAACAATTTTTTCCCCAGGGTGGGTAGAAGTCCGTTGTCGGACCGGTTCCAAGCGAAGCAGCCTTGCTTCGCCAAGGTCGAGTGTCTCCTCGAGCAGGACCTCACCCAGCCTCAACCGAAATAATGTCCTATGACTTGTCCATCCAGCTAAGGAAATCCTGAAAGAAATACGTATAACTAGAACAAAGGAAATAACCAGAAACCCAACAAAGGAGAGATAGCCCAGCCCACCGCGCACGGCCTGTAACATCTACCCGCCCACACTACCTGGGTGTAGTCAGTATCAGGGTCGTTTATGTGGTAGAAGGGTACTTACCCAGCTCCGAAGCCACCTCTGTGGCTCATGTCCATCTATCTCTCAGGGGTCTATGGCTGCAGGTTAATAACGTTACACCTTAAACAGAATGGGTTCTTACCTATTCTGAGCCGTCAGTATCAACCTCCATGATCTGAGGTGATGCCTGGCGGACTTCAAGTATCTTTGACGAGGAAGCCGCAGGGGGCACTTCAATGTGCTTTAGTTGCTTGTCCCTTCCTGAGGGCTCGTTTACCTGGGCTGACCGTTTCAACCCATGGGCCTGTTTGGATGAACTAACGACTGGGGCCATCGCGGTACACTTTCTCCAAAAGTGACCTGTTTGACCACACTTGGTGCACTGATTGTGCTTCCTCCGGCGTTCAGTCAAAGTCGACGGGATTTCCTTATGCGCTATTGCATACTCAGAAGTCGCCGGCTTTGCCTGTTTCCCCGCATTGAAATTAGTAGGTTTGGCAGACCTCTGGTTTGGTCTNCATCTCATAGGGCTCCCATGAATTCTCCTCAGCCCCGTAGCCTTCCTATGAAACCAGGTACTGGACAAAGCGCGACGGAAACTTCAACTTCACTCCTCCATACCATCGGCTGTCCACAACAGCTTCGATAACGTAACTGGGCTCGTTGTCTCCAAGTTCTGGGGTAGGGACCCCCTTGACCCTACCTGCTGCCAGATCCTTATGATAGGGTTCGAGCAACGTGTCCTTGAAAACTGGATGGATGCTCTATCTGGTGGGCAGTGGGAGTTTGTAGGCTCGGTTACCCACTCGACGTTTGACCACAAAAGGGCCAAACATCCGGTGGTCCAGCTTCTCCATCGGATGCTTGGTGCGGATGTTCTTGCAGTTTAACATCATGCCATCCACTTTCTTTGTCCGCCCAGGGGTCAAATCCTGCAAGGTAACATACTTCGGTGATGGCAATCTTTTCTGGTTGTGCCATTTCCGTTGTCTTTCCTGTGCCTGTTGAATCGTTTCTCAAGTCTCATCCCAGGTTCCTTCCCATTCCTTGACCAAGAGCTTACTGCTAGGGTGTATTCCTTGAGTATCAGACATGACACCCAACCAGTTTGTCCTTGGGTTAAACCCATGGTTGGTCTCAAATGGTGACAACCTGGTAGATTCTGATGTCGAGGTGTTGTACGCATACTCTGCAAGGGGTAACAGCGAAACCCAATCATCTTGTTGCTAGGAACAGTAACTACGCAAGTACTGCTCCAGTGTCTGATTAACCCTCTCGGTTTGCCCATCTGTCTGAGGGTGCAATGCAGTCGAAACGTTTAGTTTCACTTGCAACAAGCGCATTAGACTCATCCAGAACTTGGATGTGAATCGGCTATCTCGATCGGAGATGATTGACTCTGGGAGTCCATAAAGGCACCAAACTTCCTTCAGGAATATCAAGGCAAGCTCCTTGATAGGTACCTCCATGGTCAGGGGTATGAATTGGGCCATTTTCGAGAATCTGTCCACTATGACCCAGATCTTTGTATACTCTTCGGACTCAGGCAGTGCTACAATGAAGTCCATGGAAATCGCTGTCCACGGCCACATAGGAACATCAATAGGTTCCAGCAGCCCGAACTTCTTGTCCCTGATAGACTTATTTCTTTGGCATGGATCACATGTTCGCACATAGTCAGTGATATGCTTGTCCATCTTTGGCCAATAGAAGTTAGCCCGAACCCTGCCAATGGTTTTGTAGGTCCCGAAGTGCTCTGCGATTCGGGAGTCATGCTCAGCCTCCATGATTGTCTGCTTCAGATTCTGGCCCTTGGGAACATACCACCCCTTCTGGTACAGGAGTAAGCCCATTTCCATCGTGAAATGTTGGTTGACCTCTTTGTCACCGGCAGCTGTCACCTTCAGGATCCTTAAGTACTCCTGGTCTTCGGTTATCGCGACCCGCAGTTGATCCAAAAAGGAAGACTGGAGCTGAAATCCTTGGCCTACCTGCAACACTTGTGGTCGTAAGATGTCCCGTTCCTGGCTCCCAACCCACTGTCAGGGGCGAAAAAACGACTATGGCGGAAAATCACTCCCCCCTTCAGGGCGGTAGTCCCTACGCCGCGACAAAGCATCNTATAGCTAAGCTTATACATATAATCAATTATCTTATCCAGGTACTCATCGAGGTGATGGGACTTCATCACAAGGTCTTGCCACTGGAGAAGAGATCGATCTCGCTCGGCCTGGTCTCCGCTGAAACTTTATTCCAGCCGTTCTCGGAACCCTTTCCCTATCCGTAAGGGGTTGCTGTCTTTGACAGAGACACCAGTGCGCTTGGTGGCTTCCTTGTTAATGTGCTCATGCAACTCCAGATACCATGCCCGGGTGGAGTCTTCAAGAATTGGGATCATCAAGTTTACCTTATCCATGTCGGTTAACTTGCAATCCCTAAAGTATTCAAATTTGACCTCTACCAAGGTCAGGAAGCTCGTGAGTTCTGTAACTTTGCCCTTGAATGGAGGGATACCACTCCGCTTCTCCCGCTTCTTCTGCTGGTGTCTTGGTGTTGGCCTAGAAGCCGAACCAGTACCCCTTAGGGCTCTCGCCAGCCTCTTGGCCTGGCAATCCCACAGTCGTTTCTTCTCCTTGCTCCAGTCATCCTTGCGAGCACCAAGGAAGGGGGTCAAATCCGGGAGGGAATTTCCATCGTCATCATCATCCGAGCTGTCATGGTCAGAGTCCCCTGGGTATCCACCTGCTCCCGCCGTACCACCTCCAGGTAGGGCATTCCCGTCCCCACGACCTCCAGTGTTCCCGCCTTGGGATTCCCGGAGTCTATCGTACCCATCAAACCGTTCCTCCTGGCCATCCTGGTTACCATCCTCCGGGGGGTTAGCCCCTGATGGTCCTGATGCCAGTCGTGGAACAGGGCGTCGCCCACTCTCAGGAGTTGGGTTGGGCGCCGTCTGTGTTATCCGCAGAAAAGACTGCAACTCTGGACAACTCACGGGCTGCATCGGGGGGCCAGCGTGCCTCGATGACCCACAGTACCCACATGACGGTCATCCATCTCCTTCTTTCTGCCTCCTTCTATGTCTCACCAGGGCCCATGGTCCCTTCCTACACCCATAGGAGTGGTAATGAATCCACCACATCCAGATCTCTTCCGACTTACAGCCTGATAGACAGAACTTGTCTTGGCTGTCCAAATCGCCACTTGTGATGGTGGGGAGACCGGTGGGAAGACTTGGCTTCGAGGGTGCCGTGGGGATGACCGGTGCCTAAGGAATAGAGCAAGCAGGTGTCCCAGGTCCGGGGATTGGAGTCCCTTGTGATGGAGCCATGGGTGTTCGCTCCTCCTGGTCTCTTACCTGTTCGAAGAATCCAGGTGACGCTGCGTGCAGTGGCCGGAACCCTGCGGTAGCCAATACTGCTGGTGGGAATGCTATGGAAGGGAAGGTATCTGGAACGGGTAACGAAACCAGCAGAGGTGTGGGTCTTGGGGCAGCGATGGGAGGTACGGGAGTTGCAACTGAAGCCGTTGCAGGGGAAATGTTTGGAGCCAGGGTCGGATGGGGAGTAGAGTCAGGTGTATCTGGTACTGTGATACCCTTCGGTTTGGACATCCTTTTCCTTACTCGACGTCTCTCAGTTGGCACGACCGTTGGGCTGCCTGACCTACTGCGGGCAATTGAGGGGGGGACCGACAGGGAGCCTGCAGATGCTCTTGAGAAGGAGGAGGTATAGCTGTAGCCCTCACCTTTCAGGCTTTCCAACATCCATATACCGATTGGGCTCAAGTATGCCCTCCACTGGTGGTCTCTGGCTCTCATAGCCAACTCCATGCCGAAGTTCTCAGGCTTGGTATGGACGAGCGGGGGCGGGGGTGCGGCCTCTAACATCAGTACACCATTCTCAGCATCAATGCTATACCCTCCTTCAAAAGCCTTTTCCAAGGCTGCCATCCGAGTCTTCAATGCCTGCTGATCCCTTATCATCTGCAGGTATGCCTCCTGCTGTACCTTCATCCATTCCACTGCTAACGTAGTGATCTGTGTTTGGAACACCTACTGCTGCTGGGTGTTCCAGTTCTTCAGTTCCCAATTCGCTTCCTCAATTGACTTGGATACTTCGCGGACGATGTAAGGTTCGACGAATTCGTGGGAGAACTCGCTAAAGGGAACCCCGTGCGGCAGGGGAGGGAGCAGGTTGTGGACTAGGGTGGGGTCTTGAAAAAATGAGAGCACCGCGGCACGAGGGTTTGTAATCAGGAGGTCATGACATTCAGTTAGTAACTGAATAGGAGCAGCCTCCAAGAGCAGCTGGTGGCCGTCCCAGTCATTACTGCAAACATCCGCAAAAACCGACCCACAAAATGTGTTGGCGGTGTTCTCGTCAAGGTCAAGGTCTGAATCCAAGTTGGATTCCATTCTGGTTCGAAGTTTGGTACTAGGCATTGTGCTTTCCACCCTGGGCTACTGGTTCTAGACAAGGTTACGAGTATTCATGCAAGGTCAGTGCCGAAGGTCGAAAAACAATTAATCAGGAGAGGAGTTAAGCGAGGAGCTCGCTTAACGATATACTGTAACGGGGGCACCCCTAGGAAGATGGATCCCAAGGTTGCGACCGCACCAAACAACTTCAAATTTATCGCCAAAAGTTCACCCAGATGTAAGAGTAAAGTAGACGGTAAAACTTAATATCGTTAA
>PYWC01000047.1:282218-297589 GCA_003182015.1 Tuber magnatum
AGCGTCAGGCTTAACGATATTAAGTTTTACCATCTACTTTACTCTTACATCTGTGTGAACTTTTGGCGATAAGTTTGAAGTTGTTTGGTGCGGTCGCAACCTTGGGATCCATCTTCCTAGGGGTGTCCCCGTTACAGTACTCCACCTTCCACCCTATGCCCCCTTATATATCCTTCGAACAGCTTATGGTCGACCGGATGGCAGCGACATATACGGTGCTGCAAGCATGTCTGCAAAGATTCCTCTTTGCTAGGCTGCACACAACTAGACAACTGTTTGCCTATGACGTCCGGGCCTCAAGGCGGGGCCGGAGGGGTATGATAGGAATAATGTCTCCGATTCACAGCCTCATCGCAGCTACATTGCTCGCCCAATAGCATCCCCTGGAACCTCAGATTCCAGTATCATGCATGGCTTCGTGTGACAAATATTCCAGTCAATTTTCCCCAGCTCCCCGAGGGACTTTGTATTGAAAGGTAGGGTAACCCAGGACTTTGGGCAGGGTAACCTAAGCCTCAGGGCAGGGTAACCTGATCCCGAGGGTAGGGTGACCTTGTCCAGCAGACAAGATAACTTTTCCCTGTTACTCTATCTATCCTGTCGCCGGCGATAGACATTTCAGCCCTGTCTCCAGTTTCCCGTCCTAGTTGCACAACTGCCCCTTCAGAAGTCCCTAAGTACGCTGACACCGCTCCCGGGTGTATCCAGGTACCCAAGTCCCTGACCAGCCAATTCTGTTCATTCTCGGAGCCCGGGCCATCGGTTCTCTATAGGCCCAGTACTTACTTGCCTGCCGGTTCCTACCAGTTCCGCTCCTGGCTACCTGTATGGGTGTAGGTTCCATCTGCTATAGCTCATGTATGCTGGGCCGTTACAATATGGTACTTCGTGATTCTTCTGCTAACCATTCATGATCCTTCTACCAGCTATTAGCAATTCTTCTGTCAATCCTAAAAAAAAAACTTTCCACATTTTCTTCAAAGTGCTTTTCAGGAAAGATAGCTAGCACATATCTGAAAAGTTAAAATATATACTTAAAGGCTAAATACTCCTGATTATGCCTAGAGTCAAAACACACTTTCAGAAACTACTAAATATTGTACTATTTTGTGAGTATATTGAGTAGTATCTCATCATTTCCCACAAATAGAAATTGTTCATCTTTATGTAACCTAAGGCCTATACAAACCTAATGTGACTGTCCTTAATCCATTACCTTATTGCAAGTACATTACTCCCCTGTTAGTAGAACATGCAATACTTATAGGCTGTACCTATATTAACTTATCTGTTCTAGCCCTCTTCAACTGTTCTTAATCTTAGGACTATACCTGTAATGTATTCGTACTAAGGTGCTAGTCATGTATCAATATGATAGAAGTAGATAGTTTCTTGATCTATAAGACATGAGTGCTACTTACTAAAGGAGACTCTGAAAGATTCTAGTAGGAGATCAAAAAAGTAACCATTCAACCAAGTGTATTAGAAATGCTGTCAGTCAAAGTCTGCTATTTCTATTGTGGAATCCTGCAGTCTTTAAATACAACAAATTACTTATATCTAGTATAAGCGATTTCTCAAAACAATATATATATCAAGCAATAGCACACAAAATAATATAAGTATCAATCAATATTATAAAACAAAATATAAAATATTTAAAGTATCAAGCAATACTTTTGAAATATAACAGGTATTAAAATAATATCATAAAACTAAACACAAAATATTTAAAGTATCAAGTAATACTTTTGAAATATAATAAGTATCAAATAATACTGTAAAACCAAATATCCTTAACCTAGTATCCATACAGGTTATAATACCTGGAACTGATACATGTACTAGATTAAGGATTTTTAGTTTTATAGTATTATTTGATACTGGTTATATTTTAAAAGTATCATTTGATACTTTAAAGGTTTTATATTTGGTTTCACAATATGGTTCAATACTAGTTATATTTCGAAAGTATTGTTCAATACTTTAAAGATTTATGTTTGGTTTTATAATATTACTTGATACTTTAAATATTTTATATTTGATTTTACAGTATCGCTTAATAATTTAAATATTTTATATTTAGTTTTATAGTATTGTTTAATGCTTGTTATATTTTGAAAGTATTGTTTGATACTTTAAATATTTTACATTTTGTTTTATAGTATCATTTGATACTTTAAATATTTTGCATTTAGTTTCACAACATCATTTGATACTTGTTATATATTATTATCATTTATACAGTATATGAACAGATTTATATATTTAAAGACTACTGATTTCCATGATGGAAACAGCAGACTTTGACGACAGTATTATTAATATACTTGGTTGAACAGTTACTTCCTAATCTTCTACTATATCCTTTCAAAATCTCCTTTAGTAAGTAGTGCTCAACTCTTGTAGATTGAAAGACTATTTACTTCTATTGTACCTAAAACATGACTAGAACCCTAGTACAAATATATTACAATATCTGAATCTGGTACTAGTACTGCACTTGTACAAGTATGATATATATCCTTTAATCTGTATTCAAACACTATGGCGAAAGGCTAAGCTGATAGTATAGATCATAAGTGTAACTAAACAAGGCAATATATCAATCAATCAGGATAATTATAATATAATATATCATAAGAAGGCAACGAATATGGATAAGATAGTACAGCTAGTTAAGGTTTGAGTAGATACTTTGTACTTTCATATTCTGAGTTAAATTTTAGCAATCTGGTTAGTCTAGCTATATTTGTTTCAAATTGAAAGTCTTTACACAAAGTCTCTAGTATCAAGAAATGGCAACTTGGACTTCTACAACTATAGACAATTTGAATTAAGTATATGAGAGTGACAAAGGGGAAGGAAAATTCTATAGATTTGGAAATGGATAACTAAGAGGACTTGGAGAAGAGATTGCTGTCAGAATTGTCAACAATAAAGAAAACACTAAGAATAAAAATCTGGAGAACAAAGTACCAGAAAAGGATAAGAGCCAAAAAGGTAGTAGTAATGAGAAGAAAGTGAGGAACAATTAATAAAAGTTAGCTCTTATATGAGCTCTACCTTTAGTTTCACCTTTTGAGTCCTATAAGTACTTAAGACCACCTTACGTGTAGATTCTAAACCTCTTCTATAAATCTTTTGGCAAAGATAATACCATTCAGGATTCTAGCTCAAACTGCCATATTGCCCAATACCCACTAGACTTCTTTATACCTTTATTTAATAAAAAGCAATTTGAAAATAGCAATCATTACACTAATACTAATATAATAGTAAAAATGGTAGACAGAGATAGTTCTTGAAAGTAGTATGCTACATGGATAGGGGAAATAATAGTCTCTATTAGCTTAATCATCAATATAGACTTATATTATTTAAGTACTGTATTACAGTACTAGTAGAAAGATAGTCTTGCTCTACTTTACAGGTATATAAATGTGATATAAATTGATAGTAGTAGAGTTAATAGAATAATAGAATATCCTAGTATAGTATGTGCCAAGTATACTTCATGCAATTGATATAATCCTTTCATATCTTATGTCCAATTGAAAGTTTACTCTATCAGCTCTGGTACCAGAAGTTGGAATCCCTTCTAAGCACTCTGTAGTAGTTCATTCAGCACTATTGAATCCTGCTACAAGAGTCTCAATTTATAAGATGATGATAGAGTTTGTCAATGACTCTGTTTCCATAGTTGGACTTTCGAATAAGCCAATACTAGAAGAGTATCAGATTTTTACTTTGTATAAGTATGAGTATATATTTTTCTTTATATCTCTCTCTCAAGTTAAGCAATTCTTGATACAAGACTTAGACTTGCTATATCTGGGATCTAGTATTTTATTACCAAACCTAATCTCTTATATAGTACTTCAACTTGCTAGAGCTTTACTTTATCAGCAGTACTAGTTTATCCTCTATTGAGACAACTGTTTTACCAATATTTTCTTATTTTAAGTCTTGAGGTAACTACAAAATACTGCTTGTAGTACTGCATGTCCAAATTTAGCAGAATATTCTTCAGTTTTAAGAATTAAAAAAAACAACTTTTGCTAAAGGATATGATTTCTGAAGTTATATCTAATAGCCAGCAGGTATTAGCAGTAATTTGGTAAAATAAGATATTAATAAAACTTCTTACTACTACCTATAATATACAATCCAAACCTGAAAAATATACCATCCCTTGCTATTATTATCCTCTGCATCTCCACAATCATGATATATATTGTGACTCAATTGATTAGATATAAAACAACAATCCAGTCAGAAAGCTTGTACTACTAAATATTGCTGTTGACTATAATCTTTAACTGGGAAAAGTAGCTATAGCTGATCAATAGTACAACTATTATTCTACACAATTATGTATTATTCGAAGTTGGATACTACTTTTCTTTCTGCTTTTAAATATCACAGTAATTAATTATTTTCTTGTAGCACAGTGGTATATAAAAGGGGAACAGCATTCAATCTAGTAATTATATTTATGATATTGAGCATAAGTGACCTGGAATCTAGTATCATAGGAAAAGGATATAAACTATGGTTCCTGATGTCTAAAGTGTGTACCAAATAGTTTGTAACAGGGGATGGCTTGGGATACCAGATTATAGACTTAAGTTCAATTCACATTTACAGGATAGTTTTTATATTCAAGGTCAAGCCATACAATTAATATGTATTGATACTTATATGATATACAAATATAATAATGTGAACTTAGTAAAAAAGAGACTATAATGTAGATAGTATAGAATATAATATTGAATAAATAATTAAAATCTTCATGTAGAACAATATTTTCAATCATCAACTTACAATCTACATTTTTATGAAATAACGTAGTTATAACCACCACCTAATAGTGTCTTCTGTCTTTCCCTTACCAGCAAGTACAACAAGACATAATAATAGCCAATTTCTATATCAAAATAAACCATTTATCAACAGGACAAGTTTCCAAGATAGGTTGACCATGTCCACAAAATCCACTATCGGAATCTACACTCTAGGTTCATACACACTGAGAGCGCGTCCATCTAGCCCAGACCTCTTCATCTCAACTGCTTGGTGATACAGCTGCTCTTGAACCACAGTAAGTACTCTGTTTTCCCATCTAAGAGATTTCCATTATGAATATAAACTAATCCCTATTGTTTAGAGAGGTTGAAGAAATTGTAAATCCAAGTGCCTAGCGCTCACGCAAATGGTGGGAGAAATCAAAGCCACAACATTTACCTGAGAATGATCAGCGTGATCAACTATTCAATTTGCCGATTGCAGTGTAACGACCCTGCATACATGAGCTATGGTAGACAGAACCTATACCCATACAGGTAGCCAGGAAGCGAACTGGGTAGGAACTGGCAGGCAGGTAAGTACTTGACCTACGGAGACCCGATGGCCCGGGCTCCAAGAATGAACAGAATTGGCTAGTCAGGGAGTTAGGTACCTGGATACACCTGGGAGCAGTGTCAGCGTACTTGGGGACTTCTGAAAGGGCAGTTGCTCAGCTAGGCTGGGTAACTGGAGACAGGTCAGAAATGTCTATCCCTGGCGACGGGATAGACAGGGTAACAGGGAAAGGTTATCTTGTCCACTGGACAAGGTTACCCTACCCTCAGGATCAGGTTGCCCTGCCCAGAGTCCTGAGTTACCCTACCTTTCAATACGCAGTCCCTCGGGGAGTTCAGGAAAATTGACTGGAATGTTTGTCATGCGAAGCCATGCATGATACTGGAATCTGGGGTTCCAGGAGATGCTATTGGGCAAGCAACACAGCTACGAAGAAGCTGTAAAATGGAGACATTATTCATATCATACCTCTGCGGCCCCGCCTTGAGGCTCGGACGTCATGGGCAAACGTTTGTGTAGTTGTGCGCAGTCTAGTAAACAGGAATCTTTGGAGACCTGCTTGCAACACCATATACATCCCTGCCATCTGGTCAACCGTAAGCGGTTCGCAGGATACATAAGGGGGCATAGGGTGGAAGGTGGAGTACCTCCTCCAAGTTGTTCGGAGTAAGACGGACCAAAACTGGCGGAGTTGATAGGTGTTAACTGTGGGGGTCCTGAAGGTAGTCCCGGGTGGTGCCAAGGCGACAGGGAGAGTTTTACACCTACCAAGCCCGAAAGTGTCCCCAACTCCATAGGCTCTGAAAGGGAAGTGTAGAGACACTAAAAGCATGATTCCCACCACTGGTAAGGTAGATCCGAGGTAGTGGTCATGGGTAGCGCCTATTGGATCACTCCCAGACTACCGTGTCCTGCGGAAGACACCGGAAGCCCGAGACCCGTAAATAGTAAATAGATAAACTGCTCACGGTAGCTTCTGGAGCGAAGTAGAGATTAATGAATATGGGAAGGGTGTCATAGATAGTCCAGTTCATGAGGTGCCTTGACTGTTAGCCACTGGCAAGACACCGATGGGCAGAGGCTTTCACTCTGGCAGGCAAAATAGAAATGCACCGCAGAAACGATAACCACATAAGGTGAACGACGACTAGAGTGTGTTGACACATGCATGTCCGAAGGGTGTGCCCGGAGACGTGTTGGACTACCCTTAGCAGAGAAGGGTGTGCTCGAATGGTTGGAGTAAACTGATGTAACGGGGGCACCCCTAGGAAGATGGATCCCAAGGTTGCGACTGCACCAAACAACTTCAAACTTATCGCCAAAAGTTCACACAGATGTAAGAGTAAAGCAGACAGTAAAACTTAATATCGTTAAGCCTAATACTTCACTCAATTAAGGTCTCGAGAGGATTGATTGTTGGAGTAGGAGAGTTCTCGCATAGGATTTTCAGGTACTTTTATCTTATGCCCGAAACTCCCCCATCAGTTTACTCCAACTATTCGAGTACGCCCTTCTGCGCTAAGGGCGGTCCGACACGTCTCCTGACACCCCCTTCGGGCATGCATGTGTCGACACACTCAAGTCGGCGTTCATCTTATGCAGTTATCCTTTCTGCGGCACATTTCCATTTTGCCCGCTGGAGTGAAAACCTTTGCGCATCGGTGTCTTGCCAGTGGCTAACAGTCAAGATGCCGCATGAACTAGACTATCTATGACACCCTTCCCATATGCATGGATCTCTACTTGACCCCAGAAGCTACCGCGAGCGTTTTATCTATCTACTATTTACGAGTCTCAGGCTTCTGGTGTCTTCCACAGGGTACGGTGGTCCAGGAGTGATCCAAGGGGCGCTACCCATGACCCCTACCTCAGATACACCTTACCTGTGGTAGCAATCATGCTTTTAGTGTCTCTGCACTTCCCGTTCAGAGCCTATAGCGTTGGGGACATCTTTGGGCGTGGAAGGTGTAAAACTTTCCCAGTCGCCCTGGCACCACCCGGGACTACCTGCTGGACCCCCACAGTTAACTCCTGTTAACTCCGTCAGCTTTGGTCTGTTTTACTCTGAACAACTTGGAGGAGGTACTCTACCTTCCACCCTATGCCCCCTTATATATCCTGCAAACAGCTTACGGTCGACCGGATGGTAGCGACGTATACCGTGTTGCAAGCAGGTCTCCAAAGATTCCTCTTTGCTAGACTGCACACAACTACACAACCGTTTGCCTATGACATCCGGGCCTCAAGGCGGGGCCGGAGGGGTATGATAGGAATAATGTCTCCAATTTCCAGCTTCTTCGGAGCTGCGTAGCTTGTCCAATAGCATCTTCCGGAATCCCAGATTCCAGTATTATGCATGGCTTTGCGTGACAAACATTCCGGTCAATTTTCCCAAACTCCCCGAGGGACTTCGTATTGAAAGGTAGGGTAACTCAGGACTTTGGGCACGGTAACCCAAGCCTCATGGCAGGGTAACCTAGTCCTGAGGGTAGGGTAACCTTGTCCGATGTACAAGAAGACTCTCCCCAGTTACCCGGTCTATTCCGTCGCCGGGGATAGACACTTCTGACCTTTCTCCAGTTACCCTGCCTAACGGAGTAACTGCCCCTTCAGAGGTCCCTAAGTACGCTGACACCGCTCCCGGGTGTACCCAGGTACCTAGGTACCGGACCAGCCACTTCTGTTCTTTCCTGGAGCCCGGACCATCGGGTCTCCGTAGGTCAAGTACTTACTTGCCTGCCGGTTCCTACCAGTTCGCCTCCTGGCTACCTGTATGGGTATAGGTTCCGTCTGCCATAGCTCATGTATGTTGGGTCGTTACAACTGATGGGGGAGTTTCTAGAATAAGATAAAACTACCTGAAAATCTATGCGAGAACTCTCTTACTCCAACAATCAATCCTCTCGAGACCTTAATTGAGTGAAGCATCCGGCTTAACGATATTGAGTTTTACCGTTTACTTTACTCTTACATTGGTCTGTACTTTTGGCGCTAAGTTTGAAGTTTTTCGGTGCGGTCGCAACCTTGGGATCCATCTTCCTAGGGGTGCCCCTATCACGTGCAGCTCTTAAAATGCAATCAACATGCGAGACACCCTATGAACCAGTGATTGAATCACTCGATTCTGTAAATGGTGCGACTCTCTTCTCGCAATCTATGGCCCAACAGCCCCGCCGACCAGGAAAACGTGGTCTCGCTTCACAAGAATGATATTCTATATTGCTTAAAGCAATTACAAATATTAGAAAAATCACATCACTACGTATTCAAGTTGCGAGTAGAAAAAAAGTCCTCACTAGTCCATATTTTCGACAGCACTATCACGTTTTATGCTACCTGAAGCTTGAAGCTTATCAGGACAAGCAAGCTCTCCATTGACTTAATATGAGTCTTCTCAGATCTCACAAAGCCCTTACCAAGCAAGTTGCAGATGGTACTCAGTCTGGAAGATGAGTAATGGAACGAATTATGAGAGATGAAGTATCTTGGGTGAAATCCAGAGAAATAAAAGGAATTAAACATGATCAACATGAAAAGGTTACCAGTATGTTGGAGGATGAGGGCACTATATTGGCTGTTTGTCAATATATTTCAACTTCTGGGCAAAGCAAGTTACAGTATTCTCAATTAATATATGTGAAAAATTCCTAGCTAATGTACTTTAGATATCGATTCATATCATATGGCTCATGTAACGTGTTTGGGCCAGGCCCTAGTCACGTAGCGGTACGATAGGAGTAGATGGCTTTGTGGTCAATACAAAGCGAGCGCCACTTGCTAAAGGAGGCTCCGAACGGGGTGTAATAGGAGATCAAAGAAGTAACCGTTCAACCAAGTATATTTTAAGAATACTGTCGGTCGAAGTCTGCTGTTTCCATCGTGGGAATCAGTGGTCTTTAAATACAGCATATCGCTTATCTCCAGTATGAGCGATATTGCAAAACGATTTGTGTATCAACTGATAGCACATGAAACAATACAAGTATCAAACAATACTGTGAAACTAAACATAAAGCAATGTGTGTATCAAACAATAGCACACGAAACACTACCAGTATCAAACAATACTGTGAAACCAAACATAAAACAACCTAGTAACCCGTACCGGTTACAGCCCAAGTTATTAAGCAATACTGGGCTGATATGAATGATCTTGTAATTAGTCCTGGAGATAGGAGTATAGTTTACCGTATTCAAAAGACAATCAGTAGCAGGACTGGGGTATACTGGTTGCAAAAGTTGGGATTCAAGTGTAAAGAGATAAAGAAAGGTATGTACAATGATGGTCATGAGAGAGATGATGTTGTTGCATACCGGAATGAAGTTTTTCTTTCCTTCTTGAAATCTATTGAGTCAAGCTTATTGGTTTGGGATGAGGAATTAAATCCTAACCCAAACCAGTACCTCCTTGGTGGTGATTTACAAGAATTGATTATTGTCATGCATGATGAATGTACATTCAATGCTAATGATGGTAAGCAGTTTGTTTGGACCTATGAGGATTATAATCCAATCAGAAAGAAGGGAAGAGGACAAGAACTTCATGTTTCTGAGCTTCTAACTCCTATTGGTAGACCTGGAGGTGGACAGGTATGTGAGATATTAAAGTGTAGAGGGGATGTTTAGTGGGATAGGGCAAAGCTATTGGATCAGATACTTACAAAGGCTATCCCTACATTTGAGCAAGAGTTTCCTGGCTTTCAAGCATTATTTATATTTGATAATGCTAAAAACCATATCAAGTATGCTGATAATGCTCTTAGAGTGTCAAAGATGAACTTGAAGGATCATGGAAAGAATGCAAGTCCTATGCGTACAACATTTGTTGTGGATTCCAATCATCAGGATAATGGTTGGGTTCAAAGTATAGTCACTGCTAATAGAACTCTAAAAGGACTCTGCACTGTACTAACCGAGCAGAATCTCTAGCCTACTAATAGCAGTAGATTCTTGACTCAATGTAGTATAAAGTCAGCCAAAGGTAAGTCTAAACCCAATCCTAAATACCTTAAAGGTGGTAAATGCTATGCCAAAGCCTTGCTTGCTTTGCAACCAGACTTTCAAGCACAGAAAGAAGAGCTTCAAGAGGCTATAGAGGCTGCTGGTCATTTCGTACTATTTCATTCCCCATTCCACTGTGAGATTAACTTTATAGAATACTTTTGGGAGGCTGCAAAGAGGTATACATATGAGCATTGTGAGTGTGATTTTCCCTTCCTCAAACAACTAGTTCCTGAGGCTATGGAGCAGATACCAAACCAATTGATTTGGAAGTTCTTAAATAGAGTAAAGCGGATTATAAATGCCTATGATACTGGGACTATTTATGGCTCAGAGGGGTACAAGTCAATTGTATCTACCAGATATAAATCTTACAGGAGAGTTACCTGTTAAATGCATTCTTGTCTTTAAATGTATTTAGCTTCATATATAATACAGAACTATTATCTACTTGTTGTATATTTTTGTAAATTATATGACATACGATATAATAATATAATATGATATTACAATTGATGTGGCTTGACAAGTTGAAAATAAATATGAATTGAAGGGGAATTGTGTAATGTGTTCGGGCCAGGCCCTAGTCACATAGCGGTACGATAGGGGCAGATCGCTTCGTGGTCCACAGGAAGCGAGCGCTGCTCGCTAAAGGAGGCTTCGAACGGGGTCTAATAGGAGATCAAAGAAGTAACCGTTCAACCAAGTATATTTTAAGAATACTGTCTGTCGAAGTCTGCTCTTTGCATCGTGGAAATCAGCGGTCTATAAATACAGCATATCGCTTACCTCCAGTATGAGCGATATTGTAAAACAATGTGTATATCAACCGATAGCACACGAAACAATACAAGTATCAGGCGATACTATGAAATCAAATATAAAACAATCTCTGGATCAACCGATAGCACACGAAATAATAGAAGTATCAAGCGATACTGTGAAACCAAACATAAAACAATGTGTGTATCAGCCGATAGCACACAAAACAATACAAGTATCAAAGGATACTGTGAAACCAAACATAAAACAATGTGTGTATCAAACGATAGCACACGAAACAATACAAGTATAAAGCGATACTGTGAAACCAAACATAAAACAACCTAGTACCCGTACCGGTTACACTCCCAAAATAAAATAACAACTTCACCAACATAAACAACTTAATAAAATCCTAGTAGCCGGTAATTCCTCTATTCTCCTGAAAGTCCGCTTAGAACCCATCCTCATCGTCATCGCTAGCCTGCAACAATCTCATGTCGTCCTGTAACATCCATTCCGCACCTTCCAACCATCTTTCCAAACACTCCCCGCATGTCGCTCTACGCACAAAGCAACCTGACTCCCAGTAGTGTGACAGGTCCACAAAATTCCGTACTATCCGGTCCTCCCATTCCTCCATCTCGATGTCGATCCGTCAGCAGTCTTCGGAGTGATCGATGTAAAATATCTTCCAGTATGCGTCCTCTGGAATAATTTCTCAGTAAAGTAGGTACCCCAAAATGAGATCTCGTCCCTTTATGCTGACTTCTTCGTAGGTCGACATTTTGTTTCTTTCGCGTAAGGATATGTTTTGCAAGTGGTAAAGGTTTGGAGGTGTGGTAGTTTGGTCTGTTTTCTTCAGGGTGTTAGGGGGATGGTGGGTGGTATTTATGTTTTGGTGGTGACCTCGCTTAGGTGTTGGCCTTGCTTAGGTGTCGGCCTCACTTAGGTCTTTTAGGGAAAAGACGGGGGCTGCTTAATTTTGGTTTCTTCAGTCTCCATGCAACCATCACATTTTTCTGTGCTCAGGTAGCACCCACTACCAAAGCGGAAAACATCTGACACTGATCCTCCCTACATTCGTCCTGTCGATTCTGTTGTTATTTCTAAGCATTTGTTGCAGATGTGTATAAATAGTGGGTGTGTAAGGTATCGTCTAGGGATAATATCACAGTTCACCAACAGTCCTATTAGCTGATGGCGCAGTCTCTAAGGCACTTGCTCATAGTTTGACATCGTAAGGCTGTTGGATGGTGTGCTTTTTCCTTTCGTTATTGCCAATACTCAGCCTCGGCCAGCCGTGCTAGATATGCTGCTTCATCTTCCATTACCCGATTTTCATCTTCGCTGCTTTCAAAATCGCTCTCGAAGTGGGCTGACCAAAATCCGTCCTGTATCCCTTGGTCCGTGTCTGGGCACAGGTGTTGGATTTCTGGTAGTGTTGGGCTCCACGCCACTATCACATGGTTTATCATAGGGGGTAACTCGTCCTGCGGGTTGTTGTCTTCCCACCATTGATTAACCGCTTCCATCGCATTTTCCAATCCTTCAAGGGGTTCCCAGCTATTTTCTGTTTCCGGATACCCCACCCATTTCACTAGAAATTGGTCAAGGTCATATCGTCTTCTGTGGTCTCGTATGGTTTCCACTTCCCATTCTGGTTTCTCGTTAACCACGATCGGGGGTGGTTTTGCGTGGCTCCTGGCAGTGAAGGAGATATCATCGTTAGGGTGGTATTTTTTCACAGTGGATGCATGGAATGTCGCTTCTTGGTTTCTGTACATTCTGCCATCCATTTCTACTGTGTAATTTTGTGTATGCTTATCGTATCTGATTATTTTGAATGGTCCATGCCAGCACTGTTGCAATTTCTTGCTGCGTCCTGACCCTGTTGCGAATGAACTTCCGTATACCAGTAACAGGTTACCCTTTCCTATTGGTGTATGGTGTCTGGGTCGTTTTGCTGGCGTTCTCGTGCTTCTAAATCGTGCCACTTTAATCGCATTGAATGCCCTGTTCCGGATTGCTTGGTGCCTGATTAACAATTCATCGGCAGCCGGTACTGCGGTGTTCTTGAAGTTCGCTAGGGGAAGTAGCAGGTAATTTTTTCCGAAAATAGCTTTACATGGTGACATGCTGAGGGTTTCTGACCATCCCGCCTTCAGGTATGCTGCTGTCTCCGGTATGGCATCAAACCAGTTGTTTTGTCTGGCATTGACTAGGTTTCGGAGAGCTGTCTTCAATTCTCAAATTTTTCTTTCGACCTGTTCATTCGTTTCATGATAGCCTAGTGCCGCCTTGATATGCTCAATGCCTAATGATCGACACTGTTGTCTCCACACATGTGACTCAAACCTTGGGTCTGCATCACTTACAAGTGATGTTGGGTAGCCATGGGGTGTAAATATTTTGTTGCGTAGAAGTTCTCAGGTTGTTATTGCAGTTACTTGCTTCGTTGTAAGTATAAGCAAAGTGAATCCTGAAAACCTATCCATCGCAACTAGGATCATGTCGTATCCCCATGAAATGTGGAAGGGTCCCGCAAAGTCAACGGCTATTGATTCGAAGATTTCCGACAGCAGGGCAATTGTCTGAGCCTTTCCTTCTGACAATTTTGTAGGCTCCTTATTCACCTGGCATGTGTGGTGCTGGTTTACATACGCTCTAAAGTCTCTCCGCATTTCAGGCCAAACTGGGTACTCCGTTGCGTACCGTTGGTTTCGTTTAACACTGTGGTGGCCTTAGTTGTGAATTTCGCTAATGACAAATTCTCTTAACGTCGTATTTCGGTATGTAGGGCCTTTCGGAACATACAGGCAGTCTTCCCCGTATCTGGTTTTTGAATATAGAAATCAGTTTGCAACCTTGTAAGAGGACAAGTCTCCTGTGGAGTCCATGTTCTCATTTACCTTCTTCCAAATTGGTTCTTTCCAGTATGCTGCTACCATGTGTACTCGGAACGTTCCGATCATTTCATTGACTGTTTGTAAGGTGTCGCGTTCATCTTCTATCTTGTTTCCTCTGGTTGTCTCAGGTAGGTCTTCCTCCTTGTTGTCTTCCAAGACATCACATAGCCCGCGCCGATATTCTGTCATCGTCAGGGGTATTACTGAGACTATTGTCTCATTGGTAAGGCTTTCTAGCCGTTCTGCTTGTCTAATCGGTGGTGGGCTATCAGGTCCTGGCATTCGGAAAGCTGCTATTGTCGTGGCTGTAAGGTTTTCTATTGGTTCTGGCTCTGGCATTTGGAATGCCGGGGCTTCTAGGTTTAGCAGTGCTGGAATTGCATAAGATCTGGGGGTTGGCTGGGCAATGGTGGACGGCCCTTCTCCCGCACTAGTTGGTCTTCCACCGAGCGGTTGTTGCCATTCCCAGTCATTAATTTCGCGGGACCCCGGAGGGCTCGGATCGATTTCTGTACTTGGGGGGCTTGGTCCTTCACTAAGCGGGTAAGAGGTCGACCTTCCCCATCGTCTAGGGTGGTTGTTCGTGAATTTGATCTCGGTTTGATGATATGGACAATGGTCCATGTAACAGTGTGAGTAGTGTAACGTGCTATGTTGGAGTCCTTCCGTTGGCGTACTTCACAGGGTACACTGCTCACCCCAATCGTTTCCTGCAGTGATTGAGCAGGAGCTTTCGGGAAGTACGGGGGCTTCGTTGGGGTATTCAGTATAGGAGAAAGGAGGGGAAGTAGGGGAGAACTCATGTGTGGGCTCCATTATGTTTGCTTCTTGCTTGTAGACCGTGTTATCCAAGATGTCATCCGATTCCTTCGTATAATCGTGAACATAGAGTGGATTCAAGTCTGATTCTCCCTCGTATACCCGGGAAAGGGTATCAGCTAAATAGTTCGCGCTTCCTGGTCCATAGACTATTATTGCATCGTGTTTTCCCAAGGCACTTAACCATCTCACCTGCTGCCTGCTAGGGTTCTTTGCCATTCGCAGGTGTGTTAAGGGTTGGTGGTCTGTGAGTATCGTGAAGGAGTTTCCCATTAGTACATTGTGGAACCGATTAAGCGCTTCCACTATTGCTAAGGCTTCTTTATCGGTGGTCCCATAGTTCATTTGAGCATTGATGAACTTGCTGCTGTGTAATGCAGCTGGTCGTGCCGTCTCATAAGTGGGTCCTTGTCCCACCCATGCTCCAACTCCTAAATCTGAGGCATCTGTAACCAACCAAATTGGTTCCTTGCTCCGTATGTCTATTGGTCGCATGACTTGGTGATCGATAAT
>PYWC01000047.1:312654-348417 GCA_003182015.1 Tuber magnatum
TGTTTCCATCATGGAAATCAGCAGTCTTTAAATACAGCATATCACTTATCTCTAGTATGAGCGATATTGTAAAACAAGGTTTGTATCAACTGATAGCACACGAAACAATACAAGTATCAGGCGATACTGTGAAATCAAACATAAAACAATATGTGTATCAACTGATAGTACACGAAACAATACAAGTATCAACCAATACTGTGAAATCAAACATGAAACAATGTGTGTATCAGCCAATAGCACACAAAACAATACAAGTATTAAAGGATACTGTGAAACCAAACATAAAACAATGTTTGTATCAACCGATAGCACACGAAACAATACAAGTATCAAGCGATACTGTGAAACGAAACATAAAACAACCTAGTACCCGTACCAGTTACAAATTGCACCTCAGCCTATTTTCTGAAATTGTGGCTGAATGCCAAGGCGTCCCCCATGACAAACTATTTGGTACACACTTTAGACGTCAGGAACTATACTACATTCTATTCTTAAAGAACAATTACAGTTTCCTCAACCCTCTCTCTGTATTCTAGAAGGAAATTTTCATGCTAGTCATGCAACAGACTATATTATAAAGATTACTAGCCTTTCTTCTATGTGGAAAGATCAAGTTACCAATAAACTAGTGGAAAATGAATTCTAAAAACAATCTAAACACTACTTCCTTTGATGATTTCTTTCTAAGCTTTCGATCCATGCCCTCTACTATAATAGATTTTTTACTAAGCCCTTATAGCAGAATTCATAGAACTTATTTTGCTTGTAGTTATTCTAAAATTACGACCTTCAATATTCCATTCTGCATGACCTATTTTTTTAACCTCCTTTATTAACTTCAATAGATTTCTTTTGCCTATTTAGTCTTTTTTTTTTTTTTTACTACTGGTATTTGTTGCACTTATCTTAGAATCAGTTATTGCTCCTTTTGTATTAAATCTTAACTCTAGTTGCAATTTCATTTATTTATAAGATAGATGATTTCTACTTTAGCGTAATGCTAAAAGTAAGTAAATAAGAGTACACTCACATCTAATAAGTTTCTATACTCCTTGGTAACCAAGTACAATACAATAAGTTCAATACTCTATTAATATAAAGTTGATACCAAAACTCAATTAAAAGGTATGTAAATCTAAGCAAATAGAAGAATATTTAATTAGAATATTATAACTCTGTAATAATAATAGCAGCTTGAAGAAAATCAAATACCAAGAGTATAAAATAGTTAGATTCTTATACCTTGTATTTTGCAAGATTTTTTTCAATTTTTTCAGATTATCAAAAGTGAATCTGTTAGAGTATAATAGATACTAAGAGAGTTGATTTATAATATTTTTATAAATATAGACTAATATAGTTTTTTTTTTAAATTATATGTTTATTGCTTATAGTACAAAAACATGTATGTACCTTATAGTATAATATACAAAAAGCCTTAATTTTAAAACTACTCAGCATGCTTCAAGAAAAAAACTACTACCTCAAGATCCTCTTATATGAGCTCAATGGTACATCTTGCTTATCAGAAAGAAAGTCAAACCAAACTCTTCAATGAAAAGAATGACAAGGAAAACAAAATGCTAACTATTAGAAAAGCAAGAAGTAGTAGAAAAACCTTTGGTGTAGTTCCAAACAAAAAGCAAAAGTAATCTCTCTCAAGTAAAGTACCTCTAAGGGTGGATGCAAATGCATGAGTTCTGCTAATAGACCTATAGAAGAGCATTGGGTATTTAGCTCTAATTACTATCTATATACACTAGAGAAGGAAACCATAGTATACCAACCCAGGAGAGAAGGGTGAGGTAGTAAGAGGACTAGCCATAGGAAAGGGAAAAGAGAATGGAGTAGACAAGACACGCCAACTCCAATAATAGTATAGAGAGCTAGAGGAGACATCAGCCTAGTAGTAAAATACTAGCTGAGGTAGATGATACTAAACGGCAGTAGACAATGTCAAAGCTGAATGTAAGGTGTCTCCAAGAGCCTGAGCTCAAGACTGGAAGTACTGTGAAGGGGGGTCGTAGGGTGCTAGTCAATCTCAAGAGAAGAGGTAAAGATGTGAAATGGCTGTTACACATAAGACGAAGTTTCGGAGTGCAATGGGCATGGCATATAACTATTGGTAAAAGGTCACATGTTCAATTCTGCAGTCTGCCAAAGTATTTGGAGAATATGATATTTTCTACCAATATGAATAGATGGATAAATCCCTCATGCTACACCAACTAGAGGATGCCAACGAAGAAGTCTTTGGCTACTCCTATAGAAGTAGTCCTCAGGTGTACTGCAGAAGTCAGATGAAGATGTTTGGTTGGTTGGTTGCAGAGTTATGCATATGAGTAGAAGGCTGAATGAAAGGGCCATTCCCAAGAGATAATTGTACCTCCATGCCCAAACACAGACAAAGTGGAGTCATGAGAAGGCACACTGGTGACAAGTCAACGTTAAAGACAAAGGACAAGTACAAACTCATCTGTTATTGGTACAATAAGGGCAAATATCCCTCATACTAGGATTGATGTAGAAGAATGATGAATCCAACTACATTAACAAGTCCATCATTAGAGCCAATCATTCTGTAGGCAAAGAATAAACTAGTAATCATTTGTTATAGTGAAAAGGTTTGAGTAACTATGGATAAAGTAGATGTCAGATGGAGAGGGATTGGAATGCCCTCCCTGCCATCTGCAGAATCCAGAGTCAAGCAGGATTAAGGTTTTCCGGGTTTATGAAGTTTACACTAAGAAAGTGAAGGAAAAGAAGAGAGGATTAAATTGCCCATGAACACCCAGATATAGAATATAAATATTGAGGTACCTCCTATGCTTTTACAGATATCTTCAGTGATGAAGAAGAGATCTTTTTAATATATTCATTATACAATGCAACTTTTATACTTCTATCTATTCTAAAGCATAGTAAGCCTTCCTAGCATTTACTTCATCAAGTATCAGGCCCTAGTCAGAACTGACTTGTTCTTAGAGTTAGCTACCACCTAACAGCTGCCTCCAAAAATATATTGGAAATATGTGCATGTCTTACTAGATGGTCTTTTACAAAAGAAGAGGATAGAGAACTCAAGTGTAGAGCCTATTATCTTTGTCTCCCAACTCTATACTGTGTTCCCATCCATCTGCTATTGGAAAATAGTACTACTGACCATACTGGATACTAAGCAAGATAGTGAAAAATAGAGTAAAGAGGAACTTTTTATATATCGTGAGATACTCAGATAAAATGAAGAGATCACAGGAGGATTCACTTTAAGGAAAGGTACAAAGGTATTTTCCAACAAGGCTAATGGCCTAGAACAATAAAAAATAATATCTATATCCGCTTAGTCGAGGGAGTATAGACAGGAAAAAGTGGTAATAGTAACTCTAGTGTTGAGGTGTTCCTGATTAGGAAATAAATTTCAATGACCAGAGTTATAATAAAGGTGGAGGATGATATACTAATACTATTACTAGTTCTCTTATTGAATTAAAATCAATAAAGTATATAAAATACACTATTTTACTTTAATCTTTAATATTTGTTATCTCTATAAAACAATTTTGTATTAAATTGGTTATATAAGAACTATATTCTAGTTACTACTGTAATATATTATAAGAGAGTATATAAAGTTTAGCTAGTATACTATACTATTACTATAAGAAAATAGGATAAAAGGTTTGGTCTTATTGAACTGTTTCTGGTAAATTTAATACAGTACATAATAATATAACAACTAGTATTTAATATAACAGAATGTTTGCTTAATACAGTTAATATAAAGACTAATTTTAAAAATTATTTTCTAATATGTAGAATATAGTTAATTATGGGAAGTATTTGGACTAAATTTTATTATAATTAAGTATTACTATTAAGCTTAAAAAATATATAAGTTATTAATAAATTCAAATATAATAAAATCTTCAGATACAGTTTTACAAACTATACTTGTTTTATTGAATATTTTCTTATTTATTTCTATAGTGATTGTAATTATATTTCATATTTCTTAGTATATTTTTATTTCTATACATTATAGTAACTATTTGTATAAATAACATGTCTTTATATTCTATTACTATTGAGATATATATATTAATATATAATTCAATTTTGGAATCTAGATATATATGGTAGATGTATTGGTCTTTTAAGTCTATCCTCTATTTTTGTGTCCAAAATGAGATAAAAAGATATATATTATAAAACACTAGTTCACAGGTTATACTTTATATTTCTTAGGTGGTGGCCAACTCTAAGAACATGCGAGTCTGGACTAAGGCCCGATATGTGACAAAGTGATTACTAGGAAGGTTGACTTAGAATGTCAAGATAAAAGTTTTATAGGAAGTGTATCGTATAACGAATACATTGATAAGATCTCTTCTGTGTCGCTTATGATGTCTGTAAAGTATGGGAGGCATCTCGATATTTGTATTCCGCATCTGGGTGTTTGCAGCCTATCTATTCCTCCTACTTTTTCCTGTGCGAACTTCATAGACTCCAAAAACCATTACCTGCTTGACTCTGAGTTCTTTGAACAGAAGAGAGGGTGTCCCATCCCTCTCCTCACAGTGTTCGCTCTAATCATAGTCACTCGAACCCTTTCACTGTGGCAAGTGGCTACTGGTTCTATCTCTGCATATGAAGTGATCAGCTCCAACAACAGACTTATCAATGCAGGTAGGTTCCTCATCGGTCTGCGTCAACCTGCAGGAGACATTTTCCTGTCTTATCATGCCAATAGCATTTAGGCCTTATTACGCTCGGGGTTGACCTTTCACATGGTAGGCCATCAGCAGGCCCTACCTTATCATGCATCTGGGTGTGGGCGAGCGATCGTCTCTTGGGCGTCGTTCCCTCATCAGGATTTCCTTCCATATTCCTCCACCAATGGACCTGAAATTTGGTCTTACTGCCTGCACAGCAGCCGGGGACTCCTATCAGAGTAGCCGACCTCCTCCGGGTTGGCATCCATCCATTGGCGTAGCTGAGTGATCTTTGCACATGTTTTTCTCCACAACCAACTGACCGATTTAGTTTGTTCAACCTTGTCAGGATAGCCAAGAGTCCTCTCTTGAAAACTCAGTGAAAACCCTTTTGTTGGCAACCTTCGGTGGTAGCATAAATGAGGGTTTTGTGCCCGCATCATATTAGCAGAAACTGACTCATTCTCTAAATGCTCTGCAGGACCCTGGGATCAAACATGTGACCTTTTGCCAATGATCACATGACATGCCCATTACACTATGCCAGTTCATCTTATGTGTAACACGAGCTCCCCTCTCTAAGAGTTCAGCTTGAATCTTTATAATCTATTTTTCTGATAGTGTACAAATTAAATTCCTTTAAGGCCTTGGCAAGATAGGGTGAAAAACCTTTGCGCATTGACTTGGCCACACCCAAGAAAACCTTTCCTTGTCATCTTTCCTCTATATCCATGGTATCTCCGGGTTTTCCCTGTGAAATCCTTCTCCTAATTCTGCCCCATACTCCAAATGTTTGGGTGGTTCTCAGGTGTTTTCATCCTCCAAACACCCACACCACTTCACAAAGTACCTATGTTCACGGATTCTCCTAGTGCACTCGCAAACTCTACAAATATAGGAAATAACCTTGCTCTTTACTGTCTTTTCAACCTTGCATTCTAAGTCGCCATCTATCGCCTCCAGCGTCCCAGAAGGCTGCTCTCACGCCGGTCAAACTGATGTCTGATAAGGCTCCAATGACGATACATGGAAGATGGGATGGATCTTCCAGTGTTCCGAGATTTTCACCTTAAATGCTCGCTTGCCACGTAGTTCCAGGATTTTGAACGGCCAGTATAACTTTGGGCTAAGCTTTTTGGAGAGTCACTTGGTGCCAATATTCTTTGCATCTAGCATCACCAAGTCACCTGTCTGAAAGTTTCTCTGTGACCTTGCTTTCTTCTTATAGTACCGCCGTATTACTTCTCTGGTTACCTTTAGTGTAGCCACCGCTTGTCCCTGTATTTCCTTTATCCAGTGAGCATAGGTGGTAGCTCCTGGACTTTGAGCTTCTCACTACTTCACCCACTCAGTCTGTGGGTGGTATCCATAGTTTGCATAGAACAGGGTTAGTTCATACGCACTCATAACAGAGTTATTGTAAGCACGTTCCGCTAGTGGAAATAGTTGGTGCCAGTCATCCTGGTCGCAGTCAATGAAGCTTCGGAGCTAGCCTTCCAGCACTTGGTTGGTTCTCCCCATTTGCCTGTCTATTTGCGGATGGTATGCCATTGACAATTTTCGCCTAATACGTAAGGGTTTGCAGATGGTATGCCATTGACAATTTTCGCCTAATGCCTAAGGGTTTGCAGAGGGATTACCAAAATTCACTGGCAAACTTCGCATCCATGTCTAAGATGATCTCTGTCAGTAGCCCATGCAATCTTCATACCTCCCGGAGAAAGGTCTGGGCTACATCCTTTGCTATTGTATTTTTCTTGAGCTTTATAAAATAGGCCATCTTGGTGAAGCGGTCGACTACTACCATGATCTGAGTGTTATCTTCTGACTTCAGTAGCTGCGTTATGAAGTCCATTGAGATGGATGTCCACACTGTGTAGGGCATTTCTAGCAGCTGTAGAAATCAGTACTTTGCATGTCATGGCACTTTGTTATGTTGACACTCATCTCAGGATCGTACTTAGTCATTTATCCATTCTGCCAGCGCTTTCCAGTAGAAGTCACTCATTATGATTTCTACTGTCTTTTCCTAACTGAAATGCCTTGCGACCCTGCAGTGGTGGCTGCTTTGAGCAATCAGTGTTTGCAGGACTTCATTCTTTATGATGAATAGCCGTCTCTTGTAATAAAGAAGGCCATCCGCTAAAGTCCAATGTATCGGCATCTCTTTTCCCTTATCTCGTAGCCTCACCAACTCTTCCCTCCTGATGCTCCAGTCCTGGTCCGCCCTCCCCTTTCCCTCCACCTGTCTTTAGAATTTGGTATCAAACTTTCGTGCCATTGCTTTAATAACCACTGCGCAGGTTCCCATAGTTTCTTCAGTCGTCAGGGCCTTGTGCCTTTCCTGATCGAATCTATTGCACTGTTGATTTAGCCCGCTTTTTCCTCTTGGTTGACCAGCTTCACTTGCAGTTTTGACCACACTGGTTCCTGTGCTTCCAAACCCTGCCTGACCCCTCTCAGTAACATCTAGCTCCATTTCTTCGCAGAGCTCCTCATCATGAACCCTTTCCACTATGAGTTGCGCTACTCATTTGCCCTTTCCAACATGGTAGTCCTAGTCCTTCAAATTGAATAGCAATACCTTCACCTCTCCTCAGTAGTCCCTGTCGATAACTCCTGCTCTGACCATGATCCCATGGTAGACGGAAAGGCCACTTCTGGGAGCTACTTGGCCATATGTTGCCGATAGTAATGCTAAGGCTATTCCAGTAGCTATTATTACTTGTCTGCGAACAGGTACTACTGTCACTTCTAGGGCATAGATGTCATGTCCTGCTACTTCCATTGCACCCCGTGTTGGAATCTGAGCTTCCAAGTGTAATCTCATAGCTCGAGTGTATTGCAGCTTGGGTGTTTTCCAATCTGGACCAGATTCTTCCTTCTTTCCTACCACTATGACTATAACCTGGTTAAAATGTGCAGGGTTTAAGATTGAGAATTTCTTACTTTACACAGCTCCGCCCTCGGAATGGTACTCTGGCCATCTGCCTAATATGTCCGGCTTTCCGCCACTTAACCCTAGTCTGTACACGATCCTGAAGTTAAAATCTGCTAACTTCTGTGCCCAACTTATTTGCCTGGCACTCCAGGCCTTGGTCGTGAGGGAGTATTGTGGATTCTGATGATCGGTAAATACCATGATGGGTTCCCTTGTTCCCGCAGGGTAGTGACGCCATTCTTTGAATGCTTCAAGTATGGTTGGCAATGCTTTATCATGAACATCGTAGTTGCGTTCTGTCAAGTTGAGCTTTCAGGAGTGGAAAAGCTATCAGGCATAGCCTTTTCTTGATATATTGTGATAGTATACACCCTAGCGCAAAAGCACTTGCATCTGTTTCCACCATCATGTTTCAGTCTAGGTAAAAATGTGCTAATAGAGCAGCCGTCACAAACTGTTCTTTTAGAAACCCGAAAGCCTCCTCCTACTCCTTACTGCAGGTCAGTCCCTTTGGGTCGCCTTTCAACAACTCCACTATAGGTCTACAAGTCCCTGAGAAATTCTTGATGAATCTGCAGTAGAAGTTTGCAAATCCCATAAAAGTTTCTATATCCTTTATGAACTCAGGTCTCTTCTATTCCCTTATAGCATTGATCTTTCAATCACTCATAGTGATCCCATCTGTCATTACTATATATCCCACAAATTCCACCGTCCTGGTGTGGAATACTGACTTAGTAATAGACACTACTAACTGGTATTTCCACAACCTGACCAATACTTCTGACTAATCTGATGTAGTCTTCCTCAGTCTTGGAGTAGATTAGGACATCGTCTATGTATACAACTACTCCCAAGTCTAGGAACCTTCTTAGAACCACGTGCATTATGTCTTAGAAGGTAGTGGGCAGGTTTACTAGCCCGAATAGCATTACCTAGTACTTGTAATGACCGTATCAAGTACAGAGGGCAGTTTTCCACTCGTCCCCCTTTTTAATGCATATCAGGTGGTACCCATCCTTTAGGTCCAACTTGGTAAAGATACGTGACCCGACTACTCGATCTCTGAGTTCACTCATGAGTGATAATGGGTACTTGTTGGCAATCGTAACCTTGTTAAGTATGCAGTAGTCTACACACAGTCTCAGTTGCCCATCAGACTTCGGCACAAACAGTATTGGTGCGCCTTCAGGAGACTGGCTTGGTATTATATTCCCTTCTTGCAGCATCTTGTCAAGGTACTCTTGCAATGCCCTTAGTTCCCTTTCCGATAACAGGTATATTGGCCCTCATGGGGGCTTCTCATCTTCGATGACCTTGATCTCATAATCAAAGGTGTTATGATTTGGGAGCCATTCCACTGCTTGAGGCAGGAAGAGATCAGCATACTCCAAGTAGGGTTTTTGCAGGATTTCAATGACCACCACCTTTGGATCCTCTAGGCCTGTGATTCGGCCCACGTATCTTGCAGCAGAGTCCGAGGTCACTGTCTTGTCCCACTCAATGCAAATTCCTTGACCTTCAGATTCCAGGTATTGCTTACAGTGCTGTGCCTGGAATGTCCATCTGCTTGCATCTTCTATAAATGATAGAGTGTGTTGGCGATACCACTAACCAAATGGGATTATCAAGTCATGGATCCCCTAGCTCATGACTTCACATGTGATTTCCTAGCTATGTTGGTTAGCCCCAATTTCAAGCATGATAGGGGTCGTATAGTACCTCTGCGCATTTTGGGATTATGCTCTATCAAACCCTGTTATACTAACCAGGTTGTCTCGCTATATTGTTGCTAGTCCCAATCTTTAGACTAGTGCTTCTCATATGACCAAGAACCGTGAGCCTAAGTCTAATAATACACGAATCGATACTCGTTCTCCTTGTATTCTCAGGTGGGCTGTGCCTTGTGGGCACTCGTAATGTGTCGGTATTGGGACTTGAGTTTTCTGTCATTTTGGTTGCCCCGTAGGGTAACCCTGTCTTCATTTAATGGACATTTTGTTCGGCGCATTCAATAATCTTGGGTGTTTGTTATTGTACCTGCACGATTTCGGCCATTCAGGCCTCCTCAAACAAACTCAGTTCCTGATGTGTATATCTCCTTTCTTGCCTTCTTTCCTCTCAATGACGATATTTAATCATACCGATCTATGCCACCAGTGCATAGATGAGCGAGCCACCTTTCTAACCAGGCCTTAGGTGTTCGACTCCTGCCATTGCATATGATTTAAGGCAAGCACGTTGTTCTTTGTCTCGCCTAGGAACCTGTACTCTACCCACCTGCCGTCGCCAGTGGTGCCATCCTGGTGAATGGGGGAGCCACTTCAGGTGGTCCTCCGCTATCCCAACTCATTTCCCATGCATGGCCTTTGGAGGAAATAGTTGGGGTGCCCTGAGTTGCCCCCCATAACAGTCCCCTCTTGTTCCATAGTGGGTTTGAACCTTCTCTACTCAGGAGGGAATATAAAGTCTTGCCGTCCCGTATCCAGGTTGGAGGTTATTCTTGATTGCGTCCCGCTGAGATAGGTTAACTTTCTCCATTATACATGGTTTGCTTTTCCTTTCACACTTCTGTCCCTGCCCATGCTCAGAACCCAGGCAGTATGGTTCTCCGACATTCTTGAATAAGCTATTGTACTAGCTTGGAACGTAGGTCATGGTTTTTATACTGAGCTCCCAGGTATCAGATCTATCCCCCTTCTTGATCCAACAACTCCCAAAGTCTAGGTACTAGTAACATATGGGTTGATTTCACAGCTGGCCTCAGGGCGGTATTCCGAATCTCTATGTTTTGGGGCCTAAACTGCGCTGCTTCCTGTTGCTCTATCATTGCGACAACGGCTCCCTTCCTACAGACTCCCCACTTGTGGTTAGTGAGTCCGCACCGGGTACAGCTCCTATTTTGCCTGCGTTGGACAACCAAGTTTTGAGGTATTCCGTCGCGAGCTTTCTTCCATTCGGTTGTAACGACCCAGCATATATGAGCTATGGCAGCCAGAACCTACATCCATACAGGTAACCAGGAGGTGAACTGGTAGGGACCGGCAGGCAAGGTAGTACTTAAGCTATAGAGACCCAATGGCCCGGGCTCCAAGATGAACAGAATTAGCTGGCCAGATACTCAGGTGCCGGGGCACACTCAGGAGTGGTGTTAGCGTACTTGGGGACCTCCGAAGGGGCAGTTACTCAGTTAGGCCAGGTAACTGGAGAAAGGTCAGAAGTGTCTATCTCCGGTAACGGAGTAGGCAGGGTAACAGAGAAAAGTCATCTTGTCCACCGGACAAGGTTACCCTGCTATCAGGTTCAGGTTACCCTGCCATGAGGCTCGGGTTACCCTGTCCAAAGTCCTGCGTTATCCTATCTTTCAATATAAAGTCCTTGCTGGAGTTCAGGAAAAATTACCAGAATGTTTGTCACGTGAAGCCATGCATAATACTGGAATCTGGCGTTCCGGAGGATGCTATTGGGTGAGCTACGCAGCTCTGAAGAAGCTGTAAATTGGAGACATTATTTCTATCATACCCCTCCGGCCCCGTCTTGAGGCCCGGACGTCATGGGCAAACGGTTGTCTAGTTGTGTGCAGCCTAGCAAAGAGGATTCTTTGGAGACATGCTTGCAACACCGTATACGTCGCTGCCATCCAGTCGACCGTAAGCTGTTCGCAGGATATATAACGGGGCATAGGGTGGAAGGTGGAGTACCTCCTCCAAGTTGTTCGCGGTAAAGCAGACCCAAACTGGCGCAGTTACCTGGTGTTAACCGTGGGGGTCCCGAAGGTAGTCCCGGGTGGTGCTGTGGCCACTGGGAGAGTTTTACACCTACCAAGCCCGAAAGTGTCCCCAACGCTATAGGCTCTGAAAGGAAAGTGCAGAGACACTAAAAGCATGATTCCTACCACAGGTAAGGTAGATTCGAGGTAGTGGTCATGGGTAGCGCCCATTGGATCACTCCCGGACTACCGTATCCTACGCAAGACACCAGAAGGCTGCGACTCGTAAATGGTGGATAGATAAACCACTCCTGGTAGCTTCCGGAGGCAAGCAGAAATCAATGCATATGGGAAGGGTGTCATAGATAGTCCAGTCCATGAGGTGTCTTGACTGTTAGCCACTGGCAGGACACCGATGCGAAGAAGCTTTCACTCTGGTGGGCAAAATGGCAATGCGCTACAGAAACGATACCTGTATAAGGTAAACACCGACTAGAGTGTGTTGACACATGCATGCCCAAAGGGGGTGCCAGGAGACGTGTCGGACCACCCTTAGCGGAGAAGGGTATGCTCAAATAGTTGGAGTAAGCTGATACAGGAGTTTCTGGTATAAGATAAAAGTACCTAGAAGTCTATGCGAGAACTCTCCTACTCCAACAATCAATCCTCTCGAGACCTTAATTGAGTGAAGCATCAGGCTTAACGATATTAAGTTTTACTGTTTACTTTACTCTTACCTTGTGTGACCATTTGGCGATAAGTTTGAAGTTATTCGGTGCAGTCGCACCCTTGGGATCCATCTTCCTAGAGGAGCCCCTATTACCTCGGTATACTCAACCTCTAGAATTTTGTTTGATTTGTGGGATTGGCTGAACTGTGTTGACTTGAAGTTTCAAGGTACTGTCTTTCTCTGGAACTTGCTAGGTCGCCCTTCCTCCTTTCCTCACTTCGGCTCCATTTCTTTGTCCTCGCACCGTGATTTCAATGATCCCGAAGGCCCTGTGGAGCTGCACAGATCGTCCTAACATTATCTTTCACTGTTGAGGAAAGCCTCTTCCTGGTTGCCCACCGCTCAAAGGTGCTCCAACCATGCAGTGTTGGTGTTATATCGTTTATCAGACAGCTGTCTCAGTATTGCCTTGTGTAGTCAGTCCTCCACTAACTTCCTCCATGCCGTCCCTTGAAGCTTGGCCTTGATGTTCAAGTTTTTCCTCTGAAGGAGGTATTTGTTGATATCCTTCTCATACTTGATTTTTCCCATCCGCCCCAAAGCTTTCTGGTCCTTATTGATCACTGAGAATTGCACGATTATTTCATGCCGGAACTGTTCCCAAGTTAGCAATTCAGGACCAGCGGCATACCCTTCGAGGCCTTCCATACTTTTCCTATAGTAGTTGCTGAAGGGTATTGCATCGACACCCTTCGTCCTTCCCTGGGTATATACAATTCTATCTTTATCCTCCATGCACATCATGAGATTTCCGCTAAAGTAGTCCTGGTATGTGTGTAGCGAGGTTGTAATGTCCTGGTATGACTTTGCTTCGTATAAGAATGGAGGGTCAGTGGACTTCTTCTGATGCAATGCAGTCTGTCGCGCCAACTCCTTGACTAGCTACCACATTATTTGGTGTTCTTCCTCTTCCATAGCTATCCGCGGTCTTCCAAGGACAATGCACCTGGCCCACGGCTTGCTCCTTCCCCACCATTGTCCAACCCATCAGCTGCGAGGTTTGGCTCTCCTGCTCCTCCGGCCACAATTGGAGATGCCATTGTTTCTTCCTGGCCACTCTGTATGGTCTCTGGCCGGCTGTCCCTCTCTGCTAGTCCTGTAACCGGTACGGGTACTAGGTTGTTTTATGTTTGGTTTCACAGTATCGTTTGATACTTGTATTGTTTTGTGTGCTATTGGTTGATACATACATTGTTTTATGTTTGGTTTCAAAGTATCGTTTGATACTTGTATTGTTTCGTGTGCTATCGGTTGATACACACATTGTTTTGCAATATCGCTCATACTGGAAATAAGCGATATGCTGTATTTAAAGACCGCTGATTCCCGCGATGGAAACAGCTGACTTCAACAGACACTATTCTTAATATATACTTGGTTGAACGGTTACTTCCTTGATCTCCTATTACACCCCGTTCGAACCCTCCTTTAGCAAGCGGTGCTCGCTTTGTGTTGATCACGAAGCCATCTGCTCCTATCGTACCGCTACGTGACTAGGGCCTGGCCCAAACACATTACAAGTCCTTTTCCTTTATCTTGTTGGGATGGCCCCAACCATCCTCTTCCTGTTTCCCCATCGTGGGTTATCCCTTATGATGCAAGCACCAGGCTGTTTGTATCAGTACCGTCATTTCCCTTGATGACTGGGCAAACATCTGGGTTATGTTCTGTTGGATGTCCCGTAACCCTGTTGTTATCTTCTAATTGAGGGTCTGCAGCTCCGTCACGAACTGCATTTCCTGGGTTCCCCGGTAGCATTGTTTCTCATATAACTCCCTTTGGAGCTTATTTAGGCCTGTGTAGAGCTCTTGGTCCCTACTTACCGAATCTTGGATAGTATGTCCTAGGTGCTGGTACAGGTGTCCGCTTACTGGTACTTGTTGCTCCGATCACTCGCGCATGTGGGCGAAAGCGGCTTGGATCACTCCTTTAAATCTGATGATCACCGCTACAACTTCTCCTTCCAACTTCCTACTCTTATCTTGCCCAAGCACCAATCCCTCTCCCACTAGCTTTTCCCCTTTCACAAGTCGCTCTCGTACCTGAGTGAGACCTTCTGCTGTTTCCTTTCCCTCATCCAATAGGGTCCCGTATGCGACCATCTGGTCATTCTGGGTTTGGGTTACACTTCAGTCCAATTGGCCGATCAGTGTCCCCATGTATGCGGGAAAGGTACTTAAATCAGTAGTCCATGAGGGAGTTGGGGTTTCAGAGTCTGACCTTTGTCCACTTCAGTTCTTTGTAATGCTTTGGGTAGAGTCTCTGGGTACTGGTGGCCCTGACAGATTTCTAGGTGTAGGTATGGGACCTAGCTGTAGCAGTGGAATGTCACCTCCTGGCCCTAGTGGTGCCGGTGGTAATAGGTATGGGCTATTCTGGGCTGGCCCCTATGCACTAATAACTCTTTGCTGCCTCTCTATACGCAACATGTCTGTGTCGCTCGAATCCACAGATCCTTCCTTGATCCTTGATTACGACATTCTGTCTTTCCTTTCTATGAGTGTGAGGGTTTCGAGGGTCCACTTGATCCACTGATCAATGAACCAGAAGGGAATATCTTCATCTTGGAAAACTACGCTTAGGGTGAGATTAAACTCAATCTTGTACATGCGTGGGTTGCGTTGAAGGTAGCCTTAAGATTGATGGTGGAGGGCGCTAGATAACCGGTCCTCTAGGCTCATTTGAGAATATGGTTGTGAGCCTCAGTAGTATAGAAGTTATCAATATATTGCTAGGGGGTAGCTGACTCTTAGAGCACAGGAGTCTGGACTAAGGTTTGATATGTGACGAAGTGATTGCTAGGAAGGCCCACTTAGCATGTCACGATAAAGGTTTTATAGGAAGTATATCCTATAACAAATACATTGATAAGATCTCTTCTCTATCACTTATGATGTCTGTAAAGCGTGAGAGGCACCTCGATATTTATATTCCATGTCTGGGTGTTCACAGCCTATCTATTCCTCCCACCTTTCCCTGTATGAACTTCGTAGACCACGAAAACCTTTACCCCACCTGACTCTGATTTCTTCAAACAGCGGGGAGGGTGTCCCATCCCTCTCCTCACGGTGTTCACTCTAATCGTAGTTACTCAAACTCTTTCACTGTGGCAAGCGGCTACTGGTTCTATCTCTGCATACGAAGTGATCAGCTCCAACGACAGACTTATCAATGCAGGCGGGTTCCTCATATATCTGCATCAACCTGCAGTAGACATCTTCCTGTCTTATCGCGTCAATAGCATTTCAGCCTCGTTACACTCGGGGTTGACCTTTCACACAGTAGGCCATCAGCGCAACCTACTTTATCACGCCTCTGGGTGTGGGCGAGCGATTGTCTCTTGGGCATCATTCCCTCGTCAGGATTTCCCTCTATATTCCTCCACCAATGGACTTGAAATTCAGTCTTACTACCTGTATGGCAGCCAGGGACTCCTATCGGAGTAGTTGACCTCCCCCCAGTTGGCATTCATCTGTTGGCATAGCTGAGTGATCTTTGCATGTGTTCTTGTCCACAACCAACTGACCGATATAGTTCGTTCAACCTTGTCAGAATAGCCAAGAGTCCTCTCTTGGAGACTCAGTGAAAACCCCTTGGTTGGCAACCTTTAGTGGTGGCATAAATAAGGGTTTTGTGCCGGTATCGCATTGGTAGAAACTAACCTATTCTCCAAAACTCCAATAGACCCTGGGATTCAACACGTGACCTTTAGCCAACGATCATGTGATGTGCCCATTACGCTATGCCAGTTCGTCTTATGTGTAACAATATTCCTTATTTTTTTCGTACTAGAATTATTTTTACAAATAGTAAATTCTATTTATGCTTTGTTCTTATTTTTTGGAATATTTTTCACAACTCAGAAATAAATATCAAATAGGTGCTTGGTATTCTATTCTGTTGCCATGGAGGGGTTGGGAAACTTATTAGATACAAGTGTACACTCATGTCTAAAAAGTTTCTGTATCCTGGCATGAAAATAGTCTAAAGCACAATCGCTACAACAACCCTTCACAACTATGGACCCACTACTCTCTTGCCATGTCAGAGAAGACAGAAATTGTGAAATTCATGTCCTGTATAAACAGACAGATATGGGGTATAATAAAATTTCCAAGCTTATGAAGCTCTCCAAGTCAACTGTTTCTACAGCAATAAAAAAGACTAAAAATCATGATAGCAATACCCATGATGCTCCCAGAGCTGGCAGACCAATAAAGATAACTGATACCAAAAAGATGATCATACTTGATATTATTGATGCTGAACCTCATTTAGCACTAAGGGATATTATCCAAAAAGCTAATATTGGTCTTGAAAAAGATACTATCAATAAGATCTCTGTGGAAGCTAGGTTTAAAGTTAAGATATGAAGAAAAAAGACTTTTTGGAGAGAAGGACAGAAGGAGAAGAGGAAGGTGTTTGCTAGACAGAGGAGGAATTAGACAAGAGCTTGGAAGTGGGTAGTTTTCGTTAATGAAGCCACTATTGAGTATAATCCTAATATAGTAGGAAGAAAGGTCAGACTTAGAGTTAGTAAGGAGCTAGAAGAAAAAAACTTAAAGCCAAGCTTTAAGTCAGAAAGGACCAATATTGGGGACTATGCTGCAATTATGTATGGAAGAAAAACTGAGTTAATTCTTGTTAGGAGGAGGAGTAAGAAGGAAAGAACCAGTAAATAAAACAGGCTTGGTCTAAATGCACATTAGTATGCTACTGAAAGTCACCAGCCATACATTATCCCCTTCATAGAAGGGATAAATAGATCCCTAGGAACTATTCATATGGCTGCTGATAATACATCATGGTATAATGGTTTGGAAAACAAAAAATTGCAGGAGGATTGTAGATATCAAAGACTGTCTTGGCCACCCAACTCCCCAAATCTGAATCCTATTGAGAATGCCTGGTCCCTTCTCAAAAAGGCCCTCAGAAAGTGATTCTCCAACTTGGAGAGAAGGCCTCACAGTGCTGCTGAATTATTTCAAGCAGCTAAGGAGGAGTGGGAGCTCATTCCCCAAGGAACAATTAATGGGTGGATTAAAAGGATGCCTGAGAGACCTCAGGCTGTGCTGGATGCAGATGGAAGCCATACAAAATGGTAAAATATTTAAAAATTTCTATTATATTTCTTCTACTATCTATTCTGCAATTGGGTTGTTGTGATTTTTTACAAATTTTCAAGTTTCTATTTTGTTGTGGTAGTGTGGTTGCGCCGGGGGTACGGAAACTTTTTAGACACGGTTAAGGGATAAGTATCATACCTTCCCGTGTGCAGAACAACGGTATACAACCACCAACCTCCTCTCTTCTTCTCTTCCTCCTTCCCTCTCCCTGGCCCACCAACAAACAACCCACACCGAACCAAATAGGTGCGCTCCCTCTCTCCCCCATATCTCTCTTTCACAATCAGTAAGAGGTGGAAGCAAAAAAAATTCCATGATGATACTTTGCAAAAAAAATATGATAGGAAGAGTCCCAGCACTTCGACATTTTAAAGAGGCGCTTCGATACGCTTTCTTTTCTTGATCGGGGGTGCAGTGAGGATGATGCAGGGGTACTGAGAATTTTGGGCTATTCTGGATCGGAGAGCTGGTTTTTAGGGGGGTTTGGTTGAATGGGAGTGCTAACTGAGCGGGTGCGAAGATTTAGGTTGGGGTAAGGTAATCTATCGAGGATGAGGGTGTACTCGAGTACTCAAGCATGATATGATACAGTATCATAAGACTTCTGTTGCGAATGGGGAGGAAAGGGAGGAGGGGGGGGGGGGCTAGTCGTGTTTGGAGGATTAAGCTAGAACGTGTTCTACTGCTAATAATAAGAGTATTTTCTCTCTTCTTATGAGTGAGATCCAATATCGCGCTCTCGCATAGACTACCTACGGCCCAGTATCATACTCTACGGGTACTGTACTCGTACTTCTACCGTCAGCCATTGGAGATCGCTGCCCAGCCCTCGCATATTGTGGTGGGGGTTGACCAAATCCACGTCTTGGCGTGCACGTAACCCCCTCCAAACAGAACATCAAGGTGTCTTGTCTTCACCTCCATCCTCCGCTTCTGCTCTACACTACACAAACACTGCAGGGCTCCCATCCATGTTTCGAAAGCCATTATGACAACCCCCGTAAACCACAAGCTAACACCGCAAGTCCAGCAGTGGCTTCACCGTGTCATCGCTCCTGTAGGTTATAATATAAATACCAACCAACCGTTCCCCCATCCATCCACCTCTCGGAAGAAAGAAAGGCTAATGTTTGGTCTGGGATAGCAGGAGTACGCGGATCCACAGAGAGCTTATAACGATGTTGCTACGGCGTTGTTTAATACCCCGTCTTTATCGCCTAGGACGGAGGTTTATAGTATACTCCCCCCATCATCCCTCCGATATATCTCGACCTCTGCTAACACCTGGGGGACATGGAAAAGCCCACGAAGACGGCCGCCCAGAGCTCCTCCTCCACCTCCACGGGACAATACCCGTCCTCTTCAGGGGCGCAACCTACAACATTCCGTTAACCATCTGGCTACCACATACATACCCCCGCCAACCCCCGATGGCATTCGTAACGCCAGCGAAGGACATGCTCATTCGTCCCGGGAACCACGTCGACCCTAGCGGGAGGTGTTACCATCCTTACTTGGCGAACTGGATTAATTACTCTGATGTATGTACGCGACTCATTCATTTCAATTCCACAATTTGTTTTCACTCGTTGGGAGGGAGCTGACGGCGATAGAGATCGAATATTGTGGATTTATGCGATGTTCTCAGGGGGGTATTCGGTAGGGAACCGCCGGTTTACTCGAAGACTGCACCGCCCGTGGTTAGGCCTGCAGAGGGAGATGACAGGTGAGTCGCCGAGTTTAGGTGCGGGGAGACTCCCAGGTCATCAGAGTCCTCCACCTCCACCACTTCCACCACTTCCTCCGGTGCCGCCGCATCCTAACGCCCAACAACAACCGCAGCAGAGGCCGCTACCACCAGGGGAGAATACGAATGGACAGGGAAGGGGTGCGCCGGGAGGGTATATTGGAGGACCACCCCCTCCTCCATTGCCTCCAGCTCCACACAGAGCATCGGGAACTCCACAGCTCCAAGCTCCTCCATATAACCCATCAGGGGGCCCAGGCCCATACCCTCCCCCCTCCTTCCGCCAAACAATATCCAACTTGGAGAGAAGGCCTCACAGTGCTGCTGAATTATTTCAAGCAGCTAAGGAGGNACAGAAGCTTCGCATGCTTGTTTGTGAGTCCTAGACTGGCGAGAACATCCCAGACTTTATTTTATCGTCGTCGTCATCGTCGTCGTCGTCAGTGTCATCATCCATCATCGGAGATCGGGAAACAACAAGGACAGATAATCCACAAGCCTCTTCCCCGAACGCAACGAACGGAAAAGGCAAAAGGGGAAAGGAGAGGGAAAGGACCTACACCAATTTATCACCCACATGTTTTAGAGAATGGTTTTATCGAGGAGGAGGAGGAGGAGGAGGAGCAGCAGCAGCAGCAGCAGGAATTAGTAGATGAGGGAGACCTCCTTACCAGAATCTCCGCAGCCCTCCACACCCTCGCCACAGCCTCCCACACAAACCTAACAACCGCGACCCTCCCGCAAGTGATAACCCAGCGCGACTCCCTAACCCGCGCCCAATCGCACATGACCCAGGAGCTCCAAGACCTCGCCCGTCTCCATGCCCTCTGCGCCCAGGATGGCGAAATACTGAAAGAGCGCATTGCAGCCGCTGAAGGCGTCATCCACGACGCGGAGGATAGGGAGGTGCCCGGCGTTGACGCGGTTGTTGTGGGAGTTACGGTTGTGCATGCGCAATTGTATGAGCTTGTTACGGAGGACAGGGCTATCGAGGATACGATATATGTGCTTGGTAAGGCGCTGGACAGGGAGAGGATTTCCTTGGAGGTTTTTTTGAAGGTATCTGCTCCCCTCCCCCTCCCTGTGTTTGGTTGTTTGGTTGGCTAGGGTGGTGTTAATGGATAGAGCGTGGAATAGCATACGAGGACGTTAGCTAGGGAGCAGTTCTTGTTGAGGGCGCTGGTGAAGAAGATTATTGGGCAGATTGGGATCGAGGAGTAAGTTGGGTATCATGGGAGTTTAATCCGGTGGGTGGGTAAGTGTATATAGCTAGTGCTCCGAGTAATGAAGGTGCATACACGGCTACAGACAGGTACATGATTCGAACGTGCAATAGGAGGTTCTTGCTCGAGTCTTTAACGCACGTGGGAATTGGGTAGGAGGGCAAGAAAGCCCGAGTGAGATTTCATGCTCAACTTTTACACTCGCTTCGCTAAGGTATAAGTACTGTGCGCTGCTCCATCAATCGTGGCATGAATATGCTATTAAACACACAGCGTATATCAACTTATAAAAAGCGCAAGAAAAAGCCCAAAACGGTTAAAAAATAATAAAACTAAGAGAATTGAGAAAGGGCGAAAACGTCGTAGAGAAAAAATGCATAAGACAGAGACATCATCATCCCCGAGGGTCTTCCCTTTCACGCACATATATCCCGAATCGCGCGGAGGAAAGGATGAAAGAAATAAATCACCTCATTGCTTGTCGTATAGTGTTGACTTGCCTCGCACCGGGTATAAGGAAATAGTGGATGATCATCTCTTGGGGGAAGAAAAAGAAAGGGAAAAAAAGCAGTAAAAAGAAAAGAAAAGTTTTGGTTTTTGCCTTTCATGCCCATATCTCCCAATATACTCCTTCCCCTCGAGACCGCCGGCAGCCGGCATTACTACGTTTGCTTAAACATACTGGGACATCCATCTGAATCCCTCTCCGTAACCTGTCACCAATCCAATCAGCACCAAAACTCCTGTAAAACCTAGATGGCGTCTCAGACATACCTTGCCTCATAACAACCGAGCACATGAAAACCTCAATAGGCCTAATTCCGTCCAACGGGATCTTTCCCTTGCCGGTGGTCGGATACAGCCCGAGTTGGTGCCTCAGCTCATCCTCAGAAACAGCCTCGGGATGATCAATTTTGTTTCCAAGAACGAGGAACGGAACCTTGGACAAGTCCTCCATCGAGAGAAGGGCGTCAAGTTCAGCTTTGGATTCGGCGAGACGCTCATGGTCTTTAGCGTCGACGAGGAAGACGATTCCAGATACCTCGGGGAAGTAATCCTTCCACAGACGGCGAGCTATTTACACATAATCATTCGATTAGTGATGAGCAAAGATATGGGGTAGGGTGGAGGAAATGACAAGAGAAGGATCGAGATGGGGGGTGAATCGCGAGCAGTGAGCGGTGGCGGAGTTATTGAAGTGATGACGTTGGGCGATAAAAATAATAAGCCCATCCAACATCCGGCGATAGCCATGTTCCCAATAAATGAGTGCCGTAGCATCAATGAGATTCACTATCGAGGAGTTTCAACCGAAAAGGTGATGACCAAGAAAAAGTGAAAACCCGGGAACAGGAACACACCAGAGCACCATATGCAGGCACACCGAGGGGGGAAGGGCGATTACGAGGGGAAGAAAAGAAAAGAAGAAAAACCTGTTCTATAGACAACATAGAAAGAGATGAGAGCGAAGGAAAGAAAGGAAGGAAGGATCTACCTTGCTGATGCCCACCAAGATCAAAAGTTGTGAACTTGACGTTGCCAATCGCCAACTCCTCCGAAGCTGTATACAATAATTTGTCAGAAAGCCGAAAGAACAAGAACCCGGAACAAGCTCCCTCGACGCTCCGGAAGACCACAAAGAAGGAAAGAGTGCTCACTGGGATGCAAAGTAGGCTGTAGAATAGCTACACGATCATTCTATAACACACCCAAACCAACATTAACCAACCAATCAACACCTCAGGGGTGAATGAGTGAGGGAAGGGAGAGGGTCAGAAAATCCTCACCTTAAGCATATGCAGAAGCGTAGTCTTTCCAGCATTATCAAGACCAAGGAACAGAAGCTTCGCATGCTTGTTTGTGAGTCCTAGACTGGCGAGAACATCCCAGACTTTATTTTATCGTCGTCGTCATCGTCGTCGTCGTCAGTGTCATCATCCATCATCGGAGATCGGGAAACAACAAGGACAGATAATCCACAAGCCTCTTCCCCGAACGCAACGAACGGAAAAGGCAAAAGGGGAAAGGAGAGGGAAAGGACCTACACCAATTTATCACCCACATGTTTTAGAGAATGGTTTTATCGAGGAGGAGGAGGAGGAGGAGGAGCAGCAGCAGCAGCAGCAGGAATTAGTAGATGAGGGAGAAAAAGAAGACAAGAGGCGAGTGGGCAGCTAGAGATAGCGTGGAAGGGATGTTGTGTGTTGCAGGTTGGGTTAGGTTTATGGGGCGGCGGCGACACGGTAGCTTATCTCGAGCGTTGGAGGGAAAAAACGTTACAGCGACTTGTCGGGGTCAGAGGGAAGAAGAGGAAGTGGAAGAGAGAGAGAGAGAGAGAGAGAGAGCCAAGGAGGCTACTGCGAGCATAAGGTGCGACGGACACTCGGCCAGCCACGAGCCAACTTTCCATCTTCCGCCTCGAAATAAAAATACAAAAATTCCAGGATTTTCTATGCCGGCGGGCGGGACCTTTCCAGTACCGGTAGACTATTGGAAAACCCACCTTGACTAGGTTCCCGGAAAAGTTGAACGAACAAATCCTTACCGTATACCGACCATGACATCGGTAGGGCATTATCCATTTATTCATAGCAGTATCCACCTCTCTCTCTCTCTCTCACTAATCTCACTAATAGCACGCCGAGTTGAAGTCGGACACTTTGTACCGGTATGGGAATTGCCACCTTAGCTGTCCAGCTTTAGATCGGCTACGCGAGTACTGTGCTTGCGCTATAGAGGGAACGGATTGACACCCCGGATTGCAAAACTGTAAACTCGCCCCAATTTCTCTCCCCCAAAGGAAAATATTATTCGGCCTCAAACAAAAATGTCACTGGTGATCCCATTCCCATTCCCATTCAATTGATTGATAAAGCTAGACTAAGACTGACTGACCCGACTTGACTATCCATATATCATACCGCATCATATCGTATCATACCACCAACTCCGCCCTTTTGCAGCAGGTGAGTGCAAAGCAAGGAAAGAGGTAAGAACAAAAAAAAAAGTATCATAAAAACCGCCCATTCCCACGACTCCTAGTAAATAAGTGAAAAAAAGAGAATGTGAATAAATTTTTGAAACGAGAAAAAAAAGAACGAAAGAAAGGAAAAAAGAAATTGGCTGAGTTCTGTTTCTCCATCCGTCGTTATTCCCTCGTCAATGAAAAGGATATTGGTGAATCGTTAACAACAGTGACAGGGGTGGCAACCGATGAAAGAGTAAGAAGAAAAAGAGACCACCTTTCCCGCGATAACTGTCGGGGGCCACGCACGAGTTCGAACAATGTAATGAAACAACTCCCCGAAGTGAACAACCAAGGAAAAATACTCATGTTACCACCCGCTAAAAGTGAAAGGAAGAGAAAAAAATAGTAACCCGTTAAGAGCATCATCAAGTACGAAATCAAACAAGAACAAGAAGATGAAAACCGTCCCAGCAGAGCAAAAATGTTGTAAAAAAGATGGTATCCACCATGTCTAATCATAACCTATAACATATATACAAGAAAAGAAAATATTTCCCTTATAAACTGGTTTGGGGGACGGATGGATGAGCAGCTCCGCCAGAAGGAATGGAAAGGAAAATACCATTACAGCGGTATACAGATCCCAATAGTAATATATATAAAAATCCCGTATCTTTTTAACCATCTTTCGAGAAACAGTGCGCCCATCCAATTCAAGCAGAAAGTACCCATTGCGCCTTGGTCCTCCCCTTCCCTTTCCCACAAATTTCCAATCCCAATTCTCTCATCTTCTCAACCCCCTGACCAGCACGACAATCGACCCCTTCTCTAGCCTTACACAAACGAGCTTTCCTTCTCTCACGCCTCTTTTCCAAGCCCTTAACAATGTCAATCGCTCCCCGGCGGACAATAGGGCTGATGGCAGAGGTCTTGGGAGAGGTAGCAGCAGAGTGAGTGCGGCCGGCTTTGCGGCCGAAAAAGCTAGGTGTGCGTGGTAATGATTTGGTGCGGAAAATATTCGGCCGCGGCTGGAACATTTGACTTCGGTGCTTAGCCCGGTTGAAGGGTGGAGGTGACATGGTACGACGAGCAGCCGGTCGAGGGGATGTGTTAACCCGACAGATGGGTGCAGGAGAATGGGCTCTCGCCTTGCCCTTTGGAGATGCACCCAGGGCCTTCTGTGTGATCACATCATTTCTGCGGCGGCCTCTGTTACGGGCTCCCTCAAACGAACTTCCGCTCCAATTAGGCTTGACAAAGTGAAATCCATCCTCGCTCCCGCTGACATCCCCGTTCTCCTCATAATCTGAGTTTTCAGGATCCGAGGGGAAACTTGGGTCAATGTCTTGAGGGGTAATGATGTGCTTTGAACGCTTCCTCTCTTCTATGCAAGAGACATAAGCTTCCTCCAAAGGCTTGTCCTCATCAAGGGTGCCACAGACAAAGTCGGTACTGTCCGGCAGATCAGGGGTGCGAGGGCGACGGGCGGGACGAGTCTGGAGTCTCCCCAGTGACTCGATCGAAGACGTGGACTCGGTTCGACAACATACTGGTCGACTAATCGCTCCGGCGATCGGAAGCATTGGACCGTAGGTGAAGAATGTATCATCGTCATCATCAGATTCCGAAGCAAACCCAGCTTCATTGTCACTCTCATTCCCACTTAGTGCATCCTCCTCCTCCTCCTCCTCTTCCTCCTCCTCTTCATAATCGTAGTCCTGATCCTCATCCTCATCATCGTCTCCGTCACCTCCATCGATATCCTCATCACCATCTACATCCTCTTCCTCCTCTTCCTGCAAAGCCTCCTCCTCAGCTTCCTGACTCAGCTTCCGGATGTCGAGCTCCTTCTTCAACAAGTCGTCAACCTTCAAGATACGACTTTTATCGAAGGGCTGGTGCGTCCAAGAGTCTGATTGATCGTCGACGGAGCTAGCAAACTCGTAAAATTTATCCGGGAAGACCGAAGCTTGGGTTTCCATCGATGCAGGAGCAGTGGTATTGCCCTTGGGAGTGGTCTCGGTAGCAGCAGTGATGGCGGTGACCTGTGAGTCGCGACAACCTCCCATGCTAGGGAGCTTCTTGGGCCCGGAGGCGGGTCGTTGAGGTGATGAGTGAGAATCCGATGTAGCACCACGTTGAGTGCAAACAAACTTAAGCGCACAACTCCTCTTCACAGGAGTGGTATCGACGGTAGTCTCCGACTTTGGTGGGGTCGATGGCTTCACTGGACTGACCGGTCTTCGCGATGTAGCGGGTTTGTCCTGGCAAGCAAATGTAATACACCTTTTTCGCCCCAAACCCTCAACGATATCACTCTCACCTGCGACCTCCACCCTGTTGGGCTCCTTGCTCAAGAGGTCCTTCTCACCGTGTAGCAAGCCAGCAAGTCCTCCGAGAAACGCTGGAGGCGGCGGACTGGGTGTATTGGCACGAGAAGGAGTGGTCATACCGCCGTCGCTCGTAAGCTCCATCGTCGAAGGGTTGCTCCAGGTGGAATCAGTAGACATACCTCTCTTGAGGCTGTGGCTGTAGATGTGTCCGGTGGGTTCGGTAGGTTCTAGACCAGGATTGATGAGTAGAGCACGAGTGAGAAGTGAAATGGTGTGGGGTTGGTGATGGACGGCGTGCTTTGCGAATTCGCCATTGGAGGATTGGTATTTGCGATAAAAATCGTCGGGAGGTTCATCTGCCTCGTCTGCGAGTTCCTCATCACAAGATGGTGGAAGGTTCGTCGCATTCGAGGTTGGGAGGTTCTGCATTTGCAGGAGGAGTTGTGATGTAAACGAGTTGTGCCCGCGTTCTGGCATGATGGAGATGTGACCTTATATATATACTGGGAAGGCGAAAGAGGAAAAAAAAAAAAAAAAAAACTTGGTATGATTACGTGAGCCCGTGCGAATCGAAGGCACTGCCCCTTTGGTGGCTTCCGGAAGCGTAGCTGGTAGAAAACCTAAGGAAAGCACCAGGCTGAGCGCCGAGGAACTAATAGGGATGCTTGAATTGTCGACCCAATATCGCAAGATAGTAGTGATGATAGTATGAGTAATGGTGATGCTGGAAATGATGCTTGAAACGCCCCAAAGATGTATGCCGCCAAATATATGCAGTTCGTGATAAGGGAAAAACGGTGCTATTTAAACAAAAAGGTACAGAGGTCAACTTGGTGCGTTGGTGAAAAATCGAAAAATTTATACAGATGCTCACTCGGCGGTGGGTATGTCGAGCTGCGTAATGTTATATAGATGGGTTCCTCCTGATGTTTGCGGGAATGTAGTGCAAAATAAGGATGAGGGAAGAAGGGAGGAGGAAAAAAACGTAAATTCTTTCGAGGCGGCAGGAGCCTGAATGGGTCGTTCTCGACAAAGAAGTCTTGGTTACAGTGGTATATGCCCCATGATGACCATCAATAAGGCTCGAGTGGTAGGGGGTTTCCGGTCCAAGACGAAGTATAGGGAACGAGGCAGCGTCTATCCAGTTTTCTCCCTGCCTTTCGGTGACTGCACGAACAGCAATAAAGAGGTCGTCCGTCCGAAGTCTTGGCCGGGCAGCAGGGGGAAAAAAATGGGAAGGCTTGAGCGTTGGACGGGAAGGGCTATTTCTCTCGTTTCTCGGAAGCAAGGTCAGGGTGGGCAGTGGGAGGGATTTAAGGGGAGCGAGGAAGGGAAGCAGCAGAAGGGACGGCCTCCCGCAGGCAAGCAGGGTAGGGTTGGCAGTAGTAGTGGAGAGTGATTTCGATTCGACGCGATAAGACGGCGGATGGGAGAGAAGGCGAGGGAAGGGGGAGAAGGGATGGAGGGGGNGGGGGGGGATCAATGAGAGCAGTGTGCGGTGCAGTTGGATCGAGGGGAGGCCCAGGAAGCAAGAAGGAGGGAAAGGACAAAGCCAGGTATGATAGCAAATGCAAGAAGAACAGAATTCCGAGCACACACAAGCGACGACCTCCAGCAGTAAAAGCCAGCCGGCACAGGCATTCCACGGTAAGGTAGGGAGGGCAGGCCGGAGCGGTCAAGCAAAAGCAAGAACAATCTTTAAAATCTGAAATATTATGAACCCTCGTTGCATGCACAAGCAAACAACACAGCGGTAACGAGCAAAAGGAATCATAATAATAATGCGCTGTAGTATGATAATATTATGATACTATGATGAGAAGGGTGAAAAAATGAGGATGATTCCGCACGAACAGTCCCACGAGACTTGCGTAAAAGAAGGAGGAAAAAATTACGAAACAAGAAGGAAAAAAAAAAAAAAGTCACACACTAATTAGTAGGCGGTGGTAAACGGCATTCAGGGCAACAATCGAACAAACTATGTACGATACTCGAGTAAACAACGAGCAGCGAGCCAGGCGAGAAGTGTATCATACAAACAGCAACTGCTGGAGCGGCTTGCACTCGTACGGTATCATACCATACTTGGAGAGAATGGTAGAGTTGTGGTGGGTTGGCGGATTAACTTACCAGCCAAACTGACAAAAAAAAAAAAAATTTGGGGGGGGCGCAGAGAGAGAGAGAGAGTGAGTGAGTGAGTGAGAGTGAGAGAGAAGTGGACGGTTTCCAGTTGAGGGATGCGAGAGAAGTGTCTCGCACCGGTTGTCGGGCTCTGGCATGGGCGCTCGGGCTCTCCAAATTACCTATTCCGGTACCGCACCATTCGCATCCGGAGATTTTGCGAAGAACCAATCCACACACCCAGGGAACTCGCACACCACCATAAATCCCAGCCATAAAGGGAAAATGTCCAAAAGGGCGGACATCAACCTGTTTGGTTATCCTCTCCTCTCCTGACCGGCTCGCGCTTTTTTTGTTTTTCTTCTTCTTCTTCCTTTTTCCTTTCCTTCCACTCACCTGCCACCCACAGTTCTCTGCCCCAAAATGTGCTTGCTGTTCCACCCGGGAGAGAGAGAGAGAAAAGGAAAAAAAGAAAATGAGCAGGAGGAGAAAAGGACCGAGAAGGGCCCCTTCCACCCTTTTTCACGCCGCCATAATACCAATGCTGAAACCCTGTCGTCGCCATCGTCATTAGGTCCGGTAGCGTCCTACAGTACGGTAGGAGCAACCGCCGACACCACACACACACACTCTCTCCCTCTCTCTCTCCGCGAGACCCAGGTTCAGTTGGGGGTCATGAGGTGTGTGACCCCACCCTCAATGGAAACATCGCCACTGTATCGCGCTTGATTTTAGTTTGATATTCGCATCTAAAAAAAAAAAATCACAAAAAAAGTAACATTATGATAACGCCCCTCTTTTCCCACCAGTAATCATCATGCCCGAATGGGAGTGACTTTCAAAGGCAGGAGTGGGTTACCGTATGCCAGCACCGTACTCGTAACAGAAGCCCAACCCGCGAAGGAAAGAAAGAGTAAAAATATCAAAATAGGAATAGTCAAGTTAGAGAAAAGGAAGGAGTGAAAGGGGGGGGAAAAAAAAAACCGTGTGGGCATTAAACCCCACCTGATTCGCGGATCCGAACAGTTGTCGCCTTACCGCCAAATGGAAGTCGATTTTGCGAGCGAAAAAAAGACAAGACTAAGACCAAGACCAAAAGATCAAGACATGAGTGAGCTACAAGTACAGTACACGAGCACGCATCCGGTACCGCGGTTATTACCGTATTTGTATTATACAAGTACCGGTAAGTCGATCGAGACACCACCACCACCACCACCACAACAGTAGGAATTGGTTACGGTTCCGGAGTCGCAAGTCCGAATCAGGCCCAGCCCGATCACCTTTCGAGATTTCGATAGAGTGTACCATACCCTATCATACCGGTATATTGATAGCTACGTACCATACGGACACAGTACCGTGAGGATTTTCACAAAGCACTGTACGGGCGGGTGCAAGTACCGAACGGGTGTGCTGTATGACCGGTGTTGCTCGCTCCTTGTATCATTTCTAATTTTGCGACATCCTAACGACCAATCCATCATACTTGTACCATCCCACCGTCCCTACCGCATATCGCAAAAGAAAAGAAGAGGGGACCAAAGGTAAAGTCTCGGATACCCCTATTGGAAGGAAGGAAGGAAGAAAGAAAAGCCTCGTCCGTGGCGGAGTTAACAATACCGGTACGAGTAGAGTATACCGGTAATAATAATAATACTTGAATATGATATTAGTACAGTAAGTTACAAGTAGATAGGGCGCACTGCGGTTGACCGTCCCCGGTCACAAGCATTGCATACCGGTATCATACTCGCATCCATTGTTGACTTGTCCGAAAATATCCCCCCCCCCCCCCCAAACTGCGCTCTCGGTAACGCATTGTAAGAAAGAAGCGTGGAAGGAATGGGTCAATGATCTGCTGGTACCGGTTGTACCGAGTACGGCACAGTAGTAGCAATGCAGGTAAATTGGAGCATCCATCCAAGCGAGACGTTAAAGAACGACCCGGCAGAGAACCAACCTTTCAATCAGATACAGTAGGAAAAAAAAAAGGGAACCCTCACCAAATCACCCTCGTTAACGCAAGCGAGCAAGAAAAAAATTATAAAAATAAAAAAGCGTCTTTAACGCCACCCAATGCCCCATTCCAACATCCGCCCGCGGATATTAATTTAACTTTTATGTAAAACCCTAACTCGCTCACTCACTCAGGACATCCATGATAATATTATTATAATAATAATAAAGGAAATAAAGGAATAGGGGAAATGATAAAAAAATGAAGAGTTAACGCAACAAGTTCAAAGACGAGCGGCGTTCTAGGTTGTGGAACGGACAATGCGGCGTTTTCCAGTCGTGAAGGAAATGGATAGAGTACTCGTACGGGTGCTGGGCCGGTACTGTAGGAGTGAAAGGGGAAAGTGGAGGGTAACTTTGCGTAAAAATTCCACGTTTGTGATTGTGATTGTGTGTGTGTGTGGGAAAATGCGGGGTGGTGGGGGTGGTGGTGTGGTCTTCAAAGCGCACATTCTGCTCCACAACTTCACCCCTTCACCCCCGTTCATTATTATTATTATATTGGAAACGAACCAGAGGAGAGTGGGTTGGGTGGGTTACAATAACTGTCCGGTAGTTTGTTTCGGTTGTGGGGTTGTGCTACGTACGAGTACCAGTATTCTACTTGCCCATTCCAAAAGTGTCCGGAAGTGTGGAACCTAGCCTTGGCAGCCTTGGCATCTGGCTGGACATGCATGGGAGAAAAATGTAGCGAGTGAGAGTTAATGAGATTGCAGGTTACAAGCGAATAAACAACAAGGAGAAATAGAGAAGGAAATTAGAAGGAAACAAAGTACTAGCCGCAAGCTATGGATCAAATTTGTTGTCCCAATCTTGCAGCATATATTATATTACTATAATAAGCAGTAGTTTAGAGATTTCATTATTAATCTGCTTAGTCATAATCTTAGACCATTCTGCCTCTAAAACAGATTACATTTTGTTGGAAGTAGTGATTTTCTCTTCTCCTCAACAGTGAAGAATTCTTAACTTCATTAAGTGTTATATATACTCAATAGAGTTGAAGTTTAGAGAGTTTGCTAATCAATTGATTTGGGGTATTTTTTCTTTTTCTTGTTCCTAATTGGTGAAATTGGAATTATGTAAAGGGGTATTGTTTTCTATTAATTAGAAATTAGAATATATGATTATCCTTTCTTTACATACTATCTAAAGAACAAACTAGCAGAGGTGATTAACATATTTCTATGAATTGACCTCCTTGCTCTCCTCTACCTTTATTGGTCTGAAGGTGAATTTCTTTCTATGAAATAAATGAATTGTTTTCACTATTCAACTAGTCATCTTAGTTGCAGCTCACATCTCTGCAACTATCTGAAATTTCTTATCCTGTAGCCTCCTCCACTCTTCTAACCACTCTTACTTCTTATTAGCTGATCTATATTCTTCGACGTTTTTGTTTATAATAGTAATTTCTTCTTTTGTCTTCTTTTTTTCCTCCCTCATAACTGCAGGCTATATCAAAAATAACTTCTTTCAATTCTATTCAATAGCTCTCTAGCATATAACTAAGGTACTCAATTTTTTTTTAATATTAATACAATTATGATGCCACTTTTTACTTTTGTTCTACCAGACAAATAAGAGCTTAAAAAGAGCACCAATGTAATGTTTGTTACCTGCAAGTATTTTCTAACATGGGTGATAATACTTGAGTCTTCTTCTCCTCATTGTATAGTTAAGGACTTGAGACTCCCATCTGATCACTCATTCACGAGAGTATATATACAATATAGCTACTTAGATGAGGAGTAAAGTAGTAAAGTTATAGGTAAGAAGATACAAAGATAAGAGTATAAAGAGCTCATCCTCCTGGGTTCTTGCAACTTCTTTTATACTTGCTCTTTATGCCAACTCTAATCTTATAACTCCTAGCTATGAGTCATCTATCATATCTGTATATGAGTCATGTAAGCTAATCATATCACATGTGTGAAACCCATAACTCACTATCTGAGTTATATGCAAAAGTTATCATATTATGTGACTTATAAGTGTGAGTCTCTTAAGTGCATCAATCAATTAAAACATATCAATAACTTACAACTGTAAGTTGAGCAAGACCCTATGACTCTAATATGAGTCATGCTATAAAAGTCTAACTAATCTGCCTTGCTGGTAAGTCTAACCAATCTACCTTACCAGTAAGCTTGACCAAACTCTTCCTTCATGCTGTTTGGAGTCTTCCATAATATAACCAATCTTCCAACCATATCACTGTTTGTGACATCCAATCTCAATTGATATCTCATCTGTAAATATGTAGTGTACTTATTCAATAGCTAGAGACCAGATAGATCTTGTATAATAGTAGTTTTATTGAAATTTAAGTCAGCATTCTATAGAAATTGCTATCTTAAGTGTCTAGTCTTAACTTAGTCATATAAGGAAATTATAGTATACTACTTACAAGTTAGTTCTGTTTATGTTTAGAGCCTAAAATAGACTTAAACTCTTTATAGTATATATACCGACTACATACAACTAAGGTTCTATGAATTATGCTATTATCTATATATGACAAGCCAGTCTCTCTACAGATATCCACAAACTTCATCAATTGTATTTTGAAATCCCTTTTAACAGTTGCAATAAGATATCTATTCTTATCTTCTGTTAATATCTTAGGCTAATTTGACCATATATGGGAATCTAAACATATCAAATCCACCAACTCCAGCAACAATAGTAGGGGTACTTTCAAACCTCTATCTATAGCAAGTTGGATTATCTGGTAGGCATTATCTATAGCATATAATGAAATATTATTTGGAGTTGAGATTGGAATACCAGTATGTTCCTTGATTTTTTGAAATATTACTAGCTGTAGTAAACTCTTAAGAGTTACAATTACAGCTTTCTAGTATGAGTGATCTCTTTTCCTGAATTCTCAATACAATATTAAATATCTAAATAGTTTTCAAATTTCAAACCTACTGAAAGCCTATATAGACTTACCTTATTTTATTACTATATTTGTTATTGTTCTGCAGATTGGAATTATACTAGTATCATGGTAGTATACTAAGAAGTTGTATAAATATAGTACATGGAATTCTCTTAGCAGCTTAGTACTAAGCTACTACTTCATATGTCTAGATACTTTTCGAATATCTAAGTACAAGTATAGTATTCTCTATTATATACTAGACAACTTATTAAAAAAACCTATCTCGATTAGATATCTTGTAATGTATTTACATCTAGGGTGCTAATCATGCTTTATATATGATAGTAACAGGTGGCCTACTTGATGGATAAGAGGCAAAAGCTGTTTTGACTAAAGAAGGCTTCTAGAGGGTATAATAGAAGACTAAGAAGTAGCTGTTCAACTAAGTATATTAGAGATACTATTAGTCAAAGTCTGCTGTTTCTATTGTAGGAATCAATAATCTCTTAAATACAAATTCTTACTTATCTCTAGTATGACTGATAACATAAAACATTCAAACAATTAAATAATACCTTTGAAATATAACAAGTATCAAATGATACTATGAAATAAAACATAAAATATTCAAAGTATTAAGTGTTATTTTTGAAATATAACAACTATCAAATGATACTATAAAACAAGACATAAAATATTCGAAGTATCAAGCGATATCTTTGAAATATAACAAGCATTAGATGATACTATGAAACAAAACATAAAACATGACACAGTCCCTATACTAGTTACCTATCTTATTTAATTTGATCAACAAGTCTACTAAAATTATTATATCATGGCAAGTAATATTCTCCAAGTATATATAAGAGCATTTCCCTAATCTCTCTACTTTTTTTTATATATTTCAATATTTTACTATCTATTATTAAACTTCTAGGTCTTAGATGATTTCTAGTATATTAAAAATCTGTATTATATGTATTAAGAGAAGTAAGAATTAGAATAAAGATTAGGATTTAAGTACTATATTCTATTTGCTATAAATAATATTGAGGATTCAACAGATTTTAATTATTAGTTTAGTTTTTCCTACTACTACTTATATTTTTAAATTTCTGATTTTAAAGTACTTGGTATAGTCTATTTTCAAAAAGATAAGTAAAATTCTTACAATACTTGTTTTTTTAATATGATATTAATTTGGGTCTTCCTACTGAGTTTTGAAAAATACTAAGTAAATAGAAGTATTCTTAGAGAATCTTGAAATTGAGATTGTAATAGTATTGTTTATTGACAAAAATAACTGACAACTCAAGATATATGGTAACAATTGCTCATTACTTCTGCCTATTTTTAACCCTACCTAAAGAAATTATATTAACTTGTAGTAGAAGCTATCTAGACACAGCCCCAAGTAGGATATTTCAGGAAATACAATAGGAGATATCTTGGCAAATTAGAGCAGAATAACAAATATTATATATAGGATTAATAAACAACTTACTTAAAGTATAATATAATGGGAAAAGAAGAATGCCGTTATTAGGAAATTAGAGTATATTTTTAAATATGTTTAATATCTATTTTTATCTAAATATCAATTTCTATCTAAATTTCTCTTATCAATTCCATATATTTTTAGTACTAATATATAGTATAGATATAATATTATTAAAATATCTATAAAAATGAATAATATCATATTATAATAAGAGAAAATATATCAAGTACCCTAATAATTTAAATCTAAACCCATTGTTATTTGGTCAAATTTAATACTAAAGCATTTTCTATTGCCTTATCCAGTGTATTTCACTTGGTGCTGTATCTACACAGCTTCTACTATTACTAAAATTCAACCACTTTATCTAATTCTTTTTGTTTTGAATGCTATACCTTCTATTCTTTGCAGTCATTTACAAAAACCTCTTGTAACCCATTATTTCTTTGGGTTTACTAGAAGAACCTTTTGAGTTATATAAGTCTCAGATAGGGTCTGAGCAGATTTCTGACTATCTCAATATTCTTTTTACAACTGTCAAAAATACAATCTTAAAGAAAGACTTTGAGTGCAAGGAGAGGAAAAGCAGAAGAAGATGTTCTAAGACTATAAAGTTATAGGGTAATACTCTGGTGAGGACAGCTCTTGAAAATCATAATACTATTGATTTTGAAAGTACCTAAAATATTGCTATTAATATTTCTTCAAGGACATGGAGTAAAAGACTTATATAAAAGTATTTTAATAAGTGGTTAGTTCAAGAGAGATTGAAATGAGTATTAGCTTATAGGTACTGAATAAGGGATATATTAAGAAGAAAGACAATATAGGGAGATAAGATAGCTATATAGAGAGAAAGAGAAGAGAGGAGAAAATGAGTATTTAGATACTTAAAAGTGAAATAGAATAAGGATTGTATTGAATCTAGTACTAGAGTGAGAGACAAAAATATTAGCCAGATAATGACTGATTGTTATTATGGTCAAACTCATGGTTTCTTTTTATCTGTTTTTTCTAATCCTTTTTCTACAAGAGGTGGAGTGACTGAAAAGTTAATTATTACTGTTTATGATCAATATGACTTTTTGGGAATATAGGATAATATCAGGAAGTATCTTGAAGAGGAAGAGGATTTTTTTATCATTGACAATACTAAGACTCACATGCTATTTAGGAGATTGCTCAAAAGATAAGGTATTACTTTCATGAAAATTCCTAGCTATTTACTAAATCTTAATCTAATAGAATATGCTTGGGCTCTAGTAAAAGATAGACTTCAGAAGCATTATCCTGACCTATATCTCATAACAGGTTGTGACAGTAAGGTCAAAAAAGCTATAGAAAAGATATTGACTATATGTTATAAACTTCTTAATCTAAACATTTTGATTCACTAATAGGTTCAATAGTAAATTGGATTGAAGCAATTATTAAAGCAGATAGATAGTATACTACTCCTACCATCATTGTGGCTGTGTAACGTGTTCGGGCCAGGCCCTAGTCACGTAGCGGTACGATAGGAGCAGATGGCTTCGTGATCAATACGAAGCGAGCGCTGCTTGCTAAAGGAGGCTTCGAGCGGGGTGTAATAGGGGATCAAGGAAGTAACCGTTCAACCAAGTATATTAAGAATACTGTCTATCGAAGTCTGCTGTTTCCATCGCGGGAATCAGCGGTCTTTAAATACAGCATATCGCTTATCTCCAGTATGAGCGATATTGCAAAACATTGTGT
>PYWC01000047.1:356185-380844 GCA_003182015.1 Tuber magnatum
AAAACGTTGTGTGTATCAACCGATAGCACACGAAACAATACAAGTATCCAACGATACTATGAAACCAAACATAAAACATTGTGTGTATCAACCGATAACACACGAAACAATGCATAAAACAACCTAGTAACCCGTACCGGTTACAGGCTGCCTAGCCACAACCCCCCAAAGCTTGCTTACTTACTTGTGGAGGCACTTATCCTAAGTGCCCAATAGCTTAACACAACTTTATAGCTCCACACAACTTTGTGGCTCAATACAACTTTGGGACTCAATACAACCTTGTGGCTTAACAGCACTTCATACTACATATTAGTTGGTGGCTGTGCTGTACTTCATACCTCAATCCAACTTTATAGCTTAAAGTATATTGTATTTTATTTGCTAATATACATTTATATTACTTAGCTTTATTTGTTTCTTAATAGAAATAATTATTTGCTTATACATTTTGTTCTTCTAAGCTGTAGTAGCCTCTCTAGCTTTTGCATTAGCCTTTATCTCATTCAGAAAAGGCCTCCTTGCAGCTCGATCAGCCTTTTTCTTTGCATTTTTGGCTTCTTGTAATTGTTTCTCTACCTTTTCCAACTCCTTATCTTCTCTTCTCTTTACTATTTGTCATACTTTGGAGGCCTATAAAACTCATCCTTTTTGTAACTGTTTTTGCCTACTAGCCTTCTTCTTACAGCTCTTGCTTGCTCTACTGTGTGTATATTTTCTAAATGTTCTATAGCTAAAGTACCAGACTATGCTTGAGCTAAACCACCTTGGAGTACTCTCTCTTAAGCTGATTTTGAAAGATTGGTAATAAATTTGTTGCATCATCAAGTAATTTATCACCTTGTCTTTTCAGACCTGGAATTGTAAGAGAAATAGTAGATGGAGACTCCTGTAGTTGATCTTCTTGCTGACTTGAAGTTGTATTAACAACAGACTCCTATAACTTCAATATGACAATATCAGAATTGTATAGTATTAGCCCAATCGCTTGAAATGCTAATTGGATAGTTGATTGCTTAATGGTTTGCTACTAGATAGAATCAATTTTGTACAAGAATTCAATTTTGTTAAAATCTCTACAGCCAGTACAGGATGCCGCTTTAATAGTCTCAGAATGATAATGCTAAAAGGATTGAATAACAACAATATCCAGGGGTTGTAGGAGATGACTGGTATATAGAAGAAAGCAGAATACTACAATCTAATACTTGCCATAGTAATCAAGAAACTCTTTGGTATAGTGAAAGACAAATTCATCAAGAATTAAAAGATCATATCTGCTGACTTGTTGCTGGAATTAATATCATTCAAAATGTAGAAGCCACTTCCTTATTAAGTGGTTATTATTATATCTAGTTTCTGAAGTACCAAGAAGGTAGTTATCTGATATAGAGGTTGTCTTATACCATGGCTCTTGGTGGATAATACCAGGAATAATTATCATGGGTGGTATTAGATTTCCATTTCCAGTAATAGTTTTATATACTATAACCAATTCCTAATTGGTTAAGCTAGCTAGATAGGTCTGCTGACTAGGATTACACATAATGATCTATTGATCTTGACCAATTCTAATACAAAATCTGGTTTCATTGAAATTGTAGGTATCATAAGACTAAATATTGTACTTAGTACAAACCATCTAGTACCTTAGAAACCAGTTACATATCTTATCTGATTGTTGCACATTCTTGTAATCAATATCTACCCACTATTACTTGTATAAAACATATTCTGGATGCCAATTAAGGCACTTTTTAGCCCAATATTTACTAACTTTCAGTACTGAAAGATGCCCAGTCTGTGCATTTTACAATACAGAATTAACACAGTCAGTAATTATTTGAAGATAGATACTAGTACCAATAGTGTCTAGTCAATCAAGATACTAACAAACTGCAAGCTCTTGATCCTCTGATAGAGCTCTAATTGTACCAAGTGTCCTTTAATGAGATTGTCGTCTATTCCACTAACCATATAATTGGGTAATTGTGACTTCATATTTATGTGCTATTGCACCAATATTTAAGCTTTTCACATTGGACTCTGCAGCCTCAAGTGCGATAATGGCCATCTGAATACATATTTCAATCTTGCTAAAGACCTCTATCCATTGACTGAGGAGTATGATTGAGTATAGTAGTGGCATATTGGATAATCGTAGTTTAAACATTGTTTGTGAATTGGATGAGGTTGTATTTTACAACATGGTTTTCTGATTTCATACTATATACTTATAAGGACTTTATGCTTCAAATTGGTATTGATCTTCAAGTACTATTAACCAATAATATTCTATTGAGCTTCAAGATTCTATTAAGCTTCAAAGTACTATTGAACTTCAAAGTGCTATTGAGCTACAAAATATAGTATAGCTACCAACTAATATGTGGCACAAAGTGCTGTTAAGCCACAAAGTTGTATTGAGCTACAAAGTTATGTTGAGCTATAAAGTTGTGTTGAGCTGTCAGGCACTTAAGATAAGTGCCTTTACATGTAAGTAAGCAAGCTTTGGTGGATTGTGGCTAGGCAGCTACTATAATAGCAGGAGTGAATATTGATTTCTACTATATATTTACAATTTTAATTTTTTTTGTTATTACATTCCTAGAGTTAGTAGAAAGGAAAGTTGTTGAATAATCAAAGTTTTTTCTATTTATTGTTTAGCAGTTATATTTATCAACAAACAATATAGAATAAAGAACTAATAGCTTGAAAGATAAATTTTACTAACTAGTATATTGGAAATATATAAAAACTAATATATTATAAGCTAGAATTATACAATATAAATATATTCAATATTAAAGAGAGAAGGAAAATACTGAGTTTGATAAAAACCAAGAAGGTTGATTGTGAAAAAGCTGTAGAGTATAATGGTCACTTAACTAGGGTATGACCACATTGGGTTTTGGTTTTATATATGAGAGTATGGGTTTGGATAGTTGCCTCATAATTGGGAGGGTTGCTTAGCTGAGGTTCGGTATAATGGAATCTTATTGAAAGTGATAGAAGATTGCTGCTGTGTATAAAGAAGGGGTTAGAGGTGTTGGAATTTGTCAGCAGGAAAGTTTCCTTCATTATATAAAAGGGTATGCCCCTTTGTGAATTACTTTCCTTATACAACCTAGTGATTTCCTGCCTATACTGATACTTAGAAATTACATCTTTGTTTCTTCTTTGTATTACTGGAACCTGTGAACCCTGACCCTGGATCATGGAACTCTGTCCCTGATTTCATCAAACTCTGATACTAATGTACACGTACCTGTTTCTTGTTCTAGCTATGATACTATAGTGTACCTTGGACTATCTACTCCTGATACTGCATAGACCCTGCCTATTATATAGAGAATGTTAGCTAGGAATAAATCCTAAATATATTACTTTGTAAATCTTATTATGTAGTCTTAAAGTAAATTGTTAATTTGATACTTACTTTCTATAACAACAATAGGAAAATAGTAGACAATCTGTTCAACTACTATTTACTCTCTACTTAATAGATAATACTGAACCAAATATTTGAGTTTCTATTATTGCCATTTCTGCAGAATCTTTTATGTCTGAATTTTTATTAGAATATATAGAAAATTATCAATAATAGCAGTTTCTGATGTATAGAAGAATAAATATAATTTGGCTATAGTGCAAAGCTTTATATTGGATCTCTGAGTAAATTATTTTATAAAGAAATCCATTAACTTTAGTTTGAAAGCTGCTATAAAAATAATAAGATTGAGTTATTAGAATTAAAGCAATTTCTAGTGCTATTATATTTATTATTCAAAGGTCATATATAGTAAAAGCTATAAGTGAGAAGTTATATATAGTTTCTCCTTTAACAAAAGAGGTTTAAAATTGTAATATATTTATAGATTGATCAATTTTAGCCCACAAAAATAATACTATTATAGAGTTTAATAAGAAATTATTTCTACTGTTAGATAAACTTTATAGTTTTTATACTATAAACTCTATTGATATAAAAAAGCAAGCTACTGAAGCTAAACCATTGTCTGCTGAGTATCTTTAAAGTATATTACTTGCATCAATACTACTATCACATCTAAAGCTTACAATTAGTTTACTAATTATACTGGTACAAAATATTAGCTCTAGAGAAGACTTATGTAATAGTACTAGAATATATTTATTAACTGTAGGATAAAATGTGTTAAAGTGTAACAATTCCTACCAGTCAGCGCTTCCTTCACACGGAGGACAATACTTGAGTCTCGAATACTCAAGACTACCTGTCTTCTTCTGAGTCGGATAGCTAAACACCCCAAGCTCCTCTCTTATAACTCTCTTTAATGGTAGTTGCACAGTGGTGCCACCTAGATTAAGAGTAGAGTGATAAAGTTCTAGGTAAGAAGATACAAAGATCATAGTATGAAGAGCTTATCCTCCTAGGTCCTAGTGACCCCTTTCATAGTCACTCTCCATGCTAACCCTATCCCTGTGACTCATACCTCTGAGTCACCTACCATAGTCATGTGCGCTAAGTGCATCACATGTGTGAGACCCATGACTCACAAATTGAGTCATGTGCGAAAGTCATTACATCATACAACCTTACAACTGTGAGTTGTCCAAACATATTAACCAATTAACACATATAAGCGACTCATAACTGTGAGTCGTGCAAGACCCCATGACCATAATGTAAGTCATGGTATGAAAGCCTAACCAATCTGTCTTGCCGGTAAGCCTTACTAAGTTCATCCAACATTCTGTTCTGAGTCTTCCATAACGTAAGAAACCTTCCTCCCCTTTCACCATTTGTGATATTAGCTCCCCTCTCCCTCTAGCCTGAGTCCCATCAGGCTTTGCCTATTGTGTCAGAGCTCTCCCCAACGCTTTCGCTTCCCTTCCCCACAACTCCCAGTGCTTCTGTTCCCATTGCCAATCTTTCCTCAGTTAGTAGAGGGTGGTGTTCGTGACTTTGATTGTTCACTGCTATGTTCCGATTGTCTTTTCTTAAGCGTTGATAGTTGCTGGTTGGTTGGTAAGGATTCTGTAAGCTTTATTTAGCATTCTCCATAGGTCATCAATCTGTCAGTGTAGGTTGTCCGTATCCGTAAGGGTTTCCGTATTTTCCTCGGTCCACTCTCCCTCCTGCTGTGCTCTCACGGCTGCTCTGTGTATCCTCATCCCTTTGTGGCCCCTTTTCAGAGGCTTTTCACTTCTGCCTTTTTGGGGATAATATCCTGCCTCTATTTTTCCTATTTTATCAGTCTTGCACCCATCCAGGTAACACTCCTGCCACCTTTTCTTCTCATGAATTTCTGTTCTGTTCCTGTGGATCCTACGGGTCCTCAGGAACCATCCTTGTCCTTGTTAATCGCTTAGGTACACCCAGCACTCATCGTTATAGCAGCCCGTCTACAATATGGCATTGTGTTCTGCCAGTTTCTTCGCCTCCCATTGCCTTTCGTCCAATTCGGCTTTAGAGGGCCATTGGTATCCTGGGCTAGTGGGGGTGACATCCCGGAGTCGACCAATCTTGGTATCCCATCCCTCTTGTAGTCTCATGGGCGGTGACTCAGTCAGTGTGATTTTGACTGTAACCCATCCAGGGTTTGTAGGGGTGTTGTTGGAGCAAGCGATAGAATGCGAGTTCTGCATTTTTGGAATTACTTCCGGAGTACCAAGTCTTATCGTGTTTTGGAAAATAACTGGTCCACTTAGCCGAGTATTGTACTTTACCATGGTGCCAACGAGAATCGATTATTTCTTCAAGTTTGTATTCATCATCTCGCTCTATCTCAATAGGCGGAGAGGAAAGGGTTTCTTGAGAAGGTAGTTTGTTATTGGAGTAGAGTGTAATGACCCAGCATGCATGAGCTATGGCAGACGGAACCTATACCCATACAGGGAGCCAGGAGGCAAACTGGTAGAAACCGGCAGGCAAGTAAGTATATGACCTACGAGGACCCGATGGCGCGGGCTCTGGGAATGAACAGAATTGGCTGGTCAGGGACTAGGTACCAAGATACACCTGGGAGCAATGTCAGTGTACTTAGGGACCTCTAAAGGGGCGGTTACTCAGCTAGGCAGGGTGACTGGAGAAAGGTCAGAAGTGTCTATCTCTGGCTGTAACGGGGGCACCCCTAGGAAGATGGATCCCAAGGTTGCAACCGCACCAAACAACTTCAAACTTATCGCCAAAGGTTCACACAGATGTAAGAGTAAAGTAGACGGTAAAACTTAATATCGTTAAGCCTGACGCCTCACTCAATTAAGGTCTCGAGAGGATTGATTGTTGGAGTAGGAGAGTTCTCGCATAGACTTTCAGGTAGTTTTATCTTATGCCAGAAACTCCCCCATCAGTTTACTCCAACTATTCGAGCACACCCTTCTCCGCTAAGGGCGGTCCGACACGTCTCCTGACACCCCCTTCGGGCATGTATGTGTCGACCCGCTCTAGTCGGCGTTCACCATATGTGCATATCGTTTCTGCGGCGCATTTCCATTCTGCCCGCCGGAGTGAAAACCTCTGCGCATCGGGGACTTGCCAGTGGCTAACTGTCAAGACCCCTTGCTGAACTAGACTATCTATGACACCCTTCCCATGCGCGTTGATTTCTTCTTGACGCCGGAAGCTACCGTGAGCGGTTTATCTATCTACTATTTACGAGTCTCGGGCTTCCGGTGTCTTCCGCAGGGTACGGTGGTCCAGGAGTGATCCAATGGGCGCTACCCACGACCACTACCTCGGATACACCTTACCTGCGGTAGGAATCATGCTTTTAGTGTCTCTGCACTTCCCTCTCAGAGCCTATGGCGTTGGGGACATCCTTGGGCGTGGTAGGTGCAAAACGTTCCCAGTCGTCCCGGCACCACCCGGGACTACCTTCGGGACCCCCACGGTTAACTCCCGTTAACTCCGTCAGTTTTGGTCCGTTTTACTCCGAACAACTTGGAGGAGGTACTCCACCTTCCACCCTATGCCCCCTTATATATCCTGCGAACAGCTTACGGTCGACCGGACGGCAGCAACGTATACGGTGTTGCAAGCGGGTCTCCAAAGATCCTCCTTTGCTAGACTGCACACAACTACACAACCGTTTGCCCATGACGTCCGGGCCTCAAGGCGGGGCCGGAGGGGCATGATAGGAATAATGTCTTCAATTTACAGCTTCTTCGTAGCTGCGTAGCTCGCCCAATAGCATCTCCCGGAACCCCAGATTCCAGTATTATGCATGGCTTCGTGTGACAAACATTCCAGTCATTTTTCCCAAACTCCCCGAGGGACTTCGTATTGGCAGGTAGGGTAACTCAGGTCCTTGAACAGGGTAATCCAAGCCTCAAGGCAGGGTAACCCTGTTCTGTGGGTAGGGTAATCTTGTCCGGTGGACAAGTGGATTTTCTCCTGTTACCCTATCTATCCCTCTTCCGGGGATAGACACACTCGGCCTTTCTCTAGTTACCCAGCCTAGCTGTGTATTGGCCCTTCATAGGTCCCTAAGTACGCTGACACCAACCTTGGGCGTAGCCATGTACCTAAATACTTGTGTCCACTAAGTCTGCTCATCTCGGAGCCCGGGCCATCGGGTCTCCGTAGGTCAAGTACTTACTTGCCTGCCGGTTCCTACCAGTTCGCCTCCTGGCTACCTGTATGGGTATAGGTTCCGTCTGCCATAGCTCATGTACGTTGGGTCGTTACACTGGCGATGGGATAGACAGAGTAACGGGGAAAAGTTATCTGGTCCACCGGACAGGTTACCCTACTCTCAAGATCAGGTTACCCTGCCCACGGTCCCGAGTTACCCTGCCTTTCAATACGAAGTCCCTTGGGGAGTTTGGGAAAAATGACCGGAATGTTTGTCATGTGAAACCATGCATAATACTGGAATCTGGGGTTCTAGGAGATGCTATTGGGCGAGCTACGCAGCTCCGAAGAGGCTCCAAATTGGAGACATTATTCCTATCATACCCCTCCGGCCCCGCCTTGAGGCCCGGACGTCATGGGCAAACAGTTGGGTAGTCGTGTGCAGTCTAGCCAAGTGGAATCTTTGGAGACCTGCTTGTAACGCCATATGCATTGCTGCCATCCGGTCGACCATAGGCTGTTCGCAGGATATATAAGGGGGCATAGGGCGGAAGGTGGAGTACCTCCTCCAAGTTGTTGGGAGTAAAATGGACCAAAACTGACGGAGTTAACGGGTGTTAACTGTGGGGGTCCGGAAGGTAGTCCCAGGTGGGCCGGGGCGACCAGGAGAGTTTTACACCAACCAAGCCCGAAAGTGTCCCCAACATCATAGGCTCTGAAAGGGAAGTGCAGAGACACCAAAAGCATGATTCCTACCACAGGTGAGGTGCATCCGAGGTAGTGGTCATCGGTAGCGCCCATTGGATCACTCCTGGACCACTGTGTCCTATAGAAGACACTGGAAGTCCATGAACTGTAAATAGTAGATAGATAAAACGCTCACGGTAGCTTCTGGGGCCAAGTAGAAATTAATGCACATGGGAAGGGTGTCATAGATAGTCTAAGTTCATGTGGCAGCTTGACTGTTAGCTACTGGCAAGGCACCGATGCGCAGAGGTTTTCACTCCGGCGGGCAAAATGGAAATACGCTGCAGACACGATACCCGCATAACGTGAACACTGACTAGAGTGTGTCAACACATGCATGCCTGAAGGGTGTGTCAGGAGACATGTCGAACCGCCCTTAGCGGAGAAGTGTGTACTCAAATAGTTGGAGTAAACTGATGGGGGAGTTTCTGGTATAAGATAAAACTACCTGAAAGTCTATGCGAGAACTCTCCTACTCCTACAATCAATCCTCTCGAGACCTTAATTGAGTGAAGCGTCAGGCTTAATGATATTAAGTTTTACCGTTTACTTTACTCTTGCATCTGTGTGAACTTTCGGCGATAAGTTTGAAGTTGTTCAGTGCAGTCGCAACCTTGGGATCCATCTTCCTAGGGGTGCCCCTATTACATAGAGTTCAAGGAGTGAGATATGGAATGTGTTGAGTATTGCCATCTGGGGCAGGAGGTCGAGCTTATAACCATGACTGTCCACCTTTGTTATGACTTTGAATAGTCTGACTTTCTTGTAGTCCAGTTTGTTCAATGGTCTTGTGGTTTGTATGTTTTGTGGTAGTAGCCATACTATATTGTCTGATTGCAGGTTTCGATCTGGTCTGCAGTGTTGCTTGTAATTTTCTTTTTGTTGTAATTATGCTGTGACTATTTTGATTTGCAGAACTTCGAGCAGTAGCGCTATCTCTCCAGGGTTTGTTATCTTGTTTTTGGTCAACTGACCGATGGCCTCGTGTTCTGGATTCTGGCTATAGTTTGTGTAGAATAGCGTGTTCTTTATCGTTTCTTGTCTTCCATTGTTGTAGGCGAATTCTGCTATTGGGAGGAGTTCATTCCAGTTGTTCTGCTGATAGTTGACGTATGCCCTCAGGTATTCCTCCAGTATCGCATTGACCCTTTCAGTTTGTCTATCCATTTAGGGGTAGAATGCCACACTTAGTCTTTGTTGTATTCTGCGTTTTTCTGTTGTTTCTTTCCATACCTCCGATATGAACAACAATTCTCTGTCAGTTATCACAACCTTTGGCAAGCCATGAAGTCAAAATATATCTTGCATAAAGATTAAGGCAAACTGCTGTGCTGTCATATCTTTTCTACATGCAATAAAATGACTCATTTTGGTCCCGCGATCTACCACTACCAGGATAGCAGTGTGGCTATCTGATAGGGGTAAGTCTGTGATGAAGTCTATGGATATGGACTTCTAGGGTTTATAGGATACTTGATTTGGTTTTAGTAGTCCATAGGATACATGTTGTACGACTTTCATCCGCGCACAAACGTCAAAGTTCTTGACATATTGTTTGATTGTTTCTCATATTCCTGGCCAATAGTATTGGCAGTATACCAGGTCAGCGGTTTTAGCCGTTGCCCCATGACCTGCCGCTGGCAGGTTATGGTTCCTTCATATCAGGTTGGTTCTGAGTTTCTCATTATCTGGTATCCATATTTTGTCATCATAGCAAAGGTAGTTGCCATCCTACTTGCATAGCCCTAGTATGACATTTTCCATTTTCTTTTCTCCCTTTTCCAGTACTTGTCGTATCTGTTGAATCTGCCGGTCTTTTCTACTCACCTTCTTGATGGTGTCCTGGATATTATCGTGGATTTCTACTACTTCCATCGCCTGGAAGTATTTTTCCCTTAGGAGTAGTATTTGCCATCTTCTTACGATGCTTTCAACTTTGTTTGTTTTGGGTCGGTCCTTTGCCTGCCTTGCGAGAGCGTCCACTTTCCCTTCTTCTTTTCCTAGTCGATATTTAATTTTGAAGTCATACCCGCTTCGCTTTTCTATCCAACACATTTGGCAGTTGTCAACTTCCTTTCTTGTCATGAATGCTACCAAGTTCTTATGATCTGTTTGGACCTCAATACTGTGGTTAGTGTTCTGAATGTAACGTCTCTATTCCTTGAGGGCTTGAACTATTGCTAGTAGTTCCTTGTTATATACATCATAGTTGCATTCTGCTGGTGTCATAGTTTTGGACTAGTATGCGACTGGTTGCCATTATCTATCTTCCCAATTTTCTGATAGTATGCCCCAGTATACATATTTCGATGCATCGGTTTCAATCATTATTTCTCTTTCTGCGTTGAAATACACCAATATGGGTGCTGTGGTTATTTTCGTCCTTAGCTCATTGAATGCTTTGTCGTTTTCCTCTCCCCAGTTCTATTTGACGTCCTTTTTGTAGTAGTGGTATATTGGCTTCGTCGTTCGACAGAACCCTTCAATAAATTGATGGTCAAAGTTGCAAAATCCCATGAAACATTCGATGTCCCCTTGGGTTTTTGGTGCCTCCCACTTTCATATTGCCTTTGTCTTGACTGGATCCATTTGAACTCCTTCTTAGTTGATGATAAAGTCAAGATATTCCACTTCTTGTTTATAGAACTCGCATTTACTTGTTTTGACCTTTATCCCTAATTTCTGTAATGCTTCCATAATATTATTGACATCTTTTTGGTGTTGTTCCATGTTTTTGGAATACATGATGATACCGTCCAAATAGACGATACAACATACATCCATGTATCGGCTCAGTACGTGGTTGATCCACTACTGAAAGGTCATGGGCACTTTGGTTAGCCCAAAAGGCATGACCAGATACTTGAATGGCCCATATCAGGTAATGACTGTTCTCTTCTATTTGTCTCGTGGTTTGATTCTGATATTGTGGTATGCTTCCTTGATATTGAGTTTGATTAAGTGCTTTGTAGATCCGAGCCTATCTAGGGCCTTGGATATCAATGGTAGCAGATACTGGTCTTTTTTCGTTATTTCATTTAGGGTCCAGTAATCCACACACAGTCTTAGTTTCCTGACCTTTTTTCGTATGAATAGGATTAGCGATCCTCCCTTTACGAAAGAGTCTTTAATCTATCCCTATTGCAGGTTCTGTATGATGTAGGTCTTTAGTTCCAGCAATCTCTTTTCTTCCAGGAGGTAGATTCTTTTCATTAGAAACTCAGCATCCTTCTGGAATTTTATTTCTAGGTCTACCCCCTTCTGGAACAGTAGTACCTCTGTCATGTCTTTTTCCCGGAACAGTTCCTAATGCTAGTGGTATTCCTTTAGGATTGTCTGGTTCTAGGGTTTGTTTTCCTTGCTCTTTTTGTGCTGGATTACTAATTCTGTAGTTATTTTGAGTTTGGCCTATATGGCCAGGTCTTGGTCCCATAGTAGCTTGAAAATTCCTGTGTTTTCTCCTCATCGGTAGAACTTCCCAAATGTAGATGCCATTATTTCGCAAATTTTGATTTTTTCATTCTGGTTGTCGCTCTTTGTCTGTTGCTTGATCCATACTCCCGAATCCTTTCATGCCCCGCACAGTTTTATCAAGCATCTCTACTTCTTGGAGCTCTTCTTCGCTGATTTTTTTGATAACTAATTGGGCGATCCTATCACCTTTTTCCACTTGGAATCCTTTATCGCTCAGGTTTGCCAAGACTACCTTTACCTCACCCACATAGTTAGCGTCTATTACCCCTGCATTGGTTATGAGCCCATGCTTGACTGCTAAACCACTGCATAGGGCAATACACCCATGGGTGCCTAGTAGTAGTCCTATAGCTATCCCTGTAGCAATTGTCATCTGCCCTCTTGCAGGTATCTTTTATCGCTCATTGGTATACAGGGCATGTCCTGCTGCCCTTGCGGAATTGTTAGTAGGCACTTTTGCCTCATTGGTCAACTTCTTGACTCAGATCCAGTGATCCTCTTCGCCTTCCTGGGTACTGGTTTCTTTTGGAGCCTGGACTTGGGAGAATCTCATGATTAAGTTCTCGTCCAGGGCTTCCGCTTCGGGGGTGGTATACACCACTGCTGAACTGTGTTGGCACTCTGCTGCACATCATTCATTCGCAAAAGTGATTTTGTTGTTTTTCTACTCTATTGTGGAGCTATGTTGCCTCAGCCATAGCATTCTTAAGACTACCAAATAGCCCTGCAGGTTGGCCACCTGAAAGGTTGCCAGTTCCCTATAGCTACCGATATCCATGGGTATTTGCATCTTGTGGGTAATTGGTCCCATGACGCTTTTCGTTCCATCCACTAGGTGTAAGGCTCGGGGTTTCTTTGCCTTAAAGGCGGTGAGGCCGTGTTTGTCACATATTCCTTTATTAACAAGGTTTTCTGTTGCTGCTGAGTTGATCGTTGGGTGTATCGTGACTGTTTCATCTCTTCCGTGTAGTAGTGTCTTGACCATAATGTGATCTTCTTCGTGTTCCAATGATTCTGCTTCTAGCGTCATGTAGTAAGTAGCCAGGGTGATGGGTTTCGGCAGTGTCCTGTTGCTCAGACCACCTATTGCTGTCAACAATCATCTTTTTCCACCTCTTCATCCTCATTGTTGAGATTCATTTTGCATAGCTTGGTCATGGCTGGTGCTAGCCTTCTGGTCCTAACTGGTCCTATTCTTTCTAATGGTATTCTGTGTTATCTGTCCCTTGGGGTGGTAGTTGTAGAGTGTGTAGCTACTTTTTCCGTATCCTAGGTATAGTCTGCTTTTCATTTTTCGTTCGTATTCTTGTTGCAATAGGTTTAGGTTCGGCTTTCTCCTGGTCGCATCCAGGGCTCTTGCATCACCCCCTTTGTCATTGTTTATGGTGTTTGTCAGAATGTTCTGACCTGGTTCCTTAGTGTGGTTTTATATTTGTTTATAGGGGTCTTCCGGTTCTGGATGTGTCTGATCATCACCAACCATTACTCTCTTTCAATTGCTTATATTGTGAAAATCCGCCATTGTCATATATTTGGTCTCTGCCGTGCCCTATGCCTGTTGCAGCTAGGTAGTACATCCCTGCAGCAAGTATCGGTAGAGTGTCTCATCATCGTATTTGGCCTCGACAGCTAGGTATTGGAATTTGTTCCAAAAGTCTGTCATATTCTTCCTTCCTTATTGCACGACTTCCAGTTTGTTCTGAGCCATTGGTTTCACATCAATGTCTCCAAATCATTCTTTTAAGACCTCCTTGAAGCTTTCCCACATTTCCCATTCTCGTTCTTTGGAACCTTCAACATAAGGGATTCTCCATTGGCCAGCAGTATTATATAACAGCAATTCGGCGTAGGCTACCTTAGTAGTATCCCAATCATTTCTGTAGTCCATGACCCTGAAGTATTGTTTAAGCTGGATGAGAAATTCTCGCAACTTTGTCCTTTCCCCTCTCAAAACATTGGGTTCTTTAGCCTTTGGCACAACTCCTCCCCTGGATCGTCCTGTCTGTAGAGTTGCTAATAGGGCTATAGGTTCTTTGGGTGTCATTCCCACTGGTACAACTGGTACGGCAGCCACTCCTGTTCCTAGCATCCTTGTTTCTGTTTCCTTGCCAGAGGATGAAGTTTCTTCTTGCTACTGTTTTTCTGGTGTAACTGGGCTAGGAGGTCTGTCGGTTTCTTGTGAGCCCGCTATGCTTTCTAGCTCCTCTCCTGATCCTAGAAGTCTCAGGTGATGGGTGGTTTCGCTCTCATCGTAATCCATTTTGCTGTCATTGTAGAGTTGCCTATACTACCCCCTGCTTTTCTGGTATCGTCAGGCATGTTTTGTTATAATGCTATTAAATATAACAATTCCTACTAGTCAGTGCCTCCTTCACACAGGTGACAATACCTGAGCCTTAAACACTCGTGACTACTTGTTTTCTTTTGAGTCAGATAGCTAAGTACCCCAGGCTCCTATCTTACGACTCTCTTACAATGGTAGTTGCACAGCGGTGCCACGTACGCCAGAGTAGAGTGATAAAGTTATAGGTAAGAAGATATAAAGACGTTAGTATGATGAGCTCATCCTCCTGGGTCCTAGTGACCTCTTTTATACTCACTTCCCATGCTAACCCTATCCCTGTGACTCATACTTCTGAGTCAACTACCATAGTCATGTGTGCCGAGTGCGTCACATGTATGAGACCCATGACTCACTAATTGAGTCATGTGCAAAAGCCATTACATCATACAACCTTGCAACTACAAGTCGTCCAAACATATTAACCAATCAACACATACAAGTGATTTACAACTGTGAGTCGTCCGAGACCCCATAACCATAATGTGAGTCATGGTGTGACCACCTAACTAATCTGCCTTGCCAGTAAGCCTTACTAAGTTCTCCCAACATTCTGTTCTGAGTCTTCCATAATGTAAGAAACCTTCCTCTCCTGTCACTATTTGTGACATGAAGCTGCAATTTCAGATAGAAGATAAAACCGAGAAATAAGACTTCTACTATAAATAAAACTTTCAACAAATAAAAATAAACTATTATATCTTTCATTCTTATTTGTAAGCAATTTCCTGTTTATTTATATTTTGCAATAATTGTTAATAAGTCTCAAGATTAGTCCTTTCAGTGTATTGGTATTGATTTTCAAGATAGAGCATTTATGTATGATTAGTTATATGTAGTACTTTCTAGAGTCATATCTTTTAGTAGTCTGAAAGTCTTATTATCAAACTTTAATTCTACAACTGCTTCTAATATTATATTTTTGAAAGTACTTTTTTAATATTCTTTTAACCACTTTTCATTATAAAAACTTTTATTTTTTTCATATCTGTAATTATTATATTTTGTTTGATTAAAATCTCTTCTTGACTTTTTTTCCCTATCTTGAAATCTTCTATAAGTTTTTTTCTTTTTCTGAAATAGATAGTTGCTATATAATAAGCTTGTAGAATTATCTTGCTATATAATAATTAGTGACTCTGTCATCTATTTTTTACTACCAATTCTATTTATTCCTCTGAATTTGTCAATTTAAAATTGATTCTTACATTGTAGTATCCATTGTTATATTACTAGTTGGTAGATAAGTCCTGTTATTATTTAAATCTTAGACCAACTGATCTGGATTCCTAGTTTTAATATCTTGAATTAGTATCATATTTTACAATGAATTTAGGAAAGTGTGAGAAAGCTATAAGAGTTCAAATGACTATACTATAAAGTTCTTATAAGCCTAGACATGGTCTTAAGTATTTGTATAGAGATAGTAAAAGGGAAAACAAAGTAAAGGGATTGTGGAAAGGAATAAGAAGACAGTGAGAATAAAGAAGATGAGAGAAAGAATTTAAAAACTTTTCTTTAAGAATAGGAAGAGAAATTAAGAGAGAGTGTTGTTGTAGTTCAAGTTGTATATTGAACAAAAAGAAAAATAAAAAATGAAGAAAAAAAGGGTAGAGAGAACTAGAAGGTATTTATAGTAGTAGTATAGTATAAGATATGTTGTCTATTATGCACTATCTAGTTCTCACTAAGTGCATGTTTACCTAACTATCTATTTTTTAAAATTTCTATTGTAGGACTTGATAGTACCACTAGCTCAAAGTTGTATTGCAACAAATAGTACCAACTAAAGCATCTATGCAAAAATCTTGATAATCATGTATTTCAATAATCATGGCAATCACAAATATAGAGTAAAGAAATTGCAATAACTTAACCTAAGCAGCTTTAAATAAAATAAAATTAAAGAAAATAAATTCTAGTATCAGCCTTTTTATAGTAAAAGAAAAAAAAGAGTAAAAAATTATTCCTAGTATCTTGTATACTACCCCTTTGCTGCAATAATAGTCTGATGTCACAGATAGCGGCTAAGCAAGGCTGTGGTATATTGGTTGAAATTGGTTGAAGTATTGGAAGATTTTACACTATAACTTACACTAGAGTCATAGGGTCTCACATGACTTATGGTTGTGAGTTATGGATATGTTGTGATTAGTAATATACTTGAGTAACTCACAGTTGTAAGTTAGATAATATTAGGACTTTTGTACATAACTCAGAACATGAGTCATAAGTCTCACATATGTGACATGGCTGGTGTAAATGACTATAGTATGTGTAGGATAGATGACTCATAGTTATGAGTTACAGGGTTAGGGCTGTTTGAAGAGCAAGTATAAAAGAGGTTACTAGGACCCAGGAGGATGAGCTTTTCATGCTGTGATCTTTGTATCTTCTTACCAATAACTTTACTAGTTTACTACTCACCTTAGTGGCTACATTGAATAAATACTCTCATAAGCAAGTTATCAGATAGAAGCCTCAAGTGCTTGTTTATACTACAATGAGAAGAATAAGAATTTTAGAAAAGTGAGACTAAAGTATTATTACCTGTGTATGAAAGGACTAATAGGTAGGAAATATTACATCTGAACTTAGTCTCCCATTAACCTCCACAGCTGCTCAAAAAACTCAGGAGGGATTGTATTCCATACTATAGGTAATACCTCAGCTAGCTTATTCTTAGCCTTTTCAGGACCACCAAGTGTTAAAGCAATATCAGAGTAGGGAATCTGAAGTTTTTTCTTTAGTTCAATCTAGATATATTTAATAGGATTAAGATCAGGTAAATAGAGAAGGTTTTCAGCCAATTCAATACTATTCGCATTAAACCAATCTAGTACTGTCTGAGTAGTATAGATAGTACAATTATCTTGCTAGAAGAATGGAATCACCAAAAGTATTGCAAACTTGAATTAGAACTAAGATAAGATAGGTTTTAAGTAACTAAAAATACACCTACTAGTTAACTGATTTCACAACTAAAGATTTAAAGGTTTCTCAGTTTCTGCCCCAGAAACATACTCAGGCCACTAAAGAAATACTCTTTCCCTTTCCTACCCCTTTCACACAGTCAGAATTCTACTTTGCAGAGGCAGATCTAAAGAGTCATTTTCGCTAAGAATTATGACTTCATTCAACTGAGAATTCATCACCTCAAATTACTCCTTCAAAATCCTCTGCAGTCCAAGTTCTATATATCTTAGCACAGACTAGCTTCTTTTGAGTATGGTCAGGACTAAGCTTTGCTCTTTTCTTAGCTAGCCATCTTCTAATGCTACTCTCTCTTAAAGCTTGGCCTACCGTAGAAACTAAGATATTAGGAGCTAATATTTGCCATAGCTTCTCTCTATTCCAGTTCCTGTAGACCCTTACCTCTTATACTAGTAATCACTTTGCTCTCTTAGAGAGCAGTCATGGTCAGTCAGACCATGAAAGATTGTCAATAGAACTCTGCTTTAATGATTGAGCAAGAAAATATCTAATAGTTGAAATTTTTTGAAAAATCTGAAAAAAGCCAAGAATTATGACTTTCTCAACTGGGTTAAGCTCTTTGTATAATGTCCTAGATACTATGATTGATGCTATTGTAAAAGTTTGGTTAGTCTCTTTAGCAGCTTGATTGTATTGTTTTCACTTATCCACTATTTTCACCAAAACTTTTGCTTAGGTGCTTTGTGAGTGTGTTTACCTAACTTTCTATCTTCTGAAATTTCTATTGTAGAGCTTGATGGTATTATCAGCTCCAAGATTGTACTACAATAAATTGTGCCAAGTATATTTACCCAATTTTAACTGTTAAAATTTTTAGGTATTAGACTATCAAAACTAGATGCAACCCTAAAGGTGCTATAGTAATGCTATAGAGCTCTAACATTGATAGATTATCAATGTATTTATAGTCTATCATACTCACAATCACTTTACTATCACTACCAATCCACTTCACATTCTTTGCCTAATTTCTAATTACCTTTGTACATTTCTAGCAAGATCTGCAAGATACAATATACTACCTCAAGATAATTGAGTACTATATAAGAGCTGCTCAATATTTATCCTATAATATCTCTTGAACAAACACACAGAATACTCTCCATATTCTGATCTCCATAATATTGGGCTGAACTGAACAACAGCCTGATATATTAATTCTATACATTAATAACCATCAAGCAGGTACCAATAATCTTTTACTGTATGGTTGGCCATCACTTGTAAAATCATAGTACACAGACTTGGTTCCAATACTCAGGATGCGCAATTACACTAGTATCTAGGCGTGTTCTGAAGAATGGTGACTGAAAGGGGTAGAATAAGCGTTTCACTTATGAGAATCCCTTGTAAGTAGTGCTTAGAAGATGGTTGGGTTTAAGATTTGAGCCACTCGGGAATGGTGGAGAGAGAGAAGAACAGTAGCAAGGGAGAGGAACTCGGAAATTGAAAGTTCAAAGCTATCACCTCGTGTCCTGTTGAAAGAATTTTGTTTCATGCTAGTCATACCGGTACTGTACCGGTACTCCTACAAGATGGCCAACTTGACCGACTGGTGATCGTACCTGTATCGTAGAGCATCACGCCGTAGTGCACGGCGCCTACTGGTACTCGAGTATATTGTATCGTATCACATCAAGGCAGTAGCATAACTTTCTTCCCTCCGTTTTAAAATTTGGTCTACGTTTGTTCGTTGTTCGTTCGTTTTACCCATCATAATACCCACTGCCGTGCGGTATGCACGATATTCATTACCCCCCTACATTCAGAATCCATCTGGTTCCGCTGTGAACCTATCGGTAGGCACAGCGTTCAAATTCCCCAGCACCGGCACCGAATACGTTTACCCCACATATTTGTTTTTTGTTTTCTTTTGTTTTTTCTTGCTTCTTCCTCAGGCTTATTTCATTCAGCACCGGGCAAGCCAGAGAATCGCACAAGACGGCATCGTGAGGAGTTGTTTTCTTTTGTAATGCACTGTGATTGCTTTTTACCTGAGCTGGAACTGGGGAGGTGGATATTTGTTTCCCTCCACGCTGGCAAGAGTTGTTTGCATTCCATACGGTGGATGATGACGATGGTGGTATTGTTTGCGACAAGGAGGAGGAGAAGAAGGAAAAAAGAAGAAAAGTAAGGCGAACAAATGGGGGGACGAAAGTTACTGTAAGAGATACCGTAGATGGAAATCCTTTTCCTTTGGCCCTTTCCAGACCCATTTGCCGACCCGTCAGTGTGCTGTACTGTACGATACAGTACGAGTACGGGTAGTGCCTGACAAGACAACAAGAGGGAGCGAGCGAGAAGAAAATGAAAGGAAGACATGCAATAGAGAAGCTTCCAAAGTTCGCTTCCGGGGCCGTACAGTGATGGGTTCATGGTTCCTCCCGGACATGCCCAGCAACGAGCGCTGGAGCTGACAGAATTAAGTTAAGGCTCTGGGTGCCACAGGTGTAAAATACCGTACATCCGTTATGCAAGCGCAAAACTCATTCCCGGGCGGCCATGGCTGTAGAGCACACACAATACCGTACCAGTATGATACACTACCGTAGCGAGCCCAGTCAGAGGGAGGAAAAACGAAAGAAGAAAGGGAAAAAAAGCTCTCAGCCCTGAAATCCCGGAACCTCCTACCTTCCTCGACTACCCTACCACCTTCAAACAAAAAGTAAAATAAAAAAAAAATCCTGTCTGCCTGCAAATGCAAGCAGAGCACAGCATACCGGTAGCAGAACCCAGCAAGCTACGATCCACGGTTGTGCACCGGTATCTTTGCAAGACAAAAAAAAAAGAAAAGCCTGCAAAACCGTGGGGGGGGGGTGAGGGTATCTACCGAGTATGCAAAGCATGTACTCGAGTAGGCTGGGGGAAAAAAGAACAATAAAGGGAAGGACCCTGCAGATCTAGCTTCTCGTTAATGGCTAGCTAGCTGGCAGCTACATCCCCTTGTCAATATGATACTTGTACTCGTAGCACCAATGCCTTGTTACCCGTGAGAACCAGAGTTAATGATGGGTGGGTTGGACTCGCATTTTGGTTGGTTGGTGTCGGGTCGAACAAGCCCGCCGGGGTATGTCGGAGTGGATGAGTGAGAGGAAAGGGCGAGATTGAGGGAACGAGAGAGAGGGTTTGGGTCCGCTTGCGCTTCTTTGGGAGGGAGGTTTGTAATTGTTCTTACTGATTGGTGAGGAGGATAAGTTGCCGTGGCCACCGGTTGCTACCGGCACTGTCGACGACTATCCTTCCTTGGTCGGCGGGAGGGAACCCCACACATACTTTTTTACCCGTATCATACAGTAAGAGGAAAAGGAAAAGAGTTTTGAGCTGGCCCCGAGGATGATGATGGTGATGACGATGATGATGATGATGATGGTGATGATGCTGGCTGTTTCTTTACCTTCTCTTCTTCCCTTGGCCTCACCTGCTACCGTGTTCCATTGCTATTACTACGCTCCCGTTATAATCCGCATCTCCTTGGGCTACATTACGTTGAATTACCTTACCTGAGCCTGAGCCTGAGCCTGAGGCTTTTCTCGTCATCCTGCCCGCCGCCAGATTCTCACGTTAACGATAATCCAATTCCTCATTCCCCCTCGGGCTCCCATCATTTCCAGCTATCGGACGCGAAATGCTCGCACGTTATCCCTCTTCGCAGCTCTCTTCTATTCTTATTTCAGTGTGGACCCTGTCCACTTCTCGTCCCGTATTATCATAAGCTCGTGCAAGGAAGGGAAGGGAAGGGAGGGGCGGGTGAGCTACCGTATGAAATGATCAACCGATTGCGAAATGGCCGGGCGTGAGAAGGAAAGAAAAAGAAAAGAAAAAAGGTGTATCATATCCGGAAATAAATCCAGTACGAGTAGTCCAGTACCGGTAACCTACCGCATCTCGATGGGAGGGAGAAGAAAGCCTGACTAACCCGACTCGACTCGACCCAACTCAACGCCTAACGCACTCAGTCGGTGAGAGTGAGCATGATGGTGACATTGGTAAGTAAGGAAAGGGCAGGTCCCGCCACCTTCGCTGGAGACACAAGAGAGAGAAAAGAAAGAAAAAAAGAAAGGAAAAAAGGAAGAAGAAAAGAAATAAAGGATGGGTTCTACGTTACGAGTATCATAACCCTCTCACTTTTTACTCGCTCACTCACGGCACATGAAGACGGAGAGAGAAAGAAAGACAAGTTCAAGCCAAAGCGTAGCGCAAGTGCAATTGCCGTTATTAACATCACGAACAAACAAATGAATGAAATAAAAACAGTGTGAATATTCCCAAGGGCACAGTCCAAGTATCAAACCACATTGTCTCCCGTACCTTTTCCAGCGCTACTTGCGCCAATTCATTCATTCTTCATCCATTCACTACCCACCCACCCACCTCCCCGTACCAGCACTGTGACCCTCGCATCCGTCCCTGCGCATTCCATTCGCGCCCGCTTCTGTGATATAATGCTCCTGCCCGCTTCCTTCTACCCGCCGTGATGTCAAATATCACACCTCAGTTACCTTACCGTACTGTACTGTACTCGTACTGTACGTCTTCGTACTCCATCATCACAGCGCTCATGCCGGCCACGTTTCCATCCATCCATCCACCCATCCATCCGTTTAACTTATCGTGGCAGTGGTTGCCCTACGGCTTATGGGTGGTACATTTATTATGATACCGGTGGTATGACGTCGTTGAGCTCATCTGAAGAGAAAAAATCACTCGTTTTGTCTGTCTGTCTGGCTGTCCCATCTTTTCGGAGGCGGGTATCCGAGTTTAGTTTTTTCTTTTTTAATATGGGAGGGAGGGAGGAGAGATTTTATTTGGTGATTTTTTGACACCTTTTTTCTTCCTCGTAGCGATGGACTGTACTCGTAACGTAATACACGAGTAGGATACCGGTTTGGTGTAGTTTCCCAGACGTTAACTTCGCGTGCCGTAGGATACACGCTTGTGCTTGTGCTTGTGCCATGGTGATTATAGAAGAGAGGGGGGGCGAGTCAGCACAGTGCGTTCCCAAAACCACAGTGAGGGCAACGACGACAATTGGGAATTATGGCAAGTTAGTATGGATGCAATATCCAATATCCCGAGCACTCGGGTACAGTACGAGTACAGTACAGTGCTCGAGACTTTGCCATCATTATACCAATCAAACTGGTTAAAAAATTTTTTTACAACACCCCCTCCCTCCCTCCCTCCGGAGATCCCTCTCTGCTGTATCATACTGGTAACCAGTACCAGAATGGTGGAAGCATCCACCGGAAACACGAACCACGCGATTGAAAAACTTTGTATCACTTTTTTTACGCCTCGGTTTGGACAAACCGGCGCAAAAATCGTATCGTGCATATTATTATTATTATTATTATTATTATTATTATTATATGATGCCGCGGACATCGCGTTCTAGGTTCGTTCGTGGAGAAAGACCCCGCCCTCGCTTCGGCGCGATACGGTGGTACTGTACAGTACTCGTATATACTGCACTTCCTCCCTCGTCAGAGTTCTAAACCATCACATCGTACAAGTGAGCTAAGTCGCCAATGATACTTCCACCCTATTGGATCTTGCCCGCGAGAAGTACTAGTACATGTACTAGTAGCATAGCGTATGATGCCGTGCCGTTCTAGTACAAGTATCGTACCGGTGTCGGTGTGATATGATACTGTAACTTTCGAGTTGTGTGCCCTGATCCTTGAGGAATGTCGTTCTGGTGCTGGTGGGGATTGACGTGTCGTAATTGGCTAAGGGTTCACCTGTGGTTTGGCTATGATGCGGTAGTTGGATAGCTGGCGGGCGGGGGGGGGGGGGGGNGGGGGGGGCGAGGTTATGTTACTGTGCAGTATGATACTAGTACAGTAGACTACAGGAGGAAGGAGGGAAGGAAGCTACAGTACTGTACGTTAGGGTGCTACTAGCCGTATGATGACCGTATGATAGGAGTGGAGCATTGTAACTATCGTACGTAACTCGTCCTTTATTCTTGGGTATGCATGCATCATTTGTTCATGGAGCTGTGTCATGTGGCTGCAGTAGCCGAGTGGTAAGGAGGGAAGTAGACCAAGTAAGAGGGGGAATATGATCATTTCCGCACTTTATCGTACCGGCCGGTATCATATCTGCGTATCATCATAGCTGACGGATGGGTCCACCCATCCATAAGGTGGAGGACAGAACGGTATCCGCCCTTCTCATCCACGGTACGTACAGTTCTCTCCTGGGTGAGTACGTTAAGGGTGCCCTACTGTACTAGTACAGCACGAGTACTGCACTGTGCTTATGATACTTACCTACCGGTACTCTTTTCCCCCAGCAGGGCACCAAACACCCCGCTCCGGCACTATAAAGTTACTCGAAAAAAATCAAACAACAGAATGCCCGCAATACCGCAACACCATTCCATAGAGACCAGGCACGAAAGATGAATGACAAACCCGACCATGTGCTGTCCAGGGGCAATCTCGAATTCTATTTCTACCACGGCCAGACGCGATACGGTGCGGGAGGTGCAGCGGCCACGCTACTGTACTTGTGCAAAATTTACAGTACGAGTACTCGTGGAATCGTGACGGGGCAGGGCCCACCCGTTTGGGATGGCTGGTTGATGGGGGTATTCGGGGGAGTCCCAATCCCCTTCCACGAGGTATGATATTAATGTCTCTCGCGCGTAGGTTTTCTTACCCTTTGGGATTTCACTTACTGGGCGCATAATGGTACTGGCGTGATATGATACGGTAGCTTTGATGGGTTGACTTGGCGGGTTCGGTGGCTCGTTCAATGAGCGGTGGCGGCTGTCTTCCGGATGGGTTGAAGTTGAACGTTATGGAGGGGAATGGATTGGGCACCTTGGAAAAAAAGCCTCTTACTTGCATCGTTGGTGCATAGGTATCATACTGGTAATACTTGTTCGTTCATTCGTGATTTGCGCGGGGGGGACAACGAACGGAAGGGGAGACCGCGCGAATGACATACTGTACAGTACTGCGTTGTACTGTAGAACGCCGCACCTCCACCACTACGTAAAACGAGAATAAACGAACAAACAAACACCGCAACCCCCCAAGTCCAATACCGGTACTGTACTTGTACTCCCCCCCACCCCGCTACCCCCGCTGCCCTACCACCGAGCCATCACAGCGCAATCCAAATCCACCGATTCAATCCACCACTTCACATCTCTTCATCCATCCCCGCACTTCCCCAGTTATTCATATAGCTACCATCCATCGATCGTACCAAAAGCACTTCCACCTCCACAAAACACTATACCCATCACATCACCGACGTCATCCCGCATACATCCACAACAATCAACGGTACTCGAGTACAGGTAACCACTTCCGCTTCCGCATACCGTTACCGACCCATATCACAAACCTCAAATGGTAAATACACAAGGGAGCTGTCACATCTATCTATAATATGCATAGTTTGAGGTGGAAATCATCAGCCTTGCGGGCTGGCATATTGGCATCGTTCACGGGACCCCGTGATGGCTGATATACTATGACTTCCAGTGATCGTCTGTTGGGTGTTGGGGGGAGGGGGGGGGGATTCAAA
>PYWC01000047.1:381399-414993 GCA_003182015.1 Tuber magnatum
GGGACGGAAATCCTGATCCGAACCCCTGGCGGTTGAAATATATCCCCGCTGTGGTCTCAGGAAGTTATGTGCCTCGTGGTTGGTGTCCAGGAGACGGGCAAGGGGGGAGCAAAGAAAGGGTGAAGGTGAACCTGTTGAATACTCAAACTACGAGTATCATACGTCACCTGCTCAATCGAGCATTACCGTTAGTCCTTATCTCTAAGATGAACCCGCCTGACTGTACCTCCCCTGCCTTGCTCTCCCTTTCGCTATCCCTTTCACTCCCCCCCCCCCCTCCCCGGGCTGTACGAGTACTCGTACAAATAGGCCACGGTACCATACAAAGATCCTAGTCCAAGATCGGAGGGAAATACTTTCAATCGAAGAAAAGCATGGCATCTACAATATCAACTATGAATACTCTACTCAGCCGCGTGTGAAGGAGGGCTTCTATTTTGCAAAAATAAAATAAATAAAATAAATAAGGGTGTGTCTGTCTCTCTATCTGGTTTCCCCATAAATCTGCAGCGGAGGCCCGAATCTTGAAAAAGTGTAGAGAATCGGAACGACCGGAGTGAGGGGATGGAGAGGGGGGCTTTTGCAACTCTCCTGTCTTTTGTTATTTCTGCGCCCCCCTTCTGACACCTTTTTTTCGCAATTACCGTCCGGCACGATAGCGATGCCCGACTTTTGCGATTAAGGGAAGGAGGATACGGCAGTGCTCGAGTTGACAATCTGGTGAATGGATGGATGCCACGGTGGTGTACCGGTATGCTCTGCATCCCACGCAGAAAGGGAAGGAAAAACAAACAGGCGGAAGGGTCCCCAAGTTCCACCTTCCTTTCCCCTTCGCTAAACTTTCTGGGTGCCAGGCGGTTAGGCTCTACCTTCCACAAACAGTTCACGCTCCCTGGGAACAAAAACTTTGCAGCAGCAAGTTGTCCTGTAAACTTGAACCCGTTATCGGTACTGTGCAAGTAGCTAGTGAACAATGCATCGACCCTTTGTGGGCCAAACCAGAAACAGAAACTCTAGCAGCGGGGAATTAGAGAAATGATAATAATTTTACTGGCACAACACCACTGGTTCATTGATTATGACCCCCGGAGCTAGGATACCTCGTTTTACCTCTCCGCGTTTCGCTTCGCCTCCGGTGGAATGGGCGTGTGCACCGAGGAAATGCGATAATAAGTTTTGCCATTGAATACAAGCACAAACACCCCGCAACCCGAGAAGCCCCCCCCCTTCCGGGAGATTGCGGTGAGGACGGGACTCTTGGGGAACCAGCTATTGCGAATCCTTGAGCTAGGCCCTGTCAGCTATCATACAACTAGTGCATTTTCCAACGGACTTGCTTTCGAGTTTATCATGCAGAGTAGTCCGGAGTATGAAGGAAACAAATACTGCAGAACCGAAGGGAGACTAGTCCTAGAATTAATAGCATTGAATCTCTCTTCAAACACACCGAGGCATTTTTAGTCTTGCTGTCATTCCGAAAACTCGTTGTCACACCATCTCACTCGCGGTTAAGAACCAAGTGTATAATGGATGATCCACATACCCGGCTATTGTCCCCCCAACGACCCTTCTAGAAGGAAGGAGGGGGTCAAGAGGAGCCTAAACAGGAACCTGGGAGCCGGCTACAAGAAATGCGGAGGATTTGCGGTGGTGGTCAATAGAAAAGACACCTCATATGGCCGTCGAAGGATCTACAACGGGTGTTTGCGCTTCGGTGCATAAGTCTGATCGGATATTGCAATGGGTGTTCCGCTTCTCGAAGAGATTAAAGGCTCGTTCGGCCCCCGATCTTCTCCATCCATGTTTACGACAACAAGGGGCTTTTCGTCGGTGCACTGCGTGCGTTGATGTTGGACTTTTCGCGGTATACTGAAAGTTGAATATGGTAATGAACAAGCCGAGTCCAGTAGAGGTACAAAGCCAGAGTATGTGTGCAGGAAGGTCTAGCCACAGGTGCATGATTCTTAAGGTAAAGTCAGATCATGTCCTAGCACCTTGCTCCTGAGAATATGTACTGGAACCGTCTCATTGATTGCGAAGAGTTGTGGGTAGAGAGACCCGTGGTGGTGTCATTTTTGATCTAAGGGCTTTCTTTATTTTTGAGCCTAGCAGATGCATGGGGGCTAACTATTGTATGTTCTTAGCACAGCACTAAATGAAGCTTCCTGGCGAATCATGAAGTGTCACCCGCGAAAGTTGTTCGGGGCAGGGTCTCACGCAGATCCCGTAATGGTGGAAACGCCACCCACATCACTGATCAGCACTTATGGAGGTCCTCAGCTCCGTATTGGCAAACTTCCTCACATGCTAAGTGTAGATATCCGGCTCCGATGACTTGTGCGGGGGTTAGGGTCCGCACCGTAATCCTGTTGATTATCATTTCTTGAAGCCTGCACTGCACGGTGGTAGCCTCTCCGAGTCTTGAATGACCCGATGGACGCGTCACGAATCCGAGGAGCAGCTCGGCTCACAAAACGACTCGATCTAAGGCCCATCGTAATCTCCCTCTCGCCTGATTTATGAGAAGGCGGATGGGGGCCCATCAAATTCGGCCCCGAACCCTGAGGTAAGCCACTCGGTAGCCTGGGTTTATATATTCGTTGGCTGATATCTACTATGCAGTATTTAGGACACTGGAGTGATTCAAACGCTCGTATTCACATAGCCTACCTCAGAACCTCCGATGATCAATCTTCAGCACTCGTTCCCGCAACGTAGTAAGTGAAACGGTGACACTAAGGCTTTCTTACTTAGCCTAGTGCACGCTCCCGAATGTATGAGAGGGGTTCAAGGTGAACTTGTGCCTCCCACCGACATATCTGAAGCCGGACGAGCCCCCCTCACCTCGCCAAGGTCATGAACGGCGGCCTCAAGCCTTCAAGTAACTCCTGCTAAACCTAGGGTGGGACGGAAATCCTGATCCGAACCCCTGGCGGTTGAAATATATCCCCGCTGTGGTCTCAGGAAGTTATGTGCCTCGTGGTTGGTGTCCAGGAGACGGGCAAGGGGGGAGCAAAGAAAGGGTGAAGGTGAACCTGTTGAATACTCAAACTACGAGTATCATACGTCACCTGCTCAATCGAGCATTACCGTTAGTCCTTATCTCTAAGATCTAATCTGAAAGATATCCTCGGTGTGACTATGGTGGGTAATTAGGATCCGATTGGGCCTACGCATTTACTTTAAACCATATCGTAATATGATGGGTGCTGCATTTCTCATGATATGTTCGTTAAATTTACCCCAGCGACTTGAGTGCAGGGTCGTATCCACTGCTTTGTAGACTAAATTCTGGCACCGGTGTGATGTGAGAGGGATCATAGTCATGGCAAACTATTCATTATACTATCATCAGAGAAGGCAATGTTAGTGTTTTTTTTTGTTAAATCCTTCAATTGTTTCTCAGGTACAACTTCTATATATAACCACTATGTTATGACATAAAAACCCAAACACACAACTAATAAAAGAAATATAAACAAAACATAACAAGCACAAATTCATAGCCAATCTAAAGCCTCAAAAGCTTGTCCTTCTCAAAAGTCCCTTCCTTACTAAGAAAGAACCCATAACTCTCTGGTAGAAAGAAATTCCCTTTTGACTGGAAAATTAACTTTATGCAAAGAAACAATATTCACAAAGTCCTTCATGAATTCTATTCCTTCTTCACTTATTTCAAATACTTTTGACTTAGACCCAAGGTCCTGAACCCCGCTATCCAGTACCTACTATGTTCCTTCTCTCATGGGACACCTTTCCATCACATGCTTGAGCATATCTTCTTCCAGCTCATATCTCCTACACTCTCAAGGTTTATATCTGATCTTTCAATTCCTCTAGTCTGCTAGGTAACTCTTTCCACTCTTCATTTGATGTATTCTACCCACTAGAAACTTTAGACTATTCATATATGTCCAACAGGAGTAATATATCAGTCTCCACCTGTAATAGTCTGGGTATACTCTTCCATACCAGAGCCTATACATTTCCTATCTTACTCTTACCACACTATCCCAAAACTTCTCATTATTCTTTTCTGTAGTTCTTGGAAATAGGTAAACTTTAATTGGTATTTCCTCTTTGTTGTAGACCAGTCTTGCTATAGCTGCACACCTGTTAATAAGAAGGAAATATTGTACTGATATAGAGCTTATAGAGTTCCACACTCTTGGCCTTATCCTACCTAGTTTATTGAATATTACCCTCCTATCTATTTAGATTCTAAATATAAACCTTGTTGAATACCCTCCAAGAAGTAGGGCAGTGATATAATTGTTTTAAGGGTCCACTATTGCCTAGCAGATTGTGACTATTATTTGTATTTGTATTTGCATCATATAAATCTCAACTGGTATGAAGCATGCTTCTGAATATAATGTCTTTACATCTATTGCATAGAAGCAATTCATAATCTACCTTTGTACTCTTCTCCAGAAGCACTTTATCTTTTCTATCACTATGGGTGTAATATGTTCACATCTAGGGTGCTAATCATGCTTCATATATGATAGTAGCAGGTGGCCTGCTTGGTTGATAAGAGGCAAGAACTGTATAGACTAAAAGAGATTTTGAGAGGGTGTAATAGAAGATCAAGAAGTAACTGTTCAACCAAGTATATTAAGAATACTGTCTGTTGAACTCTGCTGTTTCCATCATGGAATCAGAGGTCTTTAAATACAAGTTCTGACTCATTTCCAGTATGAGCAATAATGTAGTCCCTTTCAAAGTATCTAGCCATACCTTTGAAACACAATAAGCATTAAACGATAATATGAAACAAAACATAAAACATTCAAAGTATCAAGCGATACCTCTGAAACATAACAAGTATCAAATGGTAGTATGAAACAAAATATAAAACATTCAAAGTATTAAGCAATACCTTTGAAACATAACAAGTATTAAATGATACTATGAAACAAAACATAAAATATAACCTAGTACCCATACTGATTACAATGGGTGGAGGCTGGAAGACTTCTGACCCATACATTGAGGTTGAGAGTATTATGCTCTTAGTTAGCTACTAACAAGAGTATAGCGTTAGCCCTGTACCATATCTTGAAAGCCTCTGAATCCAGTTAAATGCCAACTGGGTATAATGGGCAGAGTCTGTATAGGGTTAAGGGTAGATAGTTCAAGGTATACTATAATAAATAGAACAAGAGACAAGTACTGATTTACAAAAAAGACATATTTGTATCAAGATTTTGGGGGGAATCAGGGGCTGGGTTCCAGGATTCAGGGTCAGGGTTCACAGGTGCCAATACGTGAAGAAGAGCCAAAGATATAATATCCATGTACAGGTGTAGGTAGAAAATCACCAGGTTGCATAAGAAAAGAGAACTATTAAGAGGCACACACCTTTATATAATAAAGAAAATGCCTCTACTGACAAATCTGAACACCCATAACTGCTTCCCCATGTACAGCTACAATCTCCTATTAGTTTCTATGAGATTCTATTATATGGGACTTCAGCTAACCAATTCTTCTAACTACTAGGTAATCATCCAATATACACTCTCGCATATACTAGCAGAAACCCAATATTATGGTACCCTAGTCAGTGGACCATAATACTAGTTCCCCTCTCCTGTACCAAAGTTACCTAAGATGCATGATGACTATTCTGAAAGGGGGCCTGACTTAATCTGATATAGGCATTGGAACTTGTCTATTGCTTGTAGTCTATTTACCATCTCTGCTAGTTCCCAGGCAGCCTCAATTTACTCCCTCCATTATAACAGATACCGTAAAGTAACACCTAACCATCTTAGTATCTTCTACCCTTTCCACTTGCTACTACTTCTCACTATTGACTTCTACTAGTAGTGAGAGTGGCACAATTTGTTCCAGGAGTGGGTTGTAGTTAATAAGTGCCAGTAGGAAAACTTGGAAGATATTATGTATTCTGATAGAAGTAGAGAGGTTGAGGTAGTAGGCATAGGTACCTATTTGAGTAGTTACCAAGTAGGGGCCAAAGCACTTGTCATCCAGTTTCTGGGATGTCTGATGGGTCTATATGTTCTCAGTATTGAGCTCTACTATATCTCTAACCTGAAAGTATGGAGCTAGTAGGTATCCTTGATCAGTGTATTACTGTTGATAATTTTGGGCATAAGTGATCTCAGAATGGAGGTGGTTATATATTTCTCTTATGTATTAAGTGAACTCCACAGTATCTGGTTCTTCTTGAAATGCTGCAGGAGTCTTTAGAAAGTCCATATGAGGGTCACAACTATGGTTAGTGAGGAATGGAGATAGACCAGTAGATTAAGAGGCATGGTTGTTGGCAGTGAACTCTGCTATAGGTAGCCAAAGGTACTAGTCATCCTGTTGGTAGCTGAGATAGGTACATAGGTATCATTCCATAATTTCATTTACCTGCTCAGTTAGGTTATCAGTCTTGGAGTAGAATGTAGTCAAAAGCTCATAGGATACCTGCAGCCAATTACAGAATGTTTCACAGAACTACAAGGTAAACTAAGTACTACAATCTGAGGTAATGGTTGCGGAGAGAGCATAGTATTTCTATACATGATTGAGATACAGTTTGGCTAATGTCGGGGTATTGATAGTTATACAGCAGTGGGTCTAGTGATGCATTGTGATTAGTCTGTCCACTGTAATCAGAATGGCATCATGGCCATGACTCTAAGATAGACCAGTGATGAGGTCTATAGATATACATATTTAGGGTTTGTCAAGAACAGGAATGGGGCGCAATATACTAAAGGTGGTATGATATGAGGTGTGGCTCTACTGGTAAGTATGACAGTTCTTCACAAAGTAGTCTATATTCTAGCATATACATAGTCAGTAGAATCGATGGAATACTAACTTGTGGGTGTTAGCTCTCTGTAGATATCCAGTAGCTGGGTGGTCATAAGCTTCTTGAATTAGTTACAACAGTAGTATTTCATGGAGGAGGATGTATAGAGAGCTGCAGAACAGGAGCCGGTTCCTATCCCATCAGTACACTGTGAGAGAGATGAGGCAGGAGTAGCAATTGCCTTGGTCAAGCACCTTCAGGGTTGGTTTTGTAATTGGGTCAGAATTATAGACTTCTATTGAGAGATCTTCTAGGGGAGATACTTTGATTAGGAGCATGATGTTTGCCAACAAACTTGGAGTATAGAGCTTTAACAGTACCTGCATTTGGTATTCCTTTCAGTACTCTGCTTCTTCTTCCATCAGTCCTTTCATTCAAGTCAATACATTGGTCTTTCCATTGAGCTTGCCAGACTGGAACTGAATGTTGTAGTCAAATTATGTCAGAAATTCCAACCACTGAGCTTGCCTACAGTTCAAGAGGTATTTGGTTGTAAGGTGTTTCAGGTTGGAATTACCAGTCAAAATCATAACCTTCTGGCCAATAAGATAATGTCTCTATTTCTTAAAAGTACATACTACTACTATTAGTTTCTCATCATAAATATCACAATTGCATTTAGCAGGGGCCTGCTTTCTGGTGTAGAAGGCTAAGTGGTAGAGCACTCCTTTATCATTGTATTGGGATATAACACCTACAGGAACAAGATCTGAGGCATCTATCTCGATGTTCACTTCCTTGAAAAAGTTGAAATAAGCTGGAACAGGAATAGTAGTAAAGGCAGTTTTGAGCTTCCCAAATGCCTGTTGGAATTGAGGGGTCAAGACAAAGGGTTGATCCTTCTTGGTAAGCATGGTAAGGGAGCTGGTGAGACAGAAATAGGTATAGATAAAGCAATAATAGATATTACCAAAATCTAAGAATACATGGACATCCTGTACAACTTCTGGTATAGGTGAAGCAATAATAGTTTCTATCTTGGTATTGTTTATGCAGATCCCACAGGTAGTAATGATGAATCCTAGGTATTCAACTGGGTCTATATGCAATTCGTACTTCTGGGGTTTGACTTCCAACTTGGCGTCAACAAAGGCCTTCGTGACCCTGCAAACATATTTGATAAGCTCTTCTTTAGTCTTGTTTTATATAAGTATATTATCCAGGTATGCTTTACAGAAGTAGCCTAGGCCTGGGCATATGTTATGGCCATCTGACCAGGGTGCTATGGTCTTGAGTTTTTGGTTGCATATGCTGGACCAAGTGTTGGACCAGTACTGTAACTGGTACAGGTACTAGGTTATATTTTATATTTTGTTTCATAGTATCATTTGATACATGTTGTGTGTCAAAGGTATCGCTTGATATCTTGAATGTTTTATGTTTTATTTTATAGTATCGTTTGATACTTGTTATATTTCAAAGGTATCGCTTGAAACTTTGAATATTTTAGATTTTGTTTTATAGTATTGTTTGATACTTGCTATGTTTCATGGATATCGTTGGATACTTGGAAAGGGACTATGTTATTGCTCATACTGGAGATGAGTGAGAACTTGTATTTAAACATGGCTGATTCCATGATGGAAACAGCAGACTTTGACTGATAGTATTCTTAATATACTTAGTTGAATGGTTACTTCTTGATCTCCCATTACACCCCTTCGAAGCCTCTTTTAGTCTACAGAGCTCTTACCCCTTGTTGAGGAAGCAGGCCACCTGTTACCTTTATACTCAAAGCATGATTAGCACCCTAGGTGTGAATATTTTTTACCATCCCTGCTCCAGATGGAAGTCTATAAGGAGGAGGATTGGTAGATAGAAACGGTAGACAATGCTAAGACAGTTAGGGGTTCTCTGCAGTATCAGGTATAATGGAAAGGGTAGAATAAAGTCTTCTGAGAACTGGCAGAGAGGGCAAACGGACTATATATGATAGATATGTTTTATAGCTGATACCCCAAAAAGCTGAGATTTCTTCTGGAATAGTGAATATATGCAGAGGAGGGCTTCAGTGTAGAAGAGTGAAGCTAGTATTATGGTCATCTAACTAGGGTATGACCCTATTGAGCTTTTGATTGCATATAGGGGAGTATGTATTGGGCAGTTAGCTAGTAGTTGGAAGGGTTGATTAACCAAGGTTTCACATAATAGAACTGTATAGAACCTGATGCAAGATTGTAGCTGCACATAAGGAAGAGGTTAGGGGTGTTGAGATTTGTCAGTGGAGGATTTTCCTTTGTGATATAAAGAGGTGTGCCCCTACTTGATTTACTTTCCTTATACAACCTAGTAATTTCTTGCCTATACCTGTGCTTAGAAATTGTATCTTTGTATCTCCTTCGCATCACCAGAACCTGTGAACCCTGACCCTGAATCCCAAGACCCTGTCCCTGACCCCCTTGAGCCTTAATACAAATACATCTTATTTGCAGAGTGGTACATGTTCCTCATTCTATCTACTGTAGTGTGTCTTGGACAATCTGCTCTTGACTCCCCACAGACCCTGCCTATTACACAATGTTGTGTCTACAAGGATTCTACCTCCACCACACCATGTTGTGATTAGTCAAAGTACCTGCTAGGCTCTTTACTCATGTAAACTAAACAGCCAGGTTGTCTAATGAACAGCTGTACAACCTGACCCATGACCAGAGATACAACTATCTCACCCGCCTCCAAAACAACCTCCTATAAACCGGCCCCTGTCCACCAAGCCCCCTGCCAACCAACAGTTCCAATAGCAACTACAGACCCTGTCTGAGGAACCTCAGACCCTCCACCTTGAAGGCCAAGGTCTTGAGACCTACCTGGCTACTACCAAACAAGATCTCGCCTAAGCTAATACAACTATTACCTCACTTAATAACACTTTTCCTAATGTCCCTTCAGGTCCTGCTGCTGGACTCAGGAGTAGCAAGAAAGCCTCTATCCTGAGCCTTAAAAATCTTTATCATACTATGGACAAATACTGCCCTTTTGCTACCCAGCTTTGCATGAAACTCCATGGCAACCACTACTGGTTCGACAGTGAACAAAACTGCTTGGTATATACTATCTGTCTTCTGACTGGGCCAGCCTTCCAGCAAGCACAACTCAACATCACTGCAGAGAGCAACAACTATTCAGATACTTAGGCCCTATTAGAACTGGCATTTGGGGACTCAAACCGGTTCACAATAGCAGAAAGGAGTATAAGAAACCTGGCCCAGAACAACTCAACCTTCATTGAATGCCTTGCAGACTTCTGGTACCTAGCCACCAATGCCAACTGCAATAACATGACTAAGCAAGGTGAACTTTACCCTGGCCTGAACTCAGAATTGAAATACACCCTAACCACTATCACCAACACTCAATAGACCCTGACCACCTATGCCAACTTACTGAAGACATTGGACAATAACAACCAGACCAGCACAGCTGACAAGAAAGGCTTCTCCCTCTCCTTCTAGTACACCTCCGTGGCTACTCTAACCCAAGCAACTACTCCTCCTCCAGCCACCACCACTGCTACTAGCACTATTTCTAGCCCTATCAATCTCACCTTAGGATAGTGAACCTGGACTGACACCCAGTGGGATGACACAATGAGAAGAGGCCTATAACTCTATTGTGGAGAGCATGTGCATTTGGTATGACAGTGCCCAAATAAGAGACTCTATCATATACATGGTGCCAGCACCTCTGCTTTTGACCTATCAGTAATTCTGGAAAGCACCTGCAATGAGTCTGAGCTGTCAGAAAACTAGTCATTCCATGTCCTGAATATAGCACTGACATGGGATATGTTGAGTTTTTTCCTTGTTTCTCTATATCTAGTTTGTCTTTGGATCAAATAGAAAATGGAATTGAGGATGACCACTTGGTAATCACCTATGACATAATAGAAAACCAAAATATAATACATTCCCATGCCTTCATTAACTCTGAAGCAACAGGATATGCATTCATGGATAAAGATTTCATGGGCCTCTATTACCTCCCTCTATTCAAACTAAAAGAACCTATCCAACTAGCAGTAATTGACCAAAGACCATTCAGCTCCAGTGGTATTATACATTTGACTCAAATAGAGCTAAGGATCAATGACCATCTAGAGGTACTGCCAGCCTTTATCACCAAACTGGGTGGCTACCCACTGATCCTTGGTATCTCCTTGCTAAAACAGCATAATGTAACTATCTGGTTTACCAGTACTGCTATCATCTTTGAATCCCACTACTGCCTGGACAACTACACCTCTGATATAACTAGCATTCAGGGAATGGAGAAGAATATTTCATATTTTCACAAAATATATGCTGTTCAGCAGGTCCTTGGTCAGAAAGTATTAGATGAACAAGAGGTTAAAGAGATTGTCCTACTAGAATATCCTGACTTTATGCCTCAGTTCTTTGAGAAAGAACAGAATCAATTATCTTCACACCGACCTAGCATCTATACAATCCCCCCACAACTGAGCTTTAAGCCTCTTTTTGGACCTCTGTACAACCTGTCCTCTTCTGAACTGGAGGCCTTGAGAGACCAGCATGACAGAAACCTGGAAAAGGACTTTATACAGTACTCCACCTCTCCTGCGGCCTCTCCTATCATGTTTATAAAGAAAAAGGATAGATCACTAAGGTTGTACAGGACAATTGAACACTTAATTCAGGTACTATCAAAAATAGTGGTCGCTTACCCATTGTGACCAAAACCTTCATACAGATCTTGAAGGCTAAAATATTCACTAAGATGAATATCGGAGGAGTCTATAACCTTATATGTAGGTGGAAGGGAGAAGAATAGAAAACAGCATTTCAGACTTGGTATGGCCTGTAGGAATCCAAGGTGATGCCGTTTGGCCTCACCAATACCCCTGCCACCTTTCAAGCATATATTAATAAAGATTTACACCTGGGCCACAACCATTTCTGTACTGCCTACCTGGATGATATACTGATCTATATTGAAATCAAAGAAGAGCACATAGAATACATTTGCTGGATATTGAAAGGCTGGGCCAATATCGAACTGGAAGTCAAGTCCCAGAAGTAGAATGCCAGGTGGATTAAGTAGAATACCAAGGGTTTATTATCACTAGTAGAGAGATTCGTATGCACAATGCCAAGGTGAAAACGATTATTGCTTGACTTATACCAGAATTGTAACCGGTACGGGTACTAGGTTGTTTTATGTTTGGTTTCACAGTATCATTTGATACTTGTATTGTTTCGTATGATATCAGTTGATACACACATTGTTTTATGTTTGGTTTCACAGTATCGTTGGATACGTGAATTGTTTCATATGTTATCAGTTGATACACAAATTGTTTTATATTTGGTTTCACAGTATCGTTTGATACTTGTATTGTTTCGTGTGTTATCGGTTGATACACACATTGTTTTATGTTTGGTTTCACAGTATCGTTTGATACGTGAATTGTTTCGTGTGCTATCGGTTGATACACACATTGTTTTGCAATATCGCTCATACTGGAGATAAGAGATATGCTGTATTTAAAGACGGCTGATTCCCGCGATGGAAACAGCAGACTTCGACAGACAGTATTCTTAAAAATATACTTGGTTGAACGGTTACTTCTTTGATCTCCTATTACATCCCGTTTGAAGCCTCCTTTAGCAAGCAGCACTCGCTTCGTGTTGATCACGAAGCCATCTACTCCTATCGTACCGCTACATGACTAGGGCCTGGCCCGAACACGTTACAAGAATGTCTACATGATATCCAGCTCTTCTTAGGGTTTGACAACTTCCACCGACGCTTTATCTAGCACAATTCCCATCTCATCCCAGCTCTTACTATATTTACCAAGAAGGATCAGCCTTCAATCTAGATCTCTGAATGCCTGAGAGCCTTTGAGAAGCTCAATACTGCTTTTACTACCACCCCTATTCTGGCCTATTTCAACTTCTGCACGGAGGTGATTATTGAAATAGATACTTCTGACTTTGTGTCCACCAGTGTTATATCCCAATACAGTGATGTAGGAGTACTATACCCTGTGGACTTATACTCACAAAGACACACTGCAGCTATATGTAATTAAGACATCTACGACCAGGAGCTAATAGCAGTAGTACATGACTTCAAAGAATAGAGATGTTACCCCATTGGCCAAAAAGTCATGATTCTGACCAACTACTCTAATCAGAAATATTTCACCACCAAACATCTCTTGAACCGCAGACAAGCCTGGTAGTCGGAATTCCTAACTCAATTCAACTCAAACATTGAGTACCAGTCCAGTAAGCACAATAGACAGGCAGACACATGGATATACATGAAGGTACCAATGGAGGACAAAGACGATCAGAGAAAGAAACACCCAATACAAGTGCTGCTAAAGCGCTAGACTATGGATTTGTTTGTGAATTTTACATTTTCAATTGGAGTGTCTCCCCTGGATGATCTCTGGGCAAAAGCTTAAGATACTAACCCAATCCCAAAGTAAATCCTAAAGGCCTTTGACAAAGGAGATGACCATTTCCGACTTATTTCCCTTGCAGAGTCCTGTGAAAATGGAAACAGGCTGCTCTTCTATGACTACTTATGCATCCTCCTCCATGATACACTGATGTTGCTACTGATCCAATAGGTTCATGACTGCCCTCCTACAGAGTACATAGAAAGGGCCAAAACCCACAAGTTAGTTTTCCACCAGTACTACTGGCCGGGGATGCATCACGATATTGGCCACTTCAGGAAGGACTGACATGTTTGTCAGTAGAGTCATACCTCGTACCATGCCCACTTCAGTATACTGCATTATCTTCCTATTCCTGATAAGTTCTGAGAACATATATCCATAAACTCTGTCATCTGTCTCTCTTAGAATCATAGCCATGACACTATTCTGGTGATAGTAGATGGGCTAACTAATATGTGCTACTCGATTCTTGGCTGTACCACTATTGATAGTCTGACATTGGCCAAGTTATATCTCTATCATGTATGGAAACTCTATGGTCTCCCCACTACTATCACTTTGGACTATAGTACCCAATTTACCAGGGAGTTTTGAAGACAGTTTATGATTGCCTCTAGGTATCCTGAAAGCTCTTGACTGTATTCTACCCCCAGATAGACAGCTAGACTAAAAGGACAAACACTCTCATGGAACAATACCTACAGACCTATGTTAGCTACTAGCAGGACAACTGGTTACTATAACTACCTATAGCTGACTTTGCTGCCAACAACCACACCTCCAAATCCACTGTCCTCTCACTATTCTTTGTCAACTATGGCTGCGACCCCTATATGGACTTCTTGAAGACCCCTACAGGGTGCTCGGAGGACCTCGGAGCTAGAGAATTCTCACAACATATAAGAGACATACATGCCCATCTCCGTTCTGGGATTGCTTATGCCCAGGATTACCAATAGGAGTAAGCCGATTGAGGATACCCGCAGGCTCCACACTTCTGAGTAGTGTTTGCTACAGCACAAGGTGGAGCAGATTTTACATATGGCAGCCCTGCTATTATACAGGTCTGGGGAGCATGTTTTGTATATCCTGCCAGTCCTCCCCCTGTCCAGAGTGTGACCCTAGTCTTTCCCTGAATAGGGCCTCATTGATTGTCATCCAAATATAATAGGGGACCATGCAGGGCATGGGTGAGTCGGGGTCCCTCACGGGTGATAGAGTAGGGAAGCCAATGGAAATCGCCCACTCAGGGCTCGTGCGCAGTACTGGGGAGAAAACAGAGCCAGGAGCCCATGTTTTCCGAGGCCCCAGAGGCCTCATAACAAACTCTACTTCCGAGTTAGAGATCAAGTATAGCTTAACACTAAAACCATTTAGACCCATCAACCATCCCAGAAACTGGACAATAAATATTTTGGCCCTTACCCCATGATAGCACAGATAGGAACTCATGCCTACCACCATAACCTTCTAACTGCCATGAGAATGCATGATGTTTTCTATATTTCACTATTCAAACTAGCTGACCATGACCCTTTCCTAGGACAGGTTGTACCATCCTGACTACTGGTAGAAGTCAATGGTGAGGAGGATTAGCAAGTAGAATAGATAGAAGATGCTAAGATTATTCAGAGCTATCCATAATATCTGGTCCGATAGAGAGGATACAAGGAAACTATCTAGGAATCAATAAAGACTAGGAATAAACTATAAGCTATAGATGAGTTCTACTACCACTACTCGAATAAGCTGGCCCTACTTCTAGAATAAGAGCAATGCATCTCATGGGACTATAGCACATGAGAGGAGAGCTAGTATCATGACTACCAGACCAGGGTATGATGGCATTGGGTTTGTGGTTACATATATGGGAACAGGGTTTGGATAGTTAACTACCAAGGGGAGAGGCTTCTTAGCAGAGGTTTAACATAATGGAATCTCACGGAAACTAATGAAAGATTGTAGCTACATATGAAGAATGGGCTAGGGATATTGGAATCTGTCAGTACAGGATTTTTCTTTATTATATAAAGAGCTGTGCTCCTCCTTAATTTACTTTTCTTATGCAACCTTGTAATTTTCTACCTACACCTGTAATTAGGAATTACATCTTTGTTTCCCCTTCATGTTACCAGAACCTATGAACCCTGACCCTGAATCCTGAGACTCTGTCTCTGACCCACTTGAGCCTTGATACAAACATATCTTGTTTGCATACTAGTACCTATCCCTTGTCCTGCCTACTATGGTGTGTGTTGAACTAGCTACTCTTAACCTCACATGGACCCTGACTATTACAACAGTCCATATCTGGCCCTAAAGCAGTTTCTCCCTCTTCTCCCTTCTTTATATGTATCAAGTTGTAGGATCTGGGGATATCCAGCTTAGTGAATGTTTTGGCTTTGGAGATTTGCATGAAGATTTCTGTCAGGAGGTATAATAGGCCACAGTTCTTAATAGTTCCTATATTGAGTCCATGATAGTCCATACACAGCGACAATGAACCTTCCTTCTTTTTAATAAACAGGATGCAGAATGCCACCAGTAAGGTAGAGAGGTGAATAAAGTTCTTCTTCTTTAGGTTTTGATCAAACCAGCCTCTTAGTCCCTCCAGCTTTGGGGCTGATAGGTTATATAGAGGCCTAAAATGTAGTGTAAAGCTCGCTTTCAGAGAAATAGTATAGTTACTAGATCAGTATAGAGGTAACTAGTTCTGTTTCTTTTCTAGGAACAGGGGGATAAAGTTGTAGTATTCTGGTAGGATAATATCTCTGACCTCTTGTTTTTCAAGTACTTTGTGACTCAGGGCCCACTGAATGCTATAAGCTTTGAGGAAATAGGGAATATCCTCTTCTGCTTCCTGAATTCCTATTGTGTCAGGGGTGCAGTTTTTCAGGCAATCGTCTAATTCAAAGGTGATAATATTGCTAGTGAACTGGATGGCTATATCATGTTACTTTAGCTAGGAGATACCAGGGTTAGCAGGTGTCTACCTAGTTTGGTAATAAAAGCCAGCAGTACTGTTAGCTGGTCATTAACTTTGAGTTCTCTCTCGATCAGGGGGGTAAGCATGCTAGGGCTGATTGGCCTTCTATCAATTACTACCAGTTGGATGTTTTCTTTTAGTTCATACAAGGAAAGGAACTCATGGAGAGCAAAGTCTTTATCAATGATCATATAGCTAGTTGTTCTGAAGTCAATAAGGGCATGGAAATGGATTACATTTTGGTTCTATATGATATCACAGGCGATCACCAAGTAGTAATGTTCAATCCTGTTTTCTATTTGATTCAAAAACAAAGTAGATATTGATAAACAAGGAAAAACCTTAACATGCCCCATGTCTGTCCCATATTCTACATATGGAACTACTGGTTTTCAAACTACACAGACTCACAGTTGGTGCCTTCAGAGATTATCAGAGGGTTAAAAGAAGAGGTACTGATACCTGGTGTAATGACTCAGCATATATGAGCTATGGTAGACTTAACCAACACCCTTGCAGTCGGCCTTGAGGCAGACTGGTAGGAATAGGAGGGCAAGCAAGAGTTTGCCATACAGAAGCCTGATGGTCCTGGTTCCATTATAAACAGTAAGGCAAACAAACGAGGGAGGTGTTAGCATGCTCAAGGGTTGTTCAAGGACAAGTTACCCAGATTGGCTGGGTAGCTAGACTGGCGAAAAGAAGTAAAGACTGTCTCTGCTATAGAAATAAACAGGATAACAGGATAAAGTTATCCTGACCTACAGAGTAGGTTACCCAACTCAGGGATCACAGTTACCCTACCTTGGAACTCAGATGGCCCTGTCTAGGAACCAGGGTTACCCTATGTGGCAATACGAAATTGTGCAGGAAGTTTAGAGAAAATGACCAAAACGTTTGTCACCTGAAGCCATACATAATCCGGGAATCTGGGGTTCCTAGACAGGCTATCGGGTGACCTACGAAGCCTCGAAGAAGCTGCAAATTGGAGGTATTGTTCCTATCATACCCCTCCAGCCCCGTCTTGAGGACCAGACATCATGGGCAAACGGTTGTGTAGTTGTGCACAGTCTAGCAAAAGGGAATCTATGTAGACCAGCTTGCAACACTATATGTGTCGCTGCAGTCTGGTTGACTGTAAGCTGTTCTCAGGATATATAAGTAGGCATAGGGCAAAAGGTGGAGTACTTCCTCTAAGTTATTGGGAGTAAGATGGACCAAAACAGATGGAGTTAATGGGGGTTAACCATGGTGGTCTCAAAGGTAGTTTCAGGTAGTGCCAGGATGACCAGGAGAGTATTACACGTATCAAGCCTAAACCTGTCCCCAATGCCATAGGCTCCGTAAGAGAAGTCTGAAGGCACTAAAAGCATGATTCCTACCACAAGTAAGATGGATCCAAGATAATCGTCATAGGTAGTGCCCATTGAAGCACTACAGGACCAGCATATCCTGCAGAAGACACTGGAAGTCTGAGAGTCAAAAACAGTAGATAGGTGAATGGCTGATAGTAGCTTTCAAGGTCATGTAGGGATCACTGCATATAGGAAGGATGTCATAGATAGTCCAGTTTATCAGGTGTCTTGAATGTTGGCCACTGGCAAGGCACCTAGGTGAAGAGGTTTTCACTCCGGCAGGCAAAATGGGGATGCGCCGAAGAAATGATAACTGTATAAGGTAAATACCGACTAGAGTGTATCGACACATTCATGCCTAAAAAGAGTGCAAGGAGATGTGTCAGACTACTCTTAGCGGAGAAGGGTGTGCTCAAATAGTTGGAGTAAACTGTTGGGGTAGTATATGGCATAAGATAGAACTACTTGAAAATCTACGCGAGAACTGTCCTACTTCAACAATCAATCATCTCGAGACCTTAATTGAGTGAAGTGTCAGACTTAAGGATATTAAGTTTTACCATTTACTTTACTCTTACATTTGTGTGAACTTTTGGTGATAAGTTAAAGTTGTTTGGTACAGTGACAACCTTGGGATCCATCTTGCTAGAAGTGGCCCTGTTACAGTACATCGTTAGGTGACCTTCTCGCTTAACTCATCTCTTGATTATTGTTTAATAGCTTTCGGCACTGACCTTGTATAAATACTGGTAACCTTTTCTGGAACAAGTAGCCCACGGTAGAAAGCACAATGGCTAGCACAGAACTTTGAACCTGACTGGACCCCTACTCCAATTCCAACATGAGTTTGGGTGTAACCGGTACGGGTACTAGGTTATTTTATGTTTCGTTTCACAGTATCATTTGATACTTGTATTGTTTCTTATGCTATCGGCTGATACATAAAATGTTTTATGTTTGGTTTCACAGTATCGTTTGATACCTGTATTGTTTCATGTGCTATCGGTTGATATACACAATGTTTTATGTTTGCTTTCACAGTATTGTTTGATATTTGTATTGTTTCGGGTGCTATCAGTTGATACACACAATGTTTTATGTTGGCTTTACAGTATCACTTGATACTTGTATTGTTTCATGTGCTGTCGGTTGATACACACAATGTTTTAGAATATCGCTCATACTGGAGATAAGCAATATGCTGTATGTAAAGACCGCTGATTTCCACAATGGAAACAGCAGACTTTGACTGACAGTATTCTAAATATACTTGGTTGAACGGTTACTTTTTTGATCTCCTATTATACCTCTTCGAAGCCTCCTTTAGTAAGCAGTGCTGGCTTCTTGTTGATCAAGACGCCATCTGCTCCTATCGTACCGCTACATGATTAGGGCCCAACCCGAACATGTTACACTATGAGATGCTGGAGGGGACAGGCTTACAGGCCATTCTGAATTTCTGCCAAATATATCCATCCAAGCCTAGAGACTATATGGTCTCAGAGAATCAAGTCACAGAAATTAGAGACGACATTAATAGTCTGGGATAGACCATAGAGAAGACAGGAGTAATGTAACAACTCAGTATACATGAGCTATGGCAGACTGAACCAACACCCATGCAGGTAGCCCTGAGGCTGCCTGGTAGGAACAGGAGTGCAAGCGAGGGTTTGACCCATAGAAGCCCAATAGTCTGGGTTGCATTATAAACAGTGGGGCAAACACCCTGGGGAGGTATTAGCATACTCAAGGATTAGGCAAGGACAAGTTACCCTGCTTGGCTGGGTAGCTGGACTGGTAAAAAGAAGAGAAGTCTATCTCCACCATAGGAATAGACAGGGTAACAGGATAAAGTTATCCTGACCTCTGAAGTAGGTTACCCTACTTAGGGATTACAGTTACCTTGCCTTGGAACTCAGGTTACCCTATGTAGAAACACGAGTTGTCCTACCTGACACTGTGAACTTGCTTAAGGAGTTCAGGGGAAATGACCAGAACCTTTGCCATATGAAGTTATGGATAATACTGGAATCTGGGTTCCCAGGAGATGCTATTGGGTGAGCTATGCAGCTCCAAAGAAGCTGTAAATTGAAGTTATCATTTCTATCATACTTCCCCAGCCCTGCCTTGAGGCCCGGATGTCATGGACAAACAGTTGTGTAGTTGTGTGCAGTCTAGCAAAAGGGAATCTTTGTAGACCTGGATGCAACACCATATGCCTTGCTGCCGTCCAGTTGACCATAGGCCGTTCGTAAGAGATATAAAAGGGCATATGGCAGAGGGTAGAGTACCTCGTCCAAGTTGTTCAGAGTAAAATGGACCAAAACTGAAGCAGTTAATAGGGGTTAACCATGGGAGTCCCAAAGGTAGTCCCAGGTGGTGCCAGGATGACCAGGAGAGTTTTACACCAATCAAACCCAAGCATGTCGCCAACACCGTAGGCTCTGTATGGAAAGCGTAAAGGCACTAAAAGCATGACTCCTACTGCAGGTAAGATGGATCTGAGATAGTGGTCATGGGTAGCGCCCATTGGAGCACTACAGGACCAGTATACCCAACAGAAGATACAGGAAGTGTAACATGTTCGGGCCAGCCCCTAGTCACGTAGCGGTACAATAGGAGCAGATGGCTTCATGATCAACACGAAGCAAGCGCTGCTTGCTAAAGGAGGCTTCGAACGGGGTGTAATAGGAGATCAAAGAAGTAACCGTTCAACCAAGTATATTTAAGAATACTGTCTGTCGGAGTCTGCTGTTTCCATCGCGGGAATCAGCGGTCTTTAAATACAGAATATCGCTTATCTCCAGTATGAGCGATATTGCAAAACATTGTGTGTATCAAACGATAGGACACGAAACGATACAAGTATCAAACGATACTGTAAAACCAAACATAAAACAATGTGTGTATCAACCGATAGCACACGAAACGATACAAGTATCAAACGATACTGTGAAACCAAACATAAAGCAATGTCTGTATCAAACGATAGCACACGAAAGAATACAAGGATCAAACGATATTGTGAAACCAAACATAAAACATAAAACATAAACCCTAGTAACTCGTACTGGTTACACTCCCAAAATGAAATAACAATTTCATCGAAACAAAACAATCTAAGGAAATCCTAATAGCCGGTAGTTCCGCTATTCTCTGGAAAGGACCCATCCTCATCGTCATCGCTATCATGCAGCAATCTCAAGTCGTCCTGCAACATCCATTCTGCACCTTCCAACTATCTCTCCAAGCACTCCCCACATGGCGCTCCGCGTACAAAGCAACCTGACTCCCAGTAGTGTGGCAGGTCCACGAAGTTCCGTACTATCCGGTCCTCCCATTCCTCCGTCTCCACATCGATTCATCCGCAATCTTCGCAGTGATCGATATAAAATATCTTCCAGCATGCATCTTCTGAAATTATTTCTCCATAAAGTAGGTACCCCAAAATGAGGTCTTGTCCCTTTATGCTGACTTCTGCGTAGGTTGACATTTTTTGTATAAAAATAAGTTTGTAATAGGGTGAAGAGTTTGTAAAAGGTTAAGGTTTTGGAGGTCTGGTAGTGTGATCTGTTTTCTTCACTGGTTTTAGGGGGCTGGTGGCTGGTATTTATATTTCGGTGGTGACCTCGCTTGGTTGTTGGCCTCGCTTAGGTGTTGGCCTCACTTAGGTTTTTTAGGAAAAAGGGGGTTGCTTAATTTCGGTTTCTTCCGTTTCCATGCAACCATCATGTTTTTCTGTACTCAGGTAGCATCTGCTACCAAAGCAGAAAATGTCTGACACTGTTTCTCCCCACATTCATCCCGTCGATTCTGTTGTTATTTCCAAGCATTTGTTGCAGATGTGTACGAATAGTCGGTGTGTAAGGTATCATCTAGGGATAATATCACGGTTCACCAACAGTTCCATTAGCTGATAGCGCAGTCTCCAACGTACTTGCTTATAGTTTAACATCGTAAGGCTGTTGGATGGAGGGTTTTTTCCTTTCGCTATTGCCAGTACTCGGCCTCGGCCAGCCGGGCTAGGTATGCTTCTTCATCTTCCATTACCTGATTTTTATCTTCGCTGCTTTCGAAATCTCTTTCGCAGTGGGCTGACCAGAATCCGTCCTGTATCCCTTGGTCTGTGTCTGGGTGCAGGTGTTGTATTTCTGGCAGGGTTGGGCTCCACGCCACCATCACATGGTTTATCGTAGGGGGTAGCTCGTCCTCCGGTTTGTTGTTTTCCCACCATTGATTAACAGCTTCCATCGCATTTTCCAATCCCTCAAGGGGTTCCCAGCTATTTTCTGTTTCCGGGTACCCCACCCATTTCACTGGGAACTGGTCACAGTCATATCGTCTTCTGTGGTCTCGTATGGTTTCCACTTCGCATTCCGGTTTCTCGTTTACCACGATCAGGGGTGGTTTTGCGTGGCTCCTGGCAGGGAAGGAAACAACATCGTTCGGGTGGTATCTTTTCACGGTGGATGCATGGAATGTTGCTTCTCGGTTTCTGTACATTCCGCCATCCATTTCTACCGTGTAATTTTGTGTATGCACATCGTAACTGATTATTTTGAATGGTCCACGCCAGCGCGGTTGCAATTTCTTGCTACGCCCTGATTCTGTTGCGAATAAGCTTCCATATACCAGTAACAGATTACCCTTTCCTAGCGGTGTATGGTGTCTGCATCGTTTTGCTGCCTTTCTCGTGCTTCTAAATCGTGCCATTTTAATTGCATTGAATGCCGTGTTCCTGATTGCTTGGTGCCTGTTTAGTAATTCATCGGCAGCCAGTACTGTGCAGTTCTTGAAGTTCACTAGGTGTAGTAGTGGGTAATTCTTTCCGAAAATGGCCTTATATGGTGACATACCGAGAGTTTCTGACTATCCCGCATTCAGGTATGCTGCTGTCTCTGGTATGGTATTAAACCAATTGTTTTGTCTGGCGTTGACTAGGTTTCGGAGAGCCGTCTTCAATTCTCGAATTTTTCTTTCACCTTGTCCATTCATCTCATGATGGCCTGGTGCCGCCTTGATATATTCAATGCCTGATGATCGACACTGTTGTCTCCATACATGTGACTCAAATCTTGGGTCTGCGTCGCTTACTATAGATGTTGGGTAGCCATAGGGTGTAAATATTTTGTTGCGTAGAAGTTCCCAGGTTGTTATTGCTGTTACTTACTTTGTTGTAGGTATCAGCCACGTGAATCCTGAAAATCTATCCATCGCAACTAGGATCGTGTCGTATCTCCATGAATTGTGGAAGGGTCCCGCAAAGTCAATGGCTATTGATTCGAAGATTTCCGATGGCAGGGTAATTGTTTGAGCCTTTCCTTCTGGTAATTTTGTAGGCTCCTTCTTTGCCTGGCATGTATGGCACTGGGCCACATATGCTCTAAAGTCCTTTCGCATTTCAGGCCAAAATAGGTACTCCGTTGCGTACCGTAAGTTTCATTCAACACTGTGGTGGCCTTTGTTGTGGATTTTGCTAATGACATATTCTCTTAATGTCGTATTTCCATATGCGGGGCCTTTCGGGATATACAGGCAGTCTTCCCTGTATCTGGTTTTTGCGTATAGCATTCTGTTTGCAACCTTGTAAGAGGACAAGTCGCCTGTGGAGTCCATATTCTCCTTTACCTTCTTCCAAATTGGTTCTTTCCGGTATGCTGCTACCATGTGTGCTCAGAATGTTCTGCTTATTTCTTTGACTGTTTGTAAGGCGTCGCGTTCGTCTTCTATCTCGTTTCCTCTGGTTGTCTCAGGTAGGTCATCCTCCTCGTTGTCTTCTAAGACATCGTAAAGCCCGCGACGATATTCTGTCATTGTCGGGGGCATAACTGAGACTATTGTCTCATTGGTAAGGCTTTCTAGCCGTTCCGCTCGCCTAATGGGTGGTGGGCTATCAGGTCCTGGCATTTGGAATGCCCCTATGGTCTCAGTCGTGAGGCTTTCTATTGGTTCTGGCTCCGGCATCTGGAATGCCGGGGCTTCCAGGTTTAGTAGTGCCGGAATTGCATAAGATCTGGGTCTCGACTGGGCAAGGGTGGACAGTCCTTCTCCCACACTAGTTGGTCTTTCGCCGGTGGTTTGTTGCCATTCCCAGTCATTTATTTTGGGGGACTGCGGAGGGCTCGGGTCGATCTCTGTGGTTGGGGGCTTGGTCCTTCACTAAGTGGGTAAGGGGTCGAATTTCCCTGTCGTCTAGAATGGTTGTTTGTGAACTTGATCTCGGTTTGATGATATGGGCAATGATCGACGTAACAGTGTGAGTAGTGTAGAGCGCTATGTTGGAGTTCTTCCGGTGGCGTACTTCGCAGGGTACACTGGTCACCCCAATCCTTTCCTGCAGTGATTGCACAGGGGCTTTCAGGAGGTCCGGGGGTCTCGTTGGGGTACTCAGTATAGGAGAAAGGAGGGGAAGTAGGGGAGAACTCTTGTGTGGGCTCCATTGTGTTTGATTCTTGCTCGTAGACCGTGTTATCCGAGATGTCATCCGATTCTTTTACATCATCGTGGACATAGAGTGGATTCAAGTCTGGTTCCCCATCGTAAATTCCGGAAAGAGCATCAGCTAAATAGTTCCTGCTTCCTGGTGCGTAGACTATTTTTGCATCCTATTTTCCCCAGGCACTTAGCCATCTCACCTGTTTCCTGCTAGGGTTCTTGGCCGTTCGCAGGTGTGTTAAGGGTTGGTGGTCTGTAACTATCGTGAAGAAATTTCCCAATAGTATATTGTGGAACCGATTAAGCACTTCCACTATCGCTAAGGCCTCTTTATCGGTGGTCCCATAGTTCATCTGAGCATTGGTGAACTTTCTGCTGTGTAGNCAAGTATCAAACGATACTGTAAAACCAAACATAAAACAATGTGTGTATCAACCGATAGCACACGAAACGATACAAGTATCAAACGATACTGTGAAACCAAACATAAAGCAATGTCTGTATCAAACGATAGCACACGAAAGAATACAAGGATCAAACGATATTGTGAAACCAAACATAAAACATAAAACATAAACCCTAGTAACTCGTACTGGTTACACTCCCAAAATGAAATAACAATTTCATCGAAACAAAACAATCTAAGGAAATCCTAATAGCCGGTAGTTCCGCTATTCTCTGGAAAGGACCCATCCTCATCGTCATCGCTATCATGCAGCAATCTCAAGTCGTCCTGCAACATCCATTCTGCACCTTCCAACAATCTCTCCAAGCACTCCCCACATGGCGCTCCGCGTACAAAGCAACCTGACTCCCAGTAGTGTGGCAGGTCCACGAAGTTCCGTACTATCCGGTCCTCCCATTCCTCCGTCTCCACATCGATTCATCCGCAATCTTCGCAGTGATCGATATAAAATATCTTCCAGCATGCATCTTCTGAAATTATTTCTCCATAAAGTAGGTACCCCAAAATGAGGTCTTGTCCCTTTATGCTGACTTCTGCGTAGGTTGACATTTTTTGTATAAAAATAAGTTTGTAATAGGGTGAAGGTTTTGTAAAAGGTTAAGGTTTTGGAGGTCTGGTAGTGTGATCTGTTTTCTTCACTGGTTTTAGGGGGCTGGTGGCTGGTATTTATATTTCGGTGGTGACCTCGCTTGGTTGTTGGCCTCGCTTAGGTGTTGGCCTCACTTAGGTTTTTTAGGAAAAAGGGGGTTGCTTAATTTCGGTTTCTTCCGTTTCCATGCAACCATCATGTTTTTCTGTACTCAGGTAGCATCTGCTACCAAAGCAGAAAATGTCTGACACTGTTTCTCCCCACATTCATCCCGTCGATTCTGTTGTTATTTCCAAGCATTTGTTGCAGATGTGTACGAATAGTCGGTGTGTAAGGTATCATCTAGGGATAATATCACGGTTCACCAACAGTTCCATTAGCTGATAGCGCAGTCTCCAACGTACTTGCTTATAGTTTAACATCGTAAGGCTGTTGGATGGAGGGTTTTTTCCTTTCGCTATTGCCAGTACTCGGCCTCGGCCAGCCGGGCTAGGTATGCCGCTTCATCTTCCATTACCTGATTTTTATCTTCGCTGCTTTCGAAATCTCTTTCGCAGTGGGCTGACCAGAATCCGTCCTGTATCCCTTGGTCTGTGTCTGGGTGCAGGTGTTGTATTTCTGGCAGGGTTGGGCTCCACGCCACCATCACATGGTTTATCGTAGGGGGTAGCTCGTCCTCCAGTTTGATGTATAACCACCATAGATTAACAACTTACATCGAATTTTCCAATCCCTCAAGGGGTTCCCAGCTATTTTCTGTTTCCGGGTACCCCACCCATTTCACTGGGAACTGGTCACAGTCATATCGTCTTCTGTGGTCTCGTATGGTTTCCACTTCGCATTCCGGTTTCTCGTTTACCACGATCAGGGGTGGTTTTGCGTGGCTCCTGGCAGGGAAGGAAACAACATCGTTCGGGTGGTATCTTTTCACGGTGGATGCATGGAATGTTGCTTCTCGGTTTCTGTACATTCCGCCATCCATTTCTACCGTGTAATTTTGTGTATGCACATCGTAACTGATTATTTTGAATGGTCCACGCCAGCGCGGTTGCAATTTCTTGCTACGCCCTGATTCTGTTGCGAATAAGCTTCCATATACCAGTAACAGATTACCCTTTCCTAGCGGTGTATGGTGTCTGCATCGTTTTGCTGCCTTTCTCGTGCTTCTAAATCGTGCCATTTTAATTGCATTGAATGCCGTGTTCCTGATTGCTTGGTGCCTGTTTAGTAATTCATCGGCAGCCAGTACTGTGCAGTTCTTGAAGTTCACTAGGTGTAGTAGTGGGTAATTCTTTCCGAAAATGGCCTTATATGGTGACATACCGAGAGTTTCTGACTATCCCGCATTCAGGTATGCTGCTGTCTCTGGTATGGTATTAAACCAATTGTTTTGTCTGGCGTTGACTAGGTTTCGGAGAGCCGTCTTCAATTCTCGAATTTTTCTTTCACCTTGTCCATTCATCTCATGATGGCCTGGTGCCGCCTTGATATATTCAATGCCTGATGATCGACACTGTTGTCTCCATACATGTGACTCAAATCTTGGGTCTGCGTCGCATACTATAGATGTTGAGTAACCAAAGGGTGTAAATATTTTGTTGCGTAGAAGTTCCCAGGTTGTTATTGCTGTTACTTACTTTGTTGTAGGTATCAGCCACGTGAATCCTGAAAATCTATCCATCGCAACTAGGATCGTGTCGTATCTCCATGAATTGTGGAAGGGTCCCGCAAAGTCAATGGCTATTGATTCGAAGATTTCCGATGGCAGGGTAATTGTTTGAGCCTTTCCTTCTGGTAATTTTGTNACTCCACTTCGTAATTTCTCATTTATCCAGTTCATGAGTTTTTCCTTGTAGGCTTCTGGGATCAAGTATGTTGGTTGGTTTCATAGGTCGGTTGGATCCTTTAGCCGAATGTGGTGGCTAATCTTACCCACTGGGGGTAGCATTTCAGGGACCTTATCCAGGAATACATCCTTGTATTCTTCCAACAATGTTTTTGAGGTGGCGTCTGACACAGTGGCTCGGATTTCCCTGCTTGTTGGTTTGCATAGCACATACAGCTTGTCATCGGGAAATTCCACTGCTGTATCCCCACACCTGATAAGAGTATTCTGTCTTTTCAGGAACGGCATTCCGATTAGAGCGTCGTACTTTGCCAAGTTCCCTACCAACATCTCCTGATTTTTCCATTTCTTTTTCCCGATTCCTACGGTCAGTCCACATTTCTCATGGCTTGCAGAGTGGGATCCTTTCATAGCCATATTGACTGTTGTAGGTTGGGGTAGGGGTTCCGTAGGGATACCATGGGTAGAGATAAAGGTGGCGCTAATTATGTCGCAGCCGATTGTTCCCATGTCGAATAGTACCTTTGCTGGATGGCCTTCTATGTAAATTGTTCCTTCCAGAGCGTCACAGGTCCTTATTGCCAATGTTGGTTGCGTTCGCAGGCTTTCCATCTCCACTAAGTTACTTTCCACTTAGTCATATTCAGTTGCTTCCATGTGGTTTGTGCTTGTCTCTCGCTTTGTGGCCTTTCCCTTTCCTTTCTTGGCATAGCAATCCTTTGCGTAGTGCCCCTTTTTTCTGCATTCGAAACATGTGCCTTCCTCACGTCGTTTCTGTTTCTTGTCCTTCTTGTCCTTCGAAACCTTGCAGTATGGTTTATCTTTCTTCGTATTGTCCCGCGATGATGATCCTTTGCTATTCCTTTGCTGTGGCACATGTGTTCGGTAAACTCCTGTTTCATACAGGATAGGATCCTTCCGCTCGGCCTGCTTGACTATCTTGGCAAAGGAATCACCATCCTCCTCCATGGGTTCTACCTCCTGTCGTAGTCTGGGATGCATTGCTTCATACAATCTTTGTTTCAGCGTATACTGAGACACTGTTCCGGTAGGCAATCGTCTATGATACATCAAGAGATCGGTCGCGACCAGGGTTATTCTTTCTGTTTTGCTATTTCGTACTTGCTGGATATCCTTGAACCTTTTGTAAAGTCCTTCCGTGTTTCGCGAGGATTGGAATCTCTCTCTCAAGTACTTTTTCAGGGTTGTTCCACGGATTTTTTCCCCGCTCCCATAGTGGTTCATTGCTTGGTGGTATGCTTCTTCTGCCTTCCCGGTGCAGAAGCTTCCAAAGTATGCTCTGCTCCCTTCCTTAGTCTTGTCCACTCCGTGTAGGGCCAGGTATTGAGAGGTTGTTATATCCCATCGAACAAATACTTCAGGTTTTAAGTCGTCCTTTTCGCCCAAGAACGAGGGTGGCAGTGGGAGTTTGATTTTAGGTCCTGTTCACCCAGCTCTGGGCTAGGCGGTCCGGCAGATTCACCTTCAGACATTTCGTGTTCGGACTCTTCTTTACTCGAACTGTTGTCTGAGGAGCTTCCTGGAGAGTCGCTAGGGAATTCTTCTGGTGGCTGCCATACTACCGAGTGATCTGATGCTTCTTCGTCCTCTTCTTCCTTCTTAGGGGTCCTGACCGGTTTGCTATCTTTCTTTGGTGGTTGTGCTGGAGCCTTTCCTTTGCTGGGGCTGAGGTGAAATAGCCCAGGAAGGCTAGCTGCTGCCTTAGCTAAATCGTCAGGCGATTCACTGAAGGTCTACTTGGCCAAGCCTCTCGCTAGCTGTCGTTCAGCTTCGTCAATCGAGAATCCGCTCTTTGGTCCTTCGGGTTTGTTGGATTGCCTTTTCTTGGTATGGCCCTCTCGTGGGACCTGCTTCCCACTTCGAGTCTCTAGTGACTCAATCGTGTCGTGTTGGCGGAGCCAAACCTTTCGCAGTTCTGCCGCTCCCCGATGCTAGCTTCGCTATTGGACTTTTCGTAGGTTGATCAGACAAGGTCCCTGCAGGTTTCTTAACCACTAGCTGAGGTTAAAAAAATGTAACCTGTTCGGGCCAGGCCCTAGTCACATAGCGGTACAATAGGAGCAGATGGCTTCATGATCAACACGAAGCGAGCGCTGCTTGCTAAAGGAGGCTTCGAACGGGGTGTAATAGGAGATCAAAGAAGTAACCGTTCAACCAAGTATATTTAAGAATACTGTCTGTCGGAGTCTGCTGTTTCCATCGCAGGAATCAGCGGTCTTTAAATACAGCATATCGCTTATCTCCAGTATGAGCGATATTACAAAACATTGTGTGTATCAACCGATAGCACACAAAACTATACAAGTATCAAATGATACTGTAAAACCAAACATAAAACAATGTGTGTATCAACCGATAGCACACGAAACAATACAAGTATCAAACGATACTGTGAAACCAAACATAAAAGAATGTGTGTATCAAACGATAGCATACGAAACAATACAAGTATCAAACGATACTGTGAAACCAAATATAAAACAATGTGTGTATCAACCGATAACACACAAAACACTACATGTATCAAACCATACTGTGAAACCAAACATGAAACATAAAACATAAACCCTAGTAACCCGTACTGGTTACAGGAAGTCTGAAAGTCGTAAATAGTAGATAGATAAACTGCTCATGGCAGTTTCCTTGGTCATGTAGGGATCAATACATAAGGCAAGGGTGTCATAAGTAGTCCAGCTTATCAGGTGTCTTGACTGTTGGCCACTGGCAAGGCACCGATGCAAAGAAGTTTTCCTTCCGGTGGACAAAATGGAGATGCACTGCAGAAATGATAACCATATGCGGTAAAGACTTACTAGAGGGTGTCTCCACATGCATGTCTGAAAAGTGTGCAAGGAGACATGTTGGACCACCCTTAGTGGAGAAGCGTGTGCTCGAATAGTTAGAGTAAACTGACAGGAAAGTTTCTGGCATCAGATAAAACTACTTGAAAATCTATGTGAGAACTCTCCTACTCCAACAATCAATCCTCTCAAGACGTTAATTGAGTAAAGTATGAGGCTTAACAATATTAAGTTTTACTATTTACTTTACTCTTATATTTGTGTGAACTTTTAATAATAAGTTAAAGTTGTTCAGTGTGGTCACAACATTGGGATCCATCTTCCTAGTTCTGCCCCTGTTTTACCTTGCCTGTCACGAGATCTCTTATTTAGGTACCGTCTTGCCATATGTCCATGTACTCGACCATGGCATCAGAGGCCTCTACTCATTCTATCATTCTGCTAGGCCTCAGTCAAGATGCATTGTCCCAACAAGAGGTTCATAGAGCCAGAGAAGGTACCAGTGGCAGTAGTGGTGGCTGGAGTAGAAGTGGGTGGTCAGCTGTGAGTACCTGTGGGGGTACATAAGATAGTACAGGAGGGGCCTTTCTTGTCAGCTGCATAGGCCTGGGTGTTGTTGTCCAACTTCTTCAACAAGTTGCCATAATCTATCAGGGTCTCTGGATGGTCAGTGATAGTAGTCAGGACATCACTCAGTTCAGAGCTAAGGTCTTGCTAAAGTGCACTTTATTTAGCTACGTCATTCTGGTTAGTGACAGTAGCTAGGTGCAAGATATCTCCTAGGTAATTGACAAATATTTGGTTCTTCAAGGCCAGGTTCCTTATTTCCTTGTCTGCTGTTGCAACCCTATTCCGATCACCAGATACTTGCTCTAGTTCTATTAATAAAACATCCTTGTCTATATAGTTGTTGTAATAGGGGTACCTCTAGAAAGATGGATCTCAAGGTTGTGACCATACCAAACAACTGCAAACTTAAACCCTAAAAGTTCACCCAAATGTAAGAGTAAAGTAAGTAGTAAAACTGAATATCGTTAAGCCTGATGCTTCACTCAATTAAGGTCTCCAGAGGATTGATTGTTGGAGTAAGAGAGTTCTTGCATAGATATCAAGTAGTTTTATCTTATGCCAGAAACTCCTCTATCAGTTTACTGCAACTATTCAAGCACACTCTTCACAACTAAGAGTGGTCCAACACATCTCCTGGTATACTATTCAGGTATGTATGTGTTGACACACTCTAGTTGGTGTTCATCTTATGTGGTTATTGTTTCTGCAGGACATGTACATTTTGCCCACCGGAGTGCAAGCTTCTTCATATTGGTGCCTTGCTAGTGGCTAACAGTCAAGACGCCTGATGAACTGGACTATCTATGACACCCTACCCATATGCATTGATCTCTACGTTACCCCGGAAGCTGCTATGAGTAGCTTATCTATCTACTGTTGATAACTCTTGAACTGCCAGTGTCTTCCACAGGATATGCTGATCGTGTAATGCTCGAATAGGTGCGACCCATAACCACTATCTTGGATGGACCTTGCATGCAGTAGGAATTATACTTTTAGTGCCTCTACACTGCCCATCCAGAGCCTATGGTGTTGGGGACACGTTTTGGTTTGATAGGTGTAAAACTCTCCCAGTCACCCCAGTACCACCTATGACTACCTTTGGGACCCCCACAGTTAACTCCTATTAACTCCGTCAGCTTTGGTCCGTTTTACTCCCAATAACTTGAAGGAGGTACTCCACCTTTGACCCTATACCCCTCTCTATATCCTGCGAACAGCCTACAGTTCACTGGACCGCAGCAATGTATACAGTGTTGCAACCAAGTCTACAACGATTCCCTTTTGCAAGACTGCGCACAACTCCACAACTGTTTGCCCATGATCTCCAGGCCTCAAGGCAGGGCTGGAGGGGCATGATAGGAATAGTGTCTCCACTTTACAGCTTCTTCAGAGCTGCATAGCTCACCCAATACCATCTTCCAGAATCCTAGATTCCACTATTATGCATAGCTTTGTGTGACAAACATTCTTGTCATTTCCCGCAAACTCTCTGAGTGATTTTGTATAGCCAGGTAGGGTAACTCAGGTTCCTAGACTGGGTAACCCGAGTTCCAAAGTAGGGTAACTATGATCCCTGAGTTGGGTACTCTACTCTGGAGGTTAGGGTAACTTTACCCTATTACCCTGTCTCCTCTTATGGTGGAGATAGACTTCTCTGCCCTTTACCTGCCCAGTTACCCAGCAAAGCCGGGTAACTTGTCCTTGGCAATTCCTTGAGCATACTAACACCTCCCAAGGGTGTACGCTTTACTGTTTATGATGGAACCTAGACCATCAGGCTTTTATATGTCAAACTCTTGTTTGTACTCTTGTTCCTACCAGTCTGCCTCAGGGCCGCCTGCATGGGTGTAGGTTCAGTCTGCCATAGCTCATGTATACTAGTCATTACAGTTGTGCCTTTAGCAGTGACATTGGACTGTACTTGCAGGAAGGCAGACCCTATTAGAATACTAATAGTGTATGTCAAACAGCAATGTTTACTATCAAACCAATAGTGGTCTCCACATCATTTGATATGAAGTTAAGTGATGAAGAGATGGCATTTGTCCATGGTACTGTTGAACCCCTTGGGGTTTGAGAGGGAGGGTTTCTTGCTACTAGCTAGTCTTGTAGCAGGACATGGGGGAGGATTAGCCAAAGCATTATTAAGTAAGGGAATTGTGGTATTGGCATAGGTGTAATCTTGTTTGATAGTGGCTAGACTAGTCTTACAGCCTTGACCTTTGAGGCAGATGGTCTGGAGTTCCTCAGTCAGAGTATGGTATTATTGTAGTAACTATTAGTTGGCAGAGGGCATGGCTGGTATAGGCAGATTTACTGGCTGGAGGAGTACATTATAGAGGTGGAGGAGATAGTTATATCTCTGATCATATATCAAGTAGCCTAGCTGTCCATTGGATAATCATGTTAAGGTTGTAGCTTCTGAGCCACAACCTAGGATGCTGGCTTACTTGCAATCATGGGCATTCTCTAGAGAGTCCCTGATAGCTTGATATAACTTTGTGGCTCAACCTAACTTTGTAGCTTACTATACTAATTCTGTTGCTCAACCTAACTTTGTAGCTCAACATAATATTCTGGTATGGTATAGTCTAATACAGTATTGAATATTTTAAAAAGTTTATAGAGTAAATTCTATCCTATACTACAGACACCTCCGCGACCCCACAATCCGCCCTCTAACACTTAGAATAATTATTCCTCCAAGTTTCTTCTTCTGTACCCAAATTGCTCATCTTTGCTGGACATTGTAACGTGTTCGGGTCAGGCCCTAATCACGTAGCAGTATGATAGGAGCAGATAGCTTCTTGATCAACAAGAAGCAAGCACTGCTTACTAACGGAGGTTTCGAAGAGGTGTAATAGGAGATCAAGAAGGAACCGTTCAACCAAGTATATTTAGAATACTGTCAGTCGAAGTCTGCCATTTCCATCGTAGAGATCAGTAGTCTTTAAATACAGCATATTTGTAACCGGTACGGGTTACTAGGATTTTATGTTTGCTTTCACAGTATCGTTTGATACTAGTAGTGTTTCGTGTGCTATCGCTTGATACACACATTGTTTTATGTTTGGTTTTACAGTATCGTTTGATACTTGTAGTGTTTTGTGTGCTATCGGTTGATACACACATTGTTTTATGATTGATTTTACAGTATCGTTTGATACTTGTAATGTTTCGTGTGCTATCGGTTGATACACACAATGTTTTGCAATATCGCTCATACTGGAGATAAGCGATATGCTGTATTTAAAGAC
>PYWC01000047.1:422719-475121 GCA_003182015.1 Tuber magnatum
CGATGGAAACAGCAGACTTCGACAGACAGTATTCTTAAATATACTTGGTTGAACGGTTACTTCTTTGATCTCCTATTACACCCCGTTCGAAGCCTCCTTTAGCCAGCAGCGTTCGCTTCGTGTTGATCACGAAGCCATCTGCTCCTATCGTACCGCTACGTGACTAGGGCCTGGCCCGAACACGTTACAATATTGCTTATCTCCAGTATGAGTGATATTCCAAAACATTGTGTGTATCAACCAATAGCACATGAAACAATACAAGTATCAAGTGATACTGTAAAGCCAATATAAAATATTATGTTTATCAACCGATAGCATACGAAACAATACAAGTATCAAACAATACTGTGAAAGCAAATATAAAACATTGTGTGTATCAACCGATAGGACATGAAACAATACCAGGATCAAACGATACTGTGAAACCAAACATAAAACATTGTGTGTATCAACCGATAGCATAAGAAACAATACAAGTATCAAATGATAGTGTGAAACCAAACATAAAATAACCTAGTACCCGTACCAGTTACAGACATGCTTTTTAATCTCCTCCAAGAAGGGCTTACATGCCATTGTATTAGACTTCTTTTTGCTTCTTAAGCTATATATAGTCAGATTTCAGCTTGTTCACGCTTCTTATCTTCTCTATTTTTCACCATTACACAAGCTTCCGAGACATACAGTACCATACCTTCCTGAACTTGCTGTCAATTTTGTGCACAATATCTTATATTTCTTGCCTCCTTAGCAGCTTTAGTTTTATCTATATACTCCATAGCTAATGCAACAGATTATACAAGAGCTAAACCTACTTGGAGAACCAGTTTAACTTTCTGCTAAAATCTAGTTGGAAATTCCAGGGCCTCCTGAAGCAACTGATCTTCTTGCAATTTGAGGTCACAAATCGTTTGTCAAATCTCCTATAACAACTCGGAACTTGGAGGTATTAGTAGACTTAGTAAAGGTACTTCAGGAAGTTCCAAAATAACTACTACTGAATTGTAAGAAATTAATCCAGTTGCTAGAAATGCCAATTTAATAGAAGTTGACTTAAAGATTTACTGACATATTTCATCGATAGTATTAAGAAATTCAATCGTGTCAAAGATCCCACAACCTGTACGAGTTGCAGCCTTAACAGCCTCTTCATGGTAATGTTTATATGCTTAAAACACCACTACATCAGGTGGTTAAAGCTGATGGCTACTGTGGGGAGGAAGGCAGAAAACCACAATCTTGTGGGTATCACAGTAGTCGAAAAACTTCTTTGTACAATAGGATCCAAAGCTACCAAGGAGTAATAAGTAATAGGATCCAGTTTGCCACTTGGAGAAAAAGTACTCAAAGTGGACTAACTACTCCAAAGTCAACTTATTATTGGTATACCTAGTTTCAGATATCCTTATTATGTAATCATCAGGGATTTTTGTTGTGGTATACCATGACTTCTCATATATAATACTAGGAATAATGATCATAGGAGGCAGTACACCTTTATCGCCACTTATTGTTTCACAAATACTGATCAATTCTCTATTTGTAGAGCTTCTCAAATGGCACTAATAATTTGGATCCCAGGTGATAATCTACTAATCATTTTCTACTCCAATCCAAAATCTGGTTTCATCGAAGTTGTATTGGTCCCAGGGTTGAATATTGTATTCTTTGCATATATGTAAATATTTTTCAAACCAGGCCTGTATATCATCAGATTGGTAGGCATTCTTCCTATTAATATCAAGTGTCTGCTACTTTCATATGCGGTACTCTAGATGTCGATTCAGGAATTGCTGTACTCAATAATTACTAATAACAGGCACTAGATGGGAGTTAGTATATGATAATTGGAGTACCATATTTGCATATCCTGTGACTATTGGAAGTCATGCACTAGTACTAATAGTATTTAAACAGTTTAGGTACTGGCAATCAGCTAGCTCCTGGTCTACCGAAAGAGCACAATTTTCCCCTGATTGCTCTTACTTAAAAATTGTACCCTGTAATCGTACATGAAGTCGTGAAACTAGAACGTCAAATTTCTCTGCTACTGCTGCAATACTCGGGTACTCCTTATAACTGTCATGAATTGATATAACTACTGCCTGAATATGTATTTCCACATTCCTATAAGGTTTGATATACTTACTTGGGAGAATAAAGAATGATTTTGGAGGAATTATTTGTTGTAAGCTGGGTAGTCAAGATTGCCAATGGAAATACAAAATAGTTTTATATCAAAACTACATACAGAGCCAACTTAAGCTAAAATATTGTTTTAAAGACAAAGAGAATTACTATAATGATCTAGCATAATACCACCTCCAGCTATAATATTATATTGAACCATAAAGGTAGGTTGAGCCACAAAGTTATATTGAGTCACAGAATTAGTATGGTAAGCTACAAAGTTATGTTGAGCTGTCAGGCACTCTCTGAAGAGTGTCCAAGATTGCAAGCAAGTGAGCAGCCTGGGTTGTAGCTCAGAAGCCACAATCTTGGCACAATTAGGCCAGCGGTCTAGTTCAGCTAAGTAAAGAGCCCAACAGGATCTCAAGTGATCACAACATGGTGTGATATAGATTGGATCCTCAAAGCTATAATCTTATATAATGGGCAGGATCCTTGCAGGGTCAAGGGCTGATAGTCCAAGGCATACCACAGTAGACGAGACAAGAGATGGGTACCAATATACAAACAAAATGTACTTGTATCAAGATTTGGGGAGGATAAGGGTCAGGGTTCCAGGATTCAGAGTAAGGGTTCATGGGTTCTAGTAATATGAAGAGACAAAGATATAATTCTTAAGTACAAGTATAGGCAGGAAATTACCAGATTGCATAAAGAAAGAAAACTATTAAGAGGTACACTGTAACTAGTATGGGTACTAGATTATGTTTTGTTTTGTAGTGTCATTTAATACTTGTTATGTTTCAAAGGTATTACTTGATACTTTGAATATTTTATATTTTGTTTTGCAGTATTGTTTGGTCCTTGTTATATTTCAAAGATATCACTTGATACTTTGAATATTTTATGTTTTGTTTTACAGTATCATTTGATACTTGTTATGTTTCAAAGGTATCGCTTAATACTTGGAATGTTTTATGTTTTGTTTCGCTGTATTATTTGATACTTGTTATATTTCAAAGGTATCACTTGATACTTTAAATATTTTATGTTTTTTTCGCAGTATCACTTGATGCTTACTATGTTTCAAAGGTATTGTTGGATACTTTGATAGGAACCATGGTATCGCTCATACTGGAGATGAGTGAGAACTTGTATTTAAACACTGCAGATTCCACGATGGAAACAGCAGACTTCAACTGACAGTATTCTTAACATACTTAGTTGAATAGTGACTTCTTGATCTCCTATTATACCCCTTCGAAGCCTTCTTTAGTCTGCACAGCTCTCGCCTCTTACTGAACAAGTAGGCCACCCGTTACTATTGTACATAAAGTGTTATTGGCACCCTAGATATGAACATATTATACACACCCCTTTCTATAACAAAGGAAACTCCTCTGCTGACAAGTTTCAATACCCCTAACCCTTCTTCACAACCAGCTGCAATCTTTTATCAGTTTGTATAAGATTTCATTATTCAAAACCACAGTTAAACAATCCTTCTGTAATGGGGTCACCCCTAGAAATATGGATCCCAAGGTTGCGACCGCACTGAATAACTTCAAACTTATCGCCAAAAGTTCACATCAATATAAGAGTAAAGTAAACGGTAAAACTTAATATCGTTAAGCCTGACGCTTCACTCGATTAAGGTCTCGAGAGGATTGATTGTTGGAGTAGGAGAGTTCTCGCATAGACTTTTTGGTAGTTTTATCTTATGCCAGAAACTCCTCCATCAGTTTACTCCAACTATTCGAACACACCCTTCTCCGCTAAGGGTGGTCCGACACGTCTCCTGGTACACCCTTCGGGCATGGATGTGTCGACACACTCTAGGCGGCATTCACCCTATGCGGTTATCGCTTCTGCACTGTGTTTCCATTTAGCCCACCGGAGTGAAAACTTCTGTGTATCGGCATCTTGCCAGTGGCTAAAAGTCAAGACGCCGCATGAACTAGACTATCTATGACACCCTTCCCATATGCATTGATCTCTACTTGGTCCCGGAAGCTACTGTGATCAGTTTATCAGTCTACTATTTACGGTTCTCGGGCTTCCGGTGTCTTCCACAGGATACAGTGATCCGGGAGGGGTCTAACGTGCACTACCCATGACCCCTACCTCAGATCCACCTTACCTGTGGTAGGAATCATGCTTTCAGTGTCTCTGCACTTCCCTTTCAGAGCCTATAGCGTTGGGGACACTTTCGGGCTTGATAGGTGTAAAACTCTCCCGGCCACCCCAGCACCACCCGGAACTACCTTCGGGACCCCCACAGTTAACTCCCGTTAACTCCCTCAGTTTTGGTCCATTTTACTCTGAACAACTTGGAGGAGGTACTCCACCTTCCACCCTATGCCCCTTTATATTTCCTGTGAACAGCTTATAGTCGACCGGACAGCAGCGACGTATAAGGTGTTGCAAGCAGGTCTCCAAAGATCCTTCTTTGCTAGACTGCTCACAACTACACAACCGTTTGCCCATGACGTCCGGGCCTCAAGGTGGGGCCGCAGGGGTATGATAGGAATAATGTCTCCAGTTTACAGCTTCTTCGGAGCTGTGTAGCTCACCCAATAGCATCTCCCAGAACCCCAGATTCCAGTATTATGTATGGCTTTGTGGGACAAACATTCCAGTCATTTTTCCCAAACCCCCCAAGGGACTTTGTATTGAAAGGTAGGGTAACCCAGGACTTTGGGCAGCGTAATCCAAGCCCCATGGCAGGGTAACCTGATCCTGAGGGTAGGGTAACCTTGTCTGGTGGACAAGATAACTTTTCCCTGTTACCCTGTCTATCCCATTGCCGGAGAGAAACATTTCTGACCTTTCTCCAGTTACCCGGCCTAGCTGAGTAACTGCCCCTTCTGAGGTCCCTAAGTACACTGACACTACTTCCCGGGTGTACCCGGGTACCTAAGTACCTGGTCAGCTAAGTCTGTTCATCTCGGAGCCTTGGCCATCGCGTCTCCATAGGTCAAGTACTTACTCACCTGCCGCTTCCTACCAGTTCACCTCCTGGCTACCTGTATGGGTGAAGGTTCCAACTGCCATAGCTCATGTATGCTGGGTCATTATACCTTCTAACTACTAGGTAACTGTCCAGCACACGCTCCTGTATATACAACCAAAAACCCAATGCCGTTGTACCCTGGTTAGGTGGCCATGACACTGGGATAGCAAAAGTCTTTTATAGAAGTGCATTCCTTGTGACATGTTTGATGTCCACTAATATCCCAGCCACTGCAGGTACTCCTTTACCAGTTCTATCACACTCTCCTAAATCCTCAGCTCCCTTGACCATAGTCGCACCCTCTGTCTTAGAGTTACCTAATGCATTAGATTTGTTTTGTCAATTGAAAAGCCAAGCAGGAGGTCTCTTGCACTGTCTTGTACCTATTCCCATCCTCTTTCCAGAAGTGTGATGTTCTTCTAGTACAACCCACTTGCTATGGCCATCTTGAAGTTGTCCATATATAACAGCATAACCCCCTGGGAAAGGTGATGTTAGTAACATGGTAACTTATTATAATACCTGTCAAAACCGCGAGCGCCTCCAAACCCAAACCGAGCCATAACCCATGACCCTGAGCTGCGCCCCTCCCCCACCCTAAAACACCAACCTAGCCCAACAGACCTCAAAAAATTTCTGCAATGCTAAACAAATCAAGTAAGATATTAGTCTGTGGCGGAAATATGATGACCCAGTGGAAGTCTGCGAGAAATGAATCCCCACAAGCCACATATCAAGCCTCAAACCCACCCCCAACGCACCGTCACGTCACCACCCGAGGCTAGTTATCAAACGACGGGTAACTAGCCACGTGCAAGCACTGGCATCCCAAACCTCTAACAAAGTCTATCCCAACAGCACCTCTCCCGGAGAGAGAGGAGAAAAGAGGTAAAACTTTGCTATTATCATACCACGACCTTTACGAAAACCCACCACGAGGATGACAGTTCTAGAAATCTCCCAAAGACTAGCTTCCCTTACCGACACTCATAAAGAAGTACTTACCCACCTTCTCATAATCCCTGCAACGTGTCAACTTCACCTATCTAACAATGAGCTAAAAAAATTTGAAAAAATAACAGTGCATGAGCCTAATATCCCGCCTCTCAAAGCTCGACACACCCGGCAGCGATAGCACTAGAACCGAGCTTGCAAACGTGGTACACCAGAGCTTGCGCGACGCCGAGTCCGAGCTTGAGTTGCTGAGCGCACAGGTTGAGGATGAAGTTGGTGATGGGGCGCAGGTAGCATTGAAGAGTAAAATTGGGAAGGCGGCGGAGGATCTGAAGATGTTCGCGTTTCCCTCTCTTCGGTAGAATTATGGAAGTGTGGGGAGGCTAATGTATGGGGAGAGGGTAGTGCACGATTGCAATACCGCAAAGCCCAACTCTCCGCGAAGCGTAACGCACTTGCTGCTGAGCAACGGGAACGGGAAGCCTTGCTGGGCGGGTCAGGGAGGAGTACACCGGATAGTATCACCGGAAAGCGGAAGGGGAGTCAGAAGTTATCGTATTTCTCCCTTTTAATTCCTCCAGAACAGCGCTAATAGGACATAGCCAAAACGACCTCCTGCTCCACGCCTCAACCGACGTCACAACCGCTCTCCGCCGCACACATACCCTCCTACAATCCGAGCTCTCCCGCTCCCAATTCGCCACGGAAACGCTCAACGCTTCCACCGCCGCGCTGCAAGACCTAACCCACCGCTATTCCGCATTCGACGACGCAATCTCCTCCTCGCGCGCGCTCATTTCCGACCTCGTCCGGAAGAACAAGAGCGATAACTGGTACTACAGGGGGGCGATATATATACTCCTTGGATTGCTGATCTGGTTGGTCGTCAGGCGGCTGCTGTGGGGTCCTGTATACCTGGTCCTTGGGGTGCCACTTCGGATCACGTGGTGGGGATTGTCGCTTGTTGCTGGGGGATTGGGTTTTGGCGGGGGGAGGGAGATTAGTGAAGGTGCGGGAATGGGCATGGGTGGGGCTACGACAGTGCAGGTCGTGGGGATTCCGGAGAGTATGTTGGAAAAGAAATCTCCCGAAAGGCGCGCCACGCCTATGCCTGGGGAGGGGGAGAAGTCGGTGAGGGAACAGGTGGAGGGCATCATTGATGCGGAACTAGAGCTTAAAGTGGAAAAGGCGGAAGTGGAAAAGGTGGAAATGGAAACGGCTGAACCGGTAGGCAGGAGCCCAATGCATAGAAACATGGAATATGTTCCGGAAAAGGAGAGGCAAGCTCGGGAAAAAGGCGATCCGGAGACCCATGATGAACTTTAACCCTAGGAATTGTCCACTTTGCTTCACAGCGCTTTCATTAGCAAACACTTTTTCACTAATTTAATATTCTACTGCTGTATTATATAACATTGCCTCACCAAGCACTTTTTATGTACCGTGGGTAGGTGAACAGGTGGGCATAGCGGACCTTCGCTAGGGATCCAGTTTGCCGGACCGAGCCAAACCAGACCGTCCTGACAAAATCTTGAAAGGAATGTTCAGCAGCAATATATTCCCACGACTTACAATGAATGACCTTATATTTACTAGTACAAGCAAATGGGAATGAAGCATTTTTTCGCAATAGCCAGAGAATCATGCCCACGATAGCTCATAGGCCCCCCCTTCTTTCTCTTTCTTCTTTTCTCCCCTTTCCCACCCTCGACCCTCTCCGCCCTCCACAAACAACCGATCCAGAATAGCTATGCAGATGTAGGAGTTTCCGCAGGCCTGTATCCCGACTCTTCTTGCTCCTCACGGCCCAATTGCATCAAGTAGGTTTCCCACAATTCAATGAGCTATATCATACCCGCCAGCTTAGTTACTGGGGATGGGGGGAGCTAGGGGGGCGGGTAAATACCTCCTTCTGCGCCTCCACAGAGCTTTCCAGGAACGTCTCAACAGCACTCTTAAAATCCTCCACCTTCTCCCTCTCGAACCTGTCCAATTCCGTCCTTAGGGTTCTCCCCATATTGTCGAACGCGACCCTAGCGGCGTGTAATTTCCTCTCGCTATCGCTAACCTCTGCGCTCATCTGGTTTAGCCTATCCTGCTGCGTCTTGCCCTGTCTTTGCACCTTCCCAAGTGTTGCTTTTCGCTTGACCAGTTCCCCGTCTGCGGCGTGGTAAGTATGGAATGCCTTCTGTCGCTGGTTGAAGGCGAGCTTGATAGAGCCTATGATCCGGATGTATTCTTCCACGGTTATGCCTAGGGTTAGAACGTCTTGCTGTGCTTGACGTTCGTGAAGTTCTTTGATGCGGATTTGCAGGTACGAGAGAGATTCGAGGGGGTTGGAGAGGTATTTGCTTAGTTCTACTGTTGAGAGAGCTTGCAGGGAGGAGCTGAAATCGTTTGCGGCATCAGCTAAGTCTTTGCGTTGTTTGATCACTGTATCAACAGATTTGAGTAGAGCTTTGAGTTGGCTTTCCAAAGTGTCCAGGTAGTGTTTGCGGTCGAGGAACCACTACGCTACTAGTTAGGAGGCTCTTTACAGAAAAGAGGAATGGTTATAACAAACTTCATCATTTTCAATGAATTTGCCACCTCCGCTAAATGCACCACCGAGGGAGCCAAACATTCCCTTGTTCTCCCCTACGGGCTGCTTTTCTTTATGCTTTATATCACCTGACAATGCTTCTGACTCCAAGAAAAGCTTGAGATCTGCATCATGTTGCAGTATTGGATGGGCTGCGGTTTTATTCAGCATCCGTTCCAGCGCAGCTCTTCTCGATTCGACAAAGTTATCATCAAATCGGCCAACCGCCTGCTTCTCTGGGGGCGGTGGGACAACCACCCCCGGGTTGTTATTGATCAGCGCTTGGTAGAGCCATAAGAAATCGCGGTATCTACGGCTAACCGTAAATTCGCTATTTCTATAGGCCTTGGATGTAGTCTGCAGGTTCTATGATGTCAGTTATCGGAGCTTGCGCAACAGGAATAAACCATCCGACAGACCTTTGTCCGAACTTGATAAACAGTGTGAGCACTGGTCAAATCTCCGACTTTATGCGGGTCGCCAACATGTATTTCAAAGGATGGGCTCGCCGGCTGATGACCGGCTGGCTTAGGAGGAGGGAGAGACTCCCCAAGCGCTTCTCTCCCCACAATCTGAGCGAAGTCTGTAGCTGGTGGTCTCCTATATCCACCTTCATACACCTCCGCTCCGGAATCATCCAAAGGAACTGTATCCATTGAATCTCCGGTTAAGGACATCCGGCCTGGAGCCCCGGGTATAGCTCTAGCCGTACGAGGAGAACCTTCCTTCTGCGGAGGCTCGGGCGGAGAATCATGGCGGGGTTTCCCAGCCGGGGCGGTGTCTATATTATCGTTGAAATTGTCACCAAGTGGGCCCAGCGGCCCGAGGTCATCGTCGATGGCTTCTATGCGAGCAACATGACGACCAGGGCGGCGGGGGTTACGGCGAGTGGCTGAGGTCCTAGTCGATTGTGGAAGAGATGGCACTCCCACAGCTTTGTCCTGTGTGGATGCCTTGGCTTCTATTCCGTTAGTATTAGCTCAAATAGGAACCAAAAAAAAATTAAAAAATTTTCTTTAGACATACCTAATCCGGGATCTCTGAATGCGTCGGTGGAATCGTCATGAGGGAGGCTAATGGGAGGTGTACTTGTATTTATGGACCTCTCATCACCCCACGGGGAAGCTCCATCTGTCTCTAGGTCCAGATTGGCCAAGGTCGGGGATGCACCAGTACTCATCGCTGAACGTGGTGCCCACGAGGATATCCGGGTTTTGCAGGTTAGCTTTAATTTAACGGAGACACTTTTTCTTCGGTGGCGAAGGGGGATGAATTGGTTGAGGAAGGGTTTTGAGATGCTTCTTGATTGATGCTCTAAGAAGCAATTGGAGGGATGCCGCGTTGGTGGTCAGAGATGCCCGACCTTCTTGGCAGTAACACCCCTCTGTCACGTGGGAATGGTATCAGGTTTGTTCGATTCATGAGGTGTCACCCGGGAAAAGTCACAAAGACCGTTCCATGTTTTTATTTCTGGATTAACTCTTGGTTGAATTATCTACCCCCAGAACCTGGATTACAAGTCAAAAAGTAATATGGGAGAGGAAACCGGAGGTGTTGACGTCCGGCGCTAGTAAATCCCGGAATTGATCAGGGGATAGGATGATGCTGGTTTGCCGATTTAGAGTAGGAGATCCCGAAATCATTGCTTAATGCCGAATAAGCTCCCCAAAACGTGAAAATGTTGTGAGAAGAGGAAGCTTTGGCCGTAGTGGTGCAAACACCACGGTTGCTCTGTTTTCCTATTCCTGCAGTAATGGGATAGAGCGCCGCCGGAACCGAACCCAGACACCGTAAATGCCGAACGACTCGATCCGCTGAAAAGCGTGGCAGCGTCTTTGCTATACTGGTGCCGACGCGCCACACGGTTTGATGTATGTGTTGATCGCTGAGGCGAATTTTGGGGGTTATGAAGTCGTGATTTGAGGTCTGAGAGCCGTGTTAAAGACTGCATCGGGAGCAAAAGTTGCGCATCCTGCGATGAACTAGAGAGGGTCCACCTGAACAATCTGCTTTTAGGGTACATGAAATTCGAGGGGGTCATGAAGGTGATGTGATGATGACGATGATGATGACACAGACAGTCGAGATGAAAACAAGCAAATAAAACCGAAAAGAAATGACACTAGTTTACACATTTTGCCTCTGCAAGGAAAAAAAGTGAAGAGATTGGGATTAAGATTACTATTCCTTATCCCTCTTATCTTTCTTCTCCTTCTTCTCCTTCTTCTTCCTCTTGCGCTCAGCCCTCTCCTCTTCTGTCTCATCTGACTTGCGCTTCTTTTCACCCTCAGGCTCTGGTTTAACTGGGGAAGTCATCTTAATGTCTGGAGCGCCGAACGGAGGTACGGGAGGAGCAGTTGCAACAGTTTCGGCTTCTGTTGTGGAACCAAGTTGCTCCGTGCCGCCAGCTGGGGTGTTATAATCGGTGTATTTCTTCGTCCATTCACCGGGGGTGGCCTCGTTTGAACGTCCATACTTCTATAATAATTGTTAGCCAGAAAGCACAGGAAAAGCGAGATATCTGTGGGGTTATGTTACGAACATCGAGTTTGCCTTCAGACTTCATTTTTTTCTTTTCTATCGCTGTTGGACCCAGCCCCCACCTCCGGGGGTAGAGATCGCGCTCCATGATGCAACGCTTAACCTTTGCGACAACACCGTGATCACATGTAGAGAGCTCAACAGTAGACATTTGAGCAATACCGAGCGCAATTGCCTCGCCCTTAGTAGTCATCAGGACAACCTCTTCATTGACTTCAATTCCAGCCTCATAACGAAGCAATCCGGGGATCATGAGCTTAGCACCATAGCAAACAGCGTTCACCGCACTGTCCTTAACAACAATACGTTTGTAGGTAGTTAAGAGGGATTCCAAGGGGCGGATAACTCGGCGAAGGTAGCTCTCATCACGAGAGTTGTCAGCAAGCCACTGAGCTGTGAAGTGGTTAGAATCCGATCATCACAGAAGGGCGGGGGGTCATACCGTCAAGGACATCGTGGAGAGTGACGATATTATCATTTTCACTTAGTGCTCCAGATCTAACTCTTCGCAGCTCCTGCATATGTGCACCAACACCCAACAATAGGCCGAGGTGAACGCATAGAGTTCGGATGTATGTTCCTGCCTCACAGCTAACCCAGAAAACGGCAAGGTGCCTATCGTTGTCAAACTCTAACAGTTTCGATTCGTGGATAGTACGGATACGGAGCTGACGTTTGACAGCGGAAATCAGTGGTGGGCGTTGGAAGAGTGCGCCAGTCAAGGTTTCAAGCGCTCTAGCGAGTTGGGCGCGACCTTCGATTTTGTCATGTAAGCGCAGAACGCAAACATATTCCTTTCCTATAGCAGTAGTGATGAGTAAGTTTGATAATTCAGAAGGGATCTCCGACGAAGCAAAGGGGTAGTGGGGCACGATATACCGGCGCCTTGTTGGGACTTGACCAAACGCGTTGCACGGTCTATACAGACAATGAGACATCCGGTGACCTTAGGATCAAGGGTACCGCTATGTCCGGTCTTTTCACATCTATTCAGAGTAAGTGCCAAACCCACCAGGTGAGGAGATTGCGGTGAAATTTACCTGAGGATCCTCTTGACCCAAGCAACAACTTCGTGGGAACTTGGGTTGCTCGGCTTATCGAGGTTGATAACACCACTGCTAATGTAACTCTTCAGCTCACGCTTCAGAGGAGTACACCCATTAGGTATCGGTGTGTAATGTCCGGTGCGAACATGGAGCTTTTCATAGTTCTTCAGAAGAAGCCTTTGATAGAATATAATGTCAGAAATCTGCCGGAAAGCGGAAGGGATCAAGAGGAGGAGGTGGAGAATAGAAAGACTCACGGCCATTGAGACGAGTCGATGGTCGGAGTCTTAGCCTCCGGCTTGATCGAGAAATCCTCATTTTCTTGCTTATGTACGAGAGCCATTGCAATTAGTGATGGCGAGCCTTCGTGCTAAAGGGTGTGCCTCTGGAGGGATGCTCTGGCCGCTGGAAAAGAGAAAAAAGTTTCCAATGGCTGTTAGAGTGGGTCGGGTGACTAAGAACTGCGGGCAGGGTTATCGTATAACTTGGCAAGGGATAGCCTTGCCAAGCCTAGCACTGCCACAAGAACTATACTCGTAAGGGAGTGTTTGGCAACGACTGTTGCGCTCCGTTTCCCCGTACAAACGACCGTTTCCTTCCGTTCTGAAAGTGCCAAGACAACCCTTTCTCCAGCTAAAATCATCCGTGAACGGAACGGTCGACCCGCCTACAGTACCGTTCCCGCCAAACACAGCCTAAAGTGCCCTCAGCCACTCAATAGCCTCTCGTGATTCCAGGCCTCACGCTTGTCACGCTCTTCAAGCACGTTGTCTGGGATTCTCTGCTCCCACGCGAACAAATAAATGATCGTTACAGTGATTTAAAAAGTATAAAAAAAAAAAATGTCGCAGCTGCGTGACCAGTCCATCTGCCGCACTTTTTCTAGTATCTATCCAATTTCTTTTAGTATCATACAGTAGCCGGTACCTTTTCCATTCTCCCCAAAATCTGTAAACATATGTGGCTCGTTGGTCATACACTTCCTAGGGGTCCTTGTGCTTGTTTCCGTCAGCCTTCGCCCTCCAGACACCTATCCATACGTACAACTCCCACCTCATCTCGCTTCACTTTCCTTGGAATACCTGGTATAGACCTCCTTCTGATACCGTTTTGCGGCGCTGGACTCTCTCTCTCTTGGCGGTTATACGTTCAAAGATCTCGCGACTGACAGCAAAGGTGCTTAGCTTATATAGCCTTGTTCTTGCGCATCAGAGAAATCTCGCGAACTTGAGCTAACAAACTACGAATCATGGCCTCCGCGCCCCTACCGGTGCCTTCATCATCTATCCACCCATCGGCAGACAACCCTCTCGAGTTTGATAACTCGTGTTCGCCCCCTTCTTCGAAAGACGTCACTCCTACTAGCTCTCCCGCCCTCTCACGGTCTACGTCCTTTGTTGGCTCGAACGAGGATTGGGGTGAGGCCTTCCCTCCCCTGGACAAACTTACCGTCTTCGACTTCCTCGACCAGTTTGCCCTCCCACAGAGACTCGAGAGAATCAATGAGCAGATCAACAGGAAGATACAGTTCCAGAGCGAGAGTCTAAAGAAGCATCGTGACAAGGTTAAATTGGAGTATGTAAAGCAGAAAGAGAGGGTTATTAAGAAGACGGATGTCGAGTTTGAAAAATACCGCAAACGATACAGCCAAGGACTCGAGAAGGTCCTTGATAAATGGGATGATACTAGGGTTGTTTCCACAAGGGAGAAGATTTCGTTTGTGGTCGGTGTCTGCAATATCTTCATTACAGGATTTTTGATTGGCGGATATCCGTGAGTTTGTTCTCTCGGTGTTTTCATATGCAACGAACCCTAATGTGTCAGCGCCATAGCGAATGGGTTCATGTTTGGTACTCTATTCAGCTTCTATACTTTATGCCAATCCGCTATTTCACCTATCACAAACGCGGTTACCAATACTTTTTGGCCGATCTGTGCTACTTTGTTAATCTTCTTCTTTTGCTCAACATTTGGGTTTTCCCGAACTCCCGGCGTCTAATGATCTCAACATACTGCCTTGCATACGGAAACAACGCTTGGGCCATTGCGATGTGGAGGAATTCTTTGGTTTTCCACTCGCTTGATAAAGTTACCTCTTTGTTTATTCACATTATGCCTCCAGTTGTCCTGCATTGCCTGGTGCACTTATTGGATCAGGACCTTGTCGACTCGCGCTTCCCATCCATTAGTAGGGTCAAGGGAGTGGAGAAGTATGGTTTGATCGAGATGGTGATTTGGGCAACTGTTCCTTATGGAATATGGCAATTGTCCTATCATCTATTCATCACGGTTGGTACCCTCGGGTGCGTGCTGTATTCACTGTCTGCTAACAGTTGATTTAGGTGAGGAGACGTGAAAAAATTGCGGCTGGGCGCCCAACATCGTTCACCTGGCTTCGCAAGAGCTATTCAAAGACCTGGATTGGAAAACTCGTCCTCCGTCTTCCAGAAACTATGCAGGAACCTGCATTCATGTTGATTCAGTACTCTTACGCTGTTCTAACTATGCTGCCTTGTCCTTTCTGGTTCTATCACAGGGGCTTTTCTACTCTCTTCCTAACAGCCGTTGGCCTCTGGAGTATACATAATGGCGCTACCTACTACAGTAAGTATCCAAGCCTAGCTCCCTTTAAAGGTTATGACTAACACCACCCCAAGTCGATGTATTTGGCAAACGTTTCCAGAACGAACTTGAACAACTGAAGAAGGATGTTGCAAAGTGGCAGAACTCCCCTCTCTTAAACGAAAGCAATGGGGACACAAAGCTCATGGAGCCCTTGAACCTTACCGTAAACACAACCACCGAGACCGCCACCGACAGAGCAGAGAAGAAGTCGGGCGGTGGTGAAGTTCGGGAACGGAGTATCACTAGCAGTGTTACTACCGAAGCCTCGTAGAGTGGGACGGTTACGAGAAGTAGGCTTAACGGTTTTTGTTTTATTGTTCTTTCTGGGGCTTTAGTTTCCCGTGGGTGTTGGATGAATTGATAGGAATGACCGGGGTGGCCCGGGCTAGGGGGTTTTCATTGTTTTACTATTATTACCATCTGTTCACCTTGGGTGAACTTGGGCGCCGCTGCCGGTATTGGTGTGCACACCGTACTTGCGCAGAATTCGGTCCTGGAAGATGGGCCTCTCCGGAATATCACACCTTTAACCGATGTTTGGCTCTCCGGTAGGGATTCGTCCAATTTCGTTCTTGTTCGACATTACCCTGTTCTCTTTTTTTTCCTTGGCTGGTTATGAGTGGGGTTTATGCCCAGATTTTGCTGTCTCCTATTTCTTTTTCATCTCTTTGGTCTCTACACCGTGTGGTTGGTCCTGTCTTGACGGTGATAATAATGGTTAGTTTGACGTGATGGGTGGTTGTGGGTGATGTATGAGTTTATGAATTAGCTTTCCCGCTCTAATGCGTACCTCTAATGTACCTAGTACTTCTATCAACCGTATTCCAAGTTCCCAACGCTGTTACTCCGAAGGAAGAAAGTTTCCAAACCCAGCCTCTCTCCCACCTCCCCCAAATCCACACGCAATACATCTTGCACTACCCACCCCTCCGGAAACCCAATCCCAACCGAAAACGCCCTGGCGTCCAACTCCCCCCTCCCCCATAACAATCCACCCACGACCCATCATCCACATCCGCCCCCCTCGCCGCCCCCACCTCCCTCCCAACGTCCCTAAACATCCCCTCAGCATACATCAACCCTAACCCCGTCTCCCTTTCCCCCACAAGGAAATCCACCGCCACAACCCTCCCAACCCAAAACTGATGGTCCTCGATCTGCACGCTCCGATACGTCTCGCACCTGAGCCTGTACAGCACGTCCTCGTCCCTGCCCAGCAATCCCTGCTCACGCAATTGGGAATCGCGCACGCTCTCCCAGGGCGACGCGGAAAGTTTCGCTTTCGAGAATAGCGATGCGATGTGTGCTGCCCATGTGGTGGAGCGGAGGACGTGAACTGTGAAGGCACCGGAGGCGGACATGGCGCTGGCGGCCATCGATGGAGTGGCGATGTTGAAGGAGATGAGCGGCGGTGAGAGGGAGAAGCAATTGAAGGAGCTGAGGGTTATGCCGCGTGGGGAGTGTGGGGTCAAGGGGGAGGTGGCTGTTACTATCACTACTGCGGTGGGGTGTTAGAGGGGGTCGAAAGGAAGAGAGTAGAGGATGGGTGGGTGGGTACCAGGGTGGGGGACTTTGCGCATTACGTGGCGGAGGGTTGTGGAGGTAGTTTTGCCCGCCTTTGTATCCTTGGAGGCGGAGGTGGTGGTGGTGGAATTGTGTCGGAGCTGGTGCTTCTTGTCATTTTGTTCGAGTTTTAGGAGTAACGATGACCGGCGGTGGTGGTAGTGCGAAGCTGTTAAAATCCGTCGTAACAGTCGTAAAGGGGATTTAGACATTGAGTAATATTAAACCTCCCTTGTGGTCAAAAGGGTGGGAAATTGTGGGAGTTTGTGAGGTTCGTTTGGTGTTTGCTTGTTTTGTTGGTAGTGGTAGGGCGGATTCTTGGTGTATGGTTAGTTGTTTTTACCCTTCTTTTCTTTCCTGGGGTTCGTGACGTAGTGTGGGCGCTAGGGGGGGGGAGAAGAGAAGTATTTCTCAGCGCAAAAAGGGTCCAAAAAAAAAAGTCTAAACTGAGACCGATCAACCAACTACAATTGAGAAAACTCCCCGGAGGGAAAGGGCCGGGACTTTCTCTGATAGCGATAGTCTGATTGGAAGAAAACACCTTTACGAGAGGAAGGAAGGGAAGTGGGGATGTTGACTCCATCTCGGTATTCCGGGCTTAAAAGATCATCACTAAGATCACTACCGTACTTTATCACTCGAGCCTCCTTCTCCTTCTCCTTCTCCTCCTCCTCCTCTACTCCCGAGGATACCTTACCTACCACCACCACCACGGCCGCCGTTGCCGCCCCCAGCAATGGCGGAAAGCCCTACATACCCCGCAACCTCCCTCTCTCCCCCATCGAGGACCCAATAAAATACGTCAAGTATTCAAAAGCGCACCCAAAAGCCGGCCGGCCGCTCAAGAACGCTCCTCTCCCAGACCCTGAACTCCGCCTTACAAAGAACCCCTATGCACACATGCTTGCCCAGCCCGTCCGACAGGAATTCGAGTACCACCGCCGGCTCCCACGCGCGTTTCTGATCCGATTCAAACACCTGGTGCACCCGGAGACGCGCGAGACCTGGATCGTCCCGGACGGCCTGCGCCAGACGGATGACCAGCGCGGACGGGTGCGGGAAGGGAAGTGGGTGATGGGTAACATCAATATGATGCGCTTGTTGAAGAAGCAAGCAAAGAGGTTTAGTGAAGTGGGTGAGAATCCGGTGTTCCCGGAGGACATGGCGGAAAGCGTTAGGGATTTGATGAGGAAGAGGGTTTTCGATGAGCTCTTTGATGTCGCGCAGAGGGGTGGGGATAAGTGTTTTGTGAGGGTGGGCGATCGAGGAGATGGGTAGGATTGTTGAGATTGGGTGCGTGCTTGATTGGGAGTTGGAGGAGGGGGCTCGGGGGGTTATCGCAGATACGGGCGAGGTGGACGAAGTTACGGGGAGGGTCAAGAGGAAGGACATTTTAGTCAGGGTTAATGGGCGGTTGTGCCCTGTGCATCATATGCGCGTTATGCTTGGGGAGGAAGTTGCGGGGAAGATTAAGGAGCTGTGGGAGTTGGATGGGGGGGTCACGAGGGTTGGGCTTTTGAGAAGGGATGGGACATTGCAGTTGGAGATTTGGTTGATGAAGATGAGGACCTATATGGGGATTTGGTAATCGAATAGTTTGTGGGGGTGGTTATCCCCCCACTGGGGGTTGAAACTGGGTTTAGATGTACATGTATTAGCCTTATAGAGAGAATTGGTTACTGTAGCATTATCACAACTAGATGGCGATACTGCTTTCCATTGCAGAGCAGGGTCCGGACACCTCCCCCTGGTCCATCCCCTAGTTCGCCCGTAAGGGACTGTCCAAGCGTTAGATTCCGAGGATCTATGGATCATGGGAAACTTCCACGAGTGACACATAGTGGATCACCCTTTAAAGTACGAGTACGAGTGGGAAATTTGGCTTTAATCCAAACCCCGGGTCTAGGATGATACCTGAGTAGCACCCCACCACTTCAGCCTCAAATCTGCATTCGGAATTTCCCTTGCTTTCCTCCTCAAGTGACTTACGGTATCACACAAAAAACCTAAACTAAGAGGGAGAAGCCATTTGCTACGAGTAGATATGACGCCCTGCACCGGCACCGGTAGATCATCGCGCAGCCCTGGCCAACATTCGGGGTGCATCTCCGGCAGCAGCTTAGGACTCCCACTCTTGGCTGCACCCGTGAACGTATGATATGCTGAGAGCTGCCTCTCCAAATCGGCGGCAAACAGTACCGTCTAATTGAGTTTCCTCTTCACCTTTTATTTTCTTATCTAAAAGGAACTTCCTTCTTTCGCCTACCGGTACTCTATCTTGCCTAAAGTGGGAATATCCGGCGGGTTTTGTTGTGTGTTGGGGACTTGTTCTGCTGCACCCAAGAGGTCCTCGCAAATCCTGAACCGGACGGCTGCATGTCTGTCCGAACCTACCGCTGTGCGTCTTAACGCTACTGTACCTTTGTATTTTAGCCCTTGGTCAGTGTCGAATCACCACCAATTGAGGAAGCGGAGGAAGGTTGCTGTGCTGCTTTCGGGAAGAATATTGTCTTGGATTGGAAGCCCTAACCCTGAGGCATGTGATAGCCTTTCCTCGGGGCGGGGGGTAGTCTAAGGTGGTCTAATAAATGCGTGAAATGTGAATATCAGCTCGATGGCTGTGTTGGGCGGGGTGCGTGGAGTGGTACGGGGAGGACGGGTACTGTACTTGGGTATATATATGGGTACGGTGCCACCCACGTCGATCTTGATGCGTACTTCCAACACAATAACAACACCCTCTTCCACTTTACAGACCTCCGGAGAATAGCGGATCATGGCTGGGACTACTGAGAAATGGGAGACTTTGAGGGATGGATTGGAGATTTATACTAAGACTTGGCTGGTAAGTGTGATAGATTAATCTTATAAGCCTCCCCAACTTGGTCACGGCTTAGCTGGGTGTGGGTAAACTTGTGGTATCATACCTCGGCAGCTAATAAATGGGCGGATAATGACAGACAAACTCACCTCCAGTCGCTCAGATATTCTTCATTCATGGCTTCTCAGATCACTGTACTGCCTACATATTCTTTGGCAAAATTCGATGGTTTGGGGGAAACTAATAATGAACAGGCAACACGTACGGCATCTTCCCGACCACAGTCGCCGCGCAGGGCATAGAATTCTACTCCTTTGAACAACGCGGCTGGGGTCAGACCTGCGTACGTTCGAACCAGAAGGAGAACACCACCCGCCACTTGGGCAATTCTGGCCCCACATCTCTCGTCCTCTCCGACATCAGCGAGCTTCTCGGGCCTCGTCTGGCCGCGCGCCCGGGCATCCCCTGCTACTTGGTCGGCCATTCGATGGGTGGCGGGATAGCATTGACGTACGCCATCCACGGCACGTACAAAAATGCCCTCGCAGGAACAATCGTCTGGAGTCCCATGATCGATTTCGCGAAGGAGAGCTCCCCGGGCCTTATTAAAACCAGTGCATTAAAATTTGGTGCGACACTGTTCCCGAATAAGCAGACTGTACAGGTTCTGCCGGCCGAGGATATGTCTAGGGATCCTGAGGTCGTGGAGGCGTTCAGAACGGATCCGTTGTGTCACGATACCGGGACGTTAGTTGCGTACGCGGACATGATTACCCGTGGACAGGATTTGAGGAAGGGGCATGTTGCTTCCAAGTTTTTGGCTGACAAGCCAATTTTGGTGCTTCACGGGTCTTCGGATAAGGTATTTTTCTGAATTATCATTGTTCCATCCGTTGCGTGGATATTGGGGAGGTGGGCTAATAAGGGGATCGATTATCCAGATTACTAACTACAACTCTTCGAAACACTTTGTTGCCAGCCTTGCCCAGGTTAAGGATAAGGAGTTCAAGAGCTTCGACGGGTGGTATCATAAACTGCACAGCGAACCGGGGGAGGATAAGGTAACGTTTGCAAATTATGTCGCGGGGTGGGTCGTCCAGAGGGCTACAGGATATGTTAGTTCGAAGCTGTGATGAGTGCTGAAGAAACGGGGAATGAATTATGGACTATTGGCTGATGGAGGCGAGTGATTGGCCATGCATGACACCTGGCATACCGGTAGGATGGGCTGGGTTGGGTGTGGTTAGTTCTCTGGGATCTTGAATCGGGAGTTCCCGAATTAGGGATTACCGCGTCTGCCGCCTCTTTTTTTTCTTTCCACCTTCCCCTTCCTGTTGGGCGGGGACAGGTTGTGATGCTGGGCTTAATTGAGCGAGGGGAGCCAGTAGTATTCGAAGGGAAAGTATTCATGTTACCATCGTGAAATATGGGGTATCATTTAGCTTCGGCTGCACTGCCGTACTGGTAATACCCCTAGATATGCGTGGGCTTACCATCTTCCCATAACCTCTGCGCCATCCCCACCCACCGGGGGGGGGGAAAGAAGTTAAAGAATTTGGCGTCCGACCATGGCATGAGCCAGTTGCCCACTATTGTAATTTACTCGTATTCAGTGGACTAGAGAGAAAAACATAAATGGACGAACTAGCTGCCTAGTGTCATAATACATCTATCATTGTGTTCTCAAGTATGTGTATCCCAAATCAAGAAAGAGATAAAACCGGCGTGTGTGCGACGCGGTGCACACCAACTCCCGTAGAAAAAGGCCTGCCAGCGCGCACCAAAGCATCCAAGAGCAGTAGTCATCCGTAATCACTCGCCAAAACCCCAGACATCCCCCAACGTGAAAGCGTACGTTTCGTCCCAGCCAATATTACGTGTATGATATCATACCACAGACTGCCCATAAATGTGGCCGCCCAGAGCGAGGGATGTCATATCATATTCCGAGGGAAGAAATATGGACCATATTTACTCAACTCATGCGTCCCCGAGCGCTTAAAAAAGAAAGAAGAAAGAAAGGGAGTAGGGATTAGAAACTCGTGACGACGTCATACCGGATATAACTTGTACCCGTACGGTACAAATTTTTTTTCTTCCTTCGTTTTTTTCCCATGGTTCTTTCAAAAGCTACGAGTAGATACCACAACTATGCTTTATATTCGGGCCAATCTGTATCAATACATATGTGCTCGTACCGTACCGTACAGTACAAGTATAACACTCGAGGTATGATATCTATCGTGTTATATCATTACTACCCAGGCTTGGAAACGTCAGATCTTATGGTAGATACCAACACCGCCGGCGATTACCGGACATAGTCTGTCTACCCAACGAACGAACGAACGACTACCGATAATACCAGGCGGGTATGATACTGGTATGATGCTCCATCCCGCTTTTATAGGAGGAGGTGGTGAACACTACGTTACCGGTCATGACACTGCGTCGTCCTGGAAGAAATTGGATGTTGTACTGTACTGTACTCGTACAGGACTTTTTTTTTTTTACCCCGTGCGAAATCCAATTCTGTGAATCCCGGGTGTCGTGGTGACTGTTTATGATGGGTGATTGGGAAGGTGGACCGTCCAGCTTGGGCTAAGTTAGGTTGAGTATGATATGATATGGTGCGTGATTGATGGGGTTTGTGCGGTTCCCCAGGTGGGGGGAGTGGGCACTGGTTAAGTTGGCTTGGAGGTTATGTACTTCGGGTTGGTTGGTGTGCCGTGAGAATGGTATTGTACTCGTAACAGTACTGTGCTGTACGATGTGTGTAATGCTCGGCGGTTGCTGGGAAAGGTATCATATGTAGCAGTGAAACAACCAGCCATGGGGCCCGCCACAAAAGGCCAACGCCCCCAATTCAAGATTCGGATCATAACATATCGCTTGCCTGTCCGGACCAACCACGTATTCTGTCATTCCGGGAAAACGACACCAGTAAGGGCACTCAGCTTGTTGCTCCACCCGTTTCATCCAAGTATACGACTCCACGAAGCCAAATTTCTAAAAAGCGAAGCATTGGTCATTGGATATCTGGTACAAAGTTCGAGCACAGCTAGTCTGACCCGAGAGCCGGGGAGAACCTACGCCCCCCCCGCTCCGTCGAGTGAGACTTAATGAATCACGGCCATAAACGAGCCATCAAACAATCGCTAATGAATGAATCTCGAAAGAAAAAAAAACACCCGTGATAAGATTCCCTTAAAAATGCCTTCTAACTCAACCAATGCAAGGATATCCACAGACACAACCCCCAAAATCGACATCCGAACACGAAAAAAGAGATACAAAAGGAAGCCATTGGAAGGAAAAGACAAGAATAAAACTCCACATCGAGTGTAACAGAACTTAAGCTACATTTTCATCCATGAAAGTAACAAATCGCAAGGAAAGGGCATACAGCAGGATGACCTAGATTTCTTTCCTATCTGCTGAGCCTACCAGTGCCGGCCTCGCCCCCACCAGCCCGGGGAAGAACGAGGTTACGTGGTCGAGGCTACTTCCACGGGGAAAGGGGGCGGCACGGATCATATCTGAACGCTCGTGCTCTGACATGTTTGTCACGACGCTTTCACTTGAAAATACCGATGAGGAGCGCTCGCGGGTGGGGCCCGCTGCGCCAGTTGGCAGGGACGAGGATGATGCAGCGTAAGAGCCTTGGTGGAGCATGAGACCAGGGGGAGTGGAAATGTGCAGAGAATTGCGGTTGCTGTTCGTCCCTGGGAGGCCAGTATCAGGAATCGATAGAGGGGGTTGGGATTGGGTGGAGGACTCGTATGCGTAGAAGGTTGCCCAGTTATCGGCGGAATACATGCGGAAGTCTACCGTCTTTTGTTCCATGCGGAGGATGGCATCGGAGAATTCCTTTTCTAGGGAGATACGATGCTTCTTAACATTCTCTCTTTCGGCTTCCCTCCTTTGACGGGCATCGATGTTCTGCTGGTGTTCTTTCTCAAGCTTCTTGAGATCGGCACGGAGTTTACCAAGGCGTATTGTCAATCTTTCCTTCTTCTGCACTAGGCTCGCTGCTTCTGATTCAACTGCTGAGGTCTGGCGGTCTGCCGCTTCTTTCACCTCCCCAGCCTGACTTTGCGCGGACAAAAGTCTATCTCTCTCCTCACGCCAAGCCCTTTTCTTCGCTTTCCACTCTGCCTTGAGCTTCTCCGGAAGGCTCTGCAACCCTTCAAGCTCCTTTGTCATTTTCTCGGTCTCCTCATCAGCACGCTTGATAGATTCCTTTAATGCCAGGATTCTTCGGAATGCCCGCTCATCGCCGCGGTCATTCCCCAGGAGGGATCTATTCTTCTCGGTCTCCTTCCGAATATCGCTCAATGCGGTCTTTTGGTTCTTCTTGACGGCCTTCAAACGATTCTTCTTCTCAGTGAGACAAGAGTTTGCCTGCGACAAGCTGTGCAAAAGCGTGGTAATTGGTGATAGAGGCCTTGAGGGCTGTTTGGTGGCAGGGGGAGCAGCCGAGGAGGCTACGCAATGTTAGACTCGACTCCCTTCGGTCAAACTAGAATTAAACATACCTTGAGCGGGCATTGTGCATGCACTTGTCGTGTAGACTATGTCCCCACCCTTCTTAACGAACTCGAAATCGTACTCGGTTGCTCCAGTCAAGCCAGTAATATCGATTATCCACTCCTCTTCCACATCACCTGTGATGACTCCATTCTCCCTATCCCCATCCCCACCTCGGATATACTTTGAAATGACAGTCTGCGGCCACAAAATACCATTCACCCGAACAAACAGAGGAAACGTCCCATCCTTCCCGCTCCCATCAACGCCATTTGTCAACGCCGCCCCGTGCATCTCGTAGCCAACCTCGCCATCGATTTTCGCCCCCAGAAACCCAGCACCGAACGCAACGTCTGTTGATCCAATCCGCGTTATCCACACTCGCACATCCTCTCCGCCCGACGCGGATTCGTTAGAGACAGTACCAGTCTCAAGGGCATTAGGATTTGAAGCCGCAGACGAGATCTTGGACCGTTCTACCTCCTTTGCAACGTGCACCATTGCACTCGCAATCGTAGCCCATAAAGGCTGGCTATTTCGGATATTTTGTATTTGATTCTTCTTTTTTCTCTTTCCACTCCCTGTACTATTCTGTCGCTCTAAGGGCTGAGCCGCACCGGCCGCCGCCTCCGGGTCCTTGTCTTTTTGTTTCCCAGATGCCAAAGAGGATTCTTTGGCACCCGGGGAGCTGCCTGATACAGGAGAATCTCCTGAATCAGACCTCATCAACCAACTTCTAGTCGCCCTCATAACCCCCTGCGCCAGGATATGAATGGCTATAGCATGTCGGATCCATCCTGCTGATGACGCCCGCCCAGTTGATAGTCCGGTCAGCCCGCTATTGGAAAGAACCGTCGGGGTTTGCATTACCCTGTCCGACGCATCCAGCAACCCAAATTTCGCTTGAACCACTTTCACACCTCCCATAACACTAGCACACACAGCTGCATTCCTCAATGTCCCCCCGCTCTGATCCGAATATCCAGCGCCGAGAGAAATAGCAATAACAGCTTGGGCAAAGTCGACGAGAAAAGTGCGGGCAGAGGGCCACAAAAACATGGAAAGAAGAGCGACGAGGATATCTGCGAATATGATTGTGAGCAACGATGGTGCTCCATTCGAACCCTGCAATAATAGGTTCGTAATGGAGGGTAGTGAAGACGTTGTTGAAGCGCTGAGAAGGGTGGTCGACGGGGGAACAAATGTCAGGGATGCAAACAAAAAATGAATAATTGTAAGAACCGTAGGCGGTAGCTGTAAAAATAGTATCAAAAGCATAATGGTATCGAGCAAAGGAAAAGAGGGTAGAACAGTAGAGGGCATTCCTGGAGTCATTGCTATTTTCCCCGAAGAATCAAAATTGATTTTATTGTGTTCGGCCGCGGCAGTACCATCCGTTCCATTTGTGAAAGCCTCACCCAAATCCTCGCCGGAACCATCATAACTCCTCCCGTCCTGATCCCCATCCCAAGCGCCCGCATAGTCTGCACAGGATCCATCGGCATTGACTGATTGAAATTGACCGGCGGCGGAGGGAATTTGCTGATTCGGAGCTTGTTGAGCCAGAGTCGCGGCAGTCACAGCGGAGACCGTGGAGCTGCTACCAGCAGACCCGGAGTGAGAGGGACGTTTCATTTCATTATGGTGGTTATGGCGTTTTGGAAGCGAGCCACTTGGCGAGCCTCGTGGCATCGGCAGCTGGAAGTTGTTTGGACGGACCAGACCAGACCAGCTCCGAGCCTGTTGGACCAACACGAAACAAACAATCCGGGAACAAAAGGAATGGAAACCACCAAGCCCTTGCGGTGAGGTTGGACGAAATGGAAGGGATAAGGGCGAAGGGAGGGGGGTAGAAGTGTGGTGGAGGGGTTCGACGAAGGGGTTGGCAGCTGGATGAATAAGGTGAGTAGCGTGGGGGTTGGGCTGAACGCAGGTCCGGTTCGAGTTGAGCGGGAGGAGAGCACACTGGGGGAGGAGGAGGGCTGATGGGGTGTTGTAGGTTGTGCCAGGAAGGGAGGAGGCTGTCTCGAGAGTCAAGGGGGGTTACCGTAGTTAAAGTGCCTTTGTGGGAAATCACGACTGCCGGGGAGCGGAAGAAATATAGCCCAGCCCAGCCAACCAAACCAGCCAAACCAACCGACCGGGGGAAATGGACGGACGCAGGAAAAACGCTTTGGGTCACTTCGGAACATGCCCATCATTCGGAAGCACTCAAAAGGGTACCGTTACCGCTACCACATCCATAGCGGCCGCCACGGGTTACGACGGAGGCTCATTCAAAGCCAGTACAGTATTATACCACCGCGTATCTGTGCGCATTTGATACCGAGCCACTGCACAGTACTGGTGCAGTCCAACTATCACTCGAAGACTCCCCCCACGCTGTGCACCGCTGCCATGTATGATGGGGTGTGATCATCCCCCAAGAAAAGCCCGGTGGAAAGGCCGGAGTGGGGCGAGTATGATGGGTGCAAGTGCATTCTTCCCTTGGCCTATACCCCATTCTAGGTCTTGTGAAACCCTGGATCTATCATACCAAAAACGGTGAACCGTTACCCGTAGCGCGTAAGAGGTATGATACCCAAAAACAGGGCGGTGAACTTGGATGGGCGCTCACCGTGCATTCTGCCAATCCCTGCTCTTGGGTAGTCTACTTTCCGGCTGCTAAGAGCAGACTATGAGTACTCGAGTACAGTACAGTACGGTGGCGTACTGTACTGGTATGTATTAACTTATCACAGTAGCTTATAAGGTTGAGCTACAAGTACAGTACCGGTACATCCATCTGCCCCGAAAAACGGCGGATGAAGTGAAGTTTGTGCGGTGGGAGATTGGGGCCCTCACTCCTGTTCCCCTCTTGGTAATAGGGCTGCCGTGCGATATAGAATATGATACTCGCATTGGAGAGGAAAGAGGGTTATACCATGCTCATGTCTAGCCTAAACCCTTATATTCATCGTCATCGGGCACGGTGGAAGAGCAAAATCTATCGTGCTTGGTTCCTGCCCCAGGTGCTTCCCCGTCCCCCCCCTGAAAGATCACATCGGATTCTGGAGAAATGTCTAGATTTGGGGGCTTATTCTCGCCCATCACCCCATAATAGCGAAGGGACTGAAATCTCATTCATTTCCGGCCAATTTTATTCAAGGAGGAAATCCAAGGAAGTCTTTGATCAAAATCCTCCACATCCACATCCACGCACCCGCCGGGCAAGAGGCAGAAAGGGGGAGGGGGCGGCATCAGTAAAAGCTCAACCAGGTGAAAAAAAAAAAAGATCCAAGAGGAAGAACTAGTGGACTATCATATCATACGAAAGTCTAGCAGCGCCGCAGAAAATTCACCCAAATTAGAAAGCAATCCACCACGGGCACCACTCCAGTCGATTCATATCCTTTGTATCATAGAAACCTTGTTCCCGAAGCTAGCCTCCATAGGGACCCTCATCCTACAAGCAAGAAAGCGGTCCACGGAAGGTCCGACCCTATCGCTTTTTCGTCCCCCCGCTAGGGGAAAAAAAGACAAAAAAAACACAGGCTCTTCCCGTCTTCCCAGATCCCTCTATATATAGTACATACCGTACAGTACATGTACAGTACATATTCCTACTCCTCTCCTATCCAAACAAGATTTTGGATACCATCGACCGATTTTGCATTCCCCCTCATCAATTCTCCAGGAGGTCTTTATTCTTTTCCTCCATCCTGCCTACCTCCGCTGCTATCCCGGAAGGGAAATTTGTTTATCATATGATAAGATACCGGCCTTTAGATATACTTTATTTGAGCGATTGGCTCACAGGACGTTTCAATGGCGCCACGTATGAAAACTTGCGTTTGGAATTGTTATAATATATTGTGACAGTCGGTCCCTTTGGGTGGGGGAGAGGAGAGGGGATGTAATGGGGGATTTACTGGTAATCACCTGCACCTGCTGGCCTTCCAGACTTTAGACGGGGTCATTTTCGGGGGGGTGGGTTTGGTGGTGAATTGGCTGAACTACCGTAGCTGCCGGCCGAGCACTTGTACTAAAATTTGCCGTGATAATGGATTAGTACTACGATACGTCTTACTAATGGGAATAAGCTCTTCCGGTGTTTGCTTCCCCTGATTTCCGGTGGTTGTGGGTGGAGGATACCATGCTACTTGCGCACTAGCATCTACAGCATCACCTCTCGACAACCACCGATGCCAATCGAGCTCCGAAGCAAACATCCTCAACATGGGGCAAACATTCCATTAATTCCGCTTTAGCTCTTGAAAACCCTCACCGACCGTGCCTGGAATAGGCTGCGAGGCACGGACCAACGGACTTGAAGCCTACTCGAGTGCAAAAGACTGTCAACTTACCGAGAGCAGCATCTACCCCCGAGGAATACCCGGTTCAATCTACCGGCAGTCACGATCTATGTTTTATATTAGATCCGGTCTGACACCTTCCAGTGAGGATACGGTGTGCTCATCAGGTTACTCCGCTGAACCCTTTCAGGATTGTGGGTTACCGGTACCTTTACGGTAGTTGACCATGCATGGTTGAGACAGTGGTAATAATAATGCCACAGTCTGCCGTACGGCGGGGTGTTCGCTGTACGGGTATGAAAGGGGGTGCCGGTGGAGTGTCTTATCGGTTTCCTTCCCTAACAATCCAGGAATTGATCTGACTAGGAGGCTGTTGTTTGTTTGTTAATAGCGACTCAATCTTGATAGACAGGCGCTGGCCTCATACTATGCTCCTAACGCACAAGCGTCGCACCATGTGTGTCGACTGATTTTCCCAAGAATGACTCCAACGTCTCTGCTTTACCGTTTCCTAAAGCATTCTCAGATGCACTAAGGGCCTACCCGATCTTTAAAGCACAAGCACGCAATCCCTCTAAGTACTCCTAACCGCATCACAAGAGGAATTCCAGAGGCATCCCGAGCGGTTCGGATACCAAACCTCATCCACCCTCCCAACTACGTGAGATCGCCTCACGCAACTCGGCGGCTAACTACCGTATTGTCGGTACTCGAGTGCTCGAGTAGTTCCACCCAACTATCATGTGCCACATGCACCAGTCGTGACAAGGGCTACAAATTCGGCATTGGCAACCCCCGCAATCCAAAGGCGGGGTAGGGGCAGGTTGGTATGCCATGTCAACAGAGTCAGCACGTATTGTGGGGGAGACGATCCTGCATATCGAGTCGGTTGACTTCGAGAGGAGCACTTTGCAAACCAGCCTGCCTTTCCAGAAACACATTAGGGGGTGAGATAAATATGTGATTCGCTGCGGTGGCAGTGGTCAAGCAATCAGCAGCCCCCAGTCTGGGCTGGGCGTTAGACTCGGAGCGGGGGACCGATAAGACGCGATTAGGGAGGGCACGGGGTAGCGGGGGTGATCTCTGCTGGATAGAAAGCTGCGACACGAGGTACTCTGTGTTTTTGGGAACGCCTTGCGCCGATTGAGGGGAAGTAGAAGTTCAGGATTGAGTTCCCGAGTGATACAAGATGATTAATCGTTTAATTTTTTTTTCCTCCGGTAAAGTCTTCACCGGGGACGTGGCGGAACTGGGCGGATGACGAACAGGGTGGGCAAAAGCGAATTCGTCAAAGTAGGGTAACAAAAAATTGACCGGTTAAGGATCCCTGTTCGTCACCCGCCCAGTTTCGTCACGCCCCCCGGTGAGAAGGGGGATATTAGCGGTCGACGACGAGAGAGTTGGGGTATATAAGTTGGCTGTTAACCTAGACACTCGGGAAACTGCAGTCCTGCCGGGGCGGCCCCGATTGCACCGGCGATAAAGTGAGCCGCTGAGAAGTTGATAACCCGAATGGAAACTGTGCGATGAATAGAGACGCTAGCCATTGACACAGCAGGAGATATATATCTCCTAACGCTTAAAGCTTCGAGGGACATCAAGAAACTAAACGTCAAGGATGTATCATGTCACCTGCTGGGCAACTCAAGATGGGCCAAAGTACAAATATTTTCGAGATAGGAATTGTAATTTTATCATAAAAATGGACAAACAATCAAGTTTCTAACAAAGTGCATGCGCAGTCCCAGTGGGATTTCATCACACCTTCATTGTCCCCGACACCACAGCCCGAATCTGAGCATGTCATCTTTGGATATAGGCTAAGTTAGTTAAATCTCGCGTTTAACGCATCATCTAACAGGATTACTGCATCCCAGAACATTCATTCTCAGATTTACCTTCCCACTCCCGAGCGCTACAAGAACTATTGCGCCAACGTAATACTACCGCGTGAATCTGTCTCCCATTACATGCACAACGGCACCACCCGCATAGGATCTTCCAACGAAGACACCCAAGAAGGAAACCACGAAGGCACACACGTCTATCTTAAGCCCCCCCCACCTCAAAATCCGGGAACGCGCCTTAGCTTTCCGGAGGGATAAGTTAAGCAACTCTCCTTGTGCTAGCCAGGGTTATGTTGGATTAAAGACCAATAAGTCACGAACCAATTATCCCCCAGCCATTAGCGCCGCAGGGGTTTTTTCCTTCCTTCCTTCCTTCCTTCCTTCCTCCCTCCCTCCCAATCCCATCCACCGCAGGATGAACCATCCACTATTTCCGGCAAGAGAATCAAAAAGATCACACACCGTATCGCACCATGAGGCTGTATGTTTAGCCAGTGGCTGCTCGCAGACAGGCACACCGAGGGCGAGGTCACGATTGGCAGGGTGTCATATTACGACGGGAGAAGAAGAAAAACAAGAAAACAAGAAAACATTGCATTGATACCACTCGGAATACTGTGGGTATTAATAAGGAAATTCGGGAGAGAATTGTTTTCCGACATTGTGTGGTATTGCACGATACTACGATATTGTGAACGGTATACAGGTATAATAGGAGAGGGCGGCGGGGAAACTGCCCCTCACGGTTTGCTGCATTACGCTTTCTGATCGTTCAATCGGGCATCGCCAATCTTGTTTTTCTATCTGTGATATCTCGCATTCGCGTGTGCTAGATGCGGGATAGCGAGTGATCTTTTATGAATAATCACGGGTAGGGATGGGGTATGATGGGTTAGTGGTGCTCGGTGCCTCTCGACTTGCTCTTGGTCGGTGTTTTGGAGAAAAGAGTTACAAAATACGCGGGTGGCAGACTGCCCGTGTGCTATACCAGGCGTTGGATATCTCTCCACTGGGCCCTTTGGGTGTGTTGATGTTGGCCCCAGGCAACTCGGGTAGTTCGGGGTTAAAGTCATTATAACTATAACCGGCTCGAAGGGTGATAAAATGACGGATGGTTGCATTTTATAGCAGCGGGATCGGTAGGGCACCGAGTTACGAAAATACGAATCTTGAATTTGCAATTCCTCCCGGCTAAACTGAGAAGTGAGGGGGAAAAAAAGAAGAAAAAATAACACTCCAAGAGCAGCCAAGGGTGTAAATCATGCCACTATAAGAGATAGAGAGAGTATTTCACCGATCCCCAGAAAATGAAACCTGCCAAAGGGGCGGGGTTGCAGAAAGTTCCACCTCCTAGGTTGTGATAACCTAGAGTGGTGCATATGCCAATGCCCGACTTCCATCAAATGGCCCGAGGGCCCAAGACTTGTTCGAGACAGGATAGTGCCGTATTTCTGACAGTAAGTTCCCTAGTTGCGCCACGGCACGAGCACGTCATCTAAAGGTTACTCGTGCTAATTCATCTCTCCCCCTCTGACAACGATCGACGATGGCGATGACAAAATTTTATAATCACTTCCGCATGGGGGCAAGAAAAGGCCTAGCATATATCGCTTTTTCGTCAATAAACCCATGCGATCATAATAACCACCATTCCCAGAGGTGGTGGCGGTCGTACCATTAACGAATCAGCCGTGACTTATCAACGATCCCTCGACCGCACGAATGCTGAACTGAACCCTGAAATAGTTCACCAGAAGCTGCGCGATGGTTTCGTGGTATCCATGTGATGCGTAATCTAGAGGCGTCATGTCGAAGATATCTTTCAAATTGAAGTTGATGTCGCCGCAGTCCAGCAGAAGTCGCACCGCCGCTTCATGGCCCATCTTGACTGCTATGTGGAGTGGTGTGCGTCCGTGCTTGTCCTCGGTGTTTATGTCAACCCTGTGGTCATCGAGGAGGAGCTGTAGTACCGTTGGACGCCCGGTAGTGTTCGCGGAGCCGGCGGCGCAGGATAGTGGGGTCCAGCCAATGCTGTCCCTTACATTGACGTCGATATCATCCCGGTTTAGCAAGAGACGTACTATAGCCTCGTGACCCATCGTGACCGCCGTATGGAGGGGTCTACGACCGTTCCGGTTCCCGAGGTTGACGTCGATCCTCTTGTCGTTCAGTAGGAGCTGTACGGATGCTAGATAGCCCGTCGGGTTCATCGCATCGGCGGGATAGGATAGCGATGTCCAACCTAATTTGTCCTTTGAGTTGATGTTTATCTCGCTGTGTGCGAGAAGTAGACGCACAACCTCATCGTGGCCCATCATGACTGCTATGTGAAGCGGCGTGCTGTTATTGTTGTTGGGCCAGTTGACATCGACCCTCTCGTCATCCATCAGAAGCTGGACCACTTCATAATCACCCACTTCAACTGCCATATGCAGCGGTGTGTTACTCCCGCTATCGGTCGAGTTGACATCGACATCATCCCTGTCCATCAGCAGCTCAACCGCCTCCAAATGCCCATGTGTTGCCGCCAGGGCCAGCAAAGTCCGGCCCTCGGAGTCCCGGGTTTCCGGATCGCAACCACACGCCAAAAGCATCGGGAGAGCTTTTTCGCCCCATCTCCGCTCATGGTCCAATAAGATCCTCTTAAGTAACTTTTTTTCGTCTAGGTGTTTGAAGATCCCGCCGTCGATTAGCCGTTTAGCTGCGAGCTCGTCGCCACGGGTCATAGCCGAATAGAGAGCACCCTTGGCGTACCGCTTTGTTTCAGATAGAGAGTGTAAAGCACAATCAAGTAAAGCATCGCTTAGGAGATTCGCAAGACGGCGGTTTGCCCTTAGAAGGGAGCATAGGTCTGGCGGGGACTGGTATTTGGAGATTTGGAGGATTATCTCGTTCGGTATTTCGAGGAACAGCATGGTAATTTCTTCCTTCGGAATAAGACCGGATAAACGATCGAGCCACAGGACAGCTGGGATATATTAACCCGATCAGCGCCTGTCGAACAGATTCAAGGTTTGGGCGAAATCTTCAGGGGTGGTTATGGGTTTCAGCAGTGGGGCACGGTAAATTGCACTGAAGTGTGTTTAGCACTTTCTGTTGCCCCGTCTTGATGACTAAGTTAAAGTGATCGGGTTTTACGGGTGAGAACCTGTGAATGCTTATATGATAGATACTACATGGCAGATCTCCATCTTATCAGAGACCAAGATGATAATATCGAGATATATGCTTTGGTTATCGGAAATGTCGCTCGGATAGTGAGGGCGGCAGGTGGCCAGGTAATGATGGGGTACTAGGGATGAGAGAATCGTCAGGGTCTTTAGCTAAAGCTAAAGATTTGCGGGTACAATAGACGTTGGAAATAGTATGCGATGCTGTCCGACGGCGAGTGTAGGCGGCTCTTGGCAGCCCAGCATTCGGCCACACTGTCAACTAGGACAGGGAAAGGATAAACTACGGTAAAAGGCTTCATTCCAGCAGGCGTCACGTTTCTCTTTTACCAACCCCTAGCCTAATACGCGCGGGTCAGGGCGCCGCACCGGCTAAACATCCGCTGCTTCACCTTCAAAATCTCAAAGCACCGATTTTAAAAGAGATCTTTAGCTACTAACTTTAGTAGTCTAGAAAAAAGGTAGTCTAGTAACATTGCATGGGTTCATCTGCTGTCTTACGTGGTAGAATCCACCATGATTGTCTCCTCTAGCTTTGAGAATCGCTCAAAGTATTTCTTGAATAATTTCACAGCGTATTCGACATCGTGAGCGCCACTAAAGAGTGTTAATTCCTATTAGTAGTTGTGGTAGAATGGCAGGCTTACCCTGTCTCACGAATAGAATGCATGCTCAACTGTGCGTTTCCCATGTCAACAGTTCTAGCACCCAGAGCAGCACTCAACATCGGTCCAATTGTGCTACCGCAAGGACTATCGTTCCTAACGACGAAAAGTTGGAGGGGTACACCAGCTTCCCTAGCAACCTCCTCGGTGAGAACAATACCAGGCGAGTTGGTAGCGTAGCGCGCATTTGCATTAACCTTGACTACAGGGCCCTTATTCATCTCAGGGCGATGATGGGATTCGTACTTCGCTGGGTAGTTGGGATGGACACTGTGTGCCATATCGCAGGACCAGAGCATTGACTTGACAAGAGCTTCCTCATAGGCTGTTGGGCTAGAAGTGGTGACTTCGTCGGGGAGGGCGGAGAGGCGACGGATTATAGCAGGGAGAAGATTTGAGCCTGCTCCCTGTGCAGTTTTCGAGCCTATCTCCTCGTGATCGAATAAGCATATCAACCGGATTCCTGGTTCATCGTCGAGGGCATCTTTTGGCTCTAAAGATTCGATGATTCCCTCAGTTGCACAGTAAGACATGGTGAGATTATCGAGGCGTGCAGAGAAGATGAATTCATCATTGATGCCGCCTAGACAACTAGCCTGGGCATCGTATAAGATCATCTCAAAGTCAAGGACATCATTTATGCTAACGTCGGCTTCTTTAGCAATCAGGCCCACAATAGCAGGGTGGTGGCGCTCGGTCATGGCCATAAGAGGCTTGAATTCCCTATCTCCGGTCCTCTCTTTGGGTTCCTTGGTTGTAGAAGGTGGAGCTTTGTTGAGAGCAGTGGTGGCAAGACCTGTAATGGGAAAGAGCTGAGTTTCCTTGTTAAAGGCAAAAGCCTCTTGACGGTCGAGATGAATTGCAAGAGTGGGTATCCTGAGAATTGGTTTGTTGATTTTGATGAGCTTTGAGACGATAGGTCCGTCGGACAGACGGACCATAGCACGACCAGCAATAGAGAGATCACGATCGAACCCTTATTTCCGACCCTTTGTTAGCGCCAGATGTTATGTGGAATTTGGCTGCACGCGAAGATCAAGTGCGCTTGATAAGTTGACTACAATGGCGGGTGAACCCACAAGTATGCCATAGCCCGGCTACAGATGAGGCCCGTTAATAAGCACCTCACCTCCATTCTGGGATTGAACGGATCACTTACCCCCATAAGTCTCAACGCCAACCTGCATAAAAGAGTCCTTCTCTGCAAACCTCTTTGAGACAGGCTTGACACGCAAGGCTGGGGAATCCGTATGAGCTCCAAGCAGGGCCATCCCATTCCCAGGCTGTTTGTCCCAACATAGTCAGCAAACTCAGGAAACTCGGCTTCTCTGCAGAGGCCCCCCTCGAAAAAGTATAAACTAGAAATGTCATGCAAACCTTCCACTTTTTCCCAACACCAAAGGCTATCAGAGTGGATCCATTGCGTGTCAAGAAGTACCGACCGCCGGCTGTTACTCTCTCTGCCCAAGAATCACGTTCCTGCTCACAAGGTTAGCCGCTTAGCATCACAGCTTTCGGTTGGGGAGTCCCAACTTTAATCTCATTAAATCCTGCATTCAAAAGCCGTTCTTTGGCGGATTCGACAGCGTGGAAGGCTAGATTTTTTAGTTGGGATAGGCCAGAAGGGCATCTTGGAGCCCCACTCACGAGTTGGTGAAGCATTGACAAAAGATAGAAAGTCGAGAGCGTATTTCTTCGGGCTTGAAGCCATGATTTTTTTTTGAGAGAGGATGTGCTAGCAGTCGGTCCGATTGTAGTTTGCATGTGTTTTAGGCAAGTTGGTGCGGGGAAAGCGGGACTCAAATAAGGTTGGGGGGGATCTGAACCGCTGCACACGAGAGGCCACATGCGGGGTGGTCCTGGCACTGTGATTTATCCGATCCAAGTTGTGGACCCTGAGGATCTGATAAGAAAATAATACAGCAGGCTTGAATACCGTAAGAGACTCTTTATTTGGAACATTCTATTATCTTGAAACATGCTCCAAGATCCTCTCAAATAAATCGGATTGAACCTCTCATCACGGGTATCGCTACCGGTAGTATCAGGCCAAAGGGCAAATCGAAACACGTTATCAGGTTCATGAACCAAAAGCAGGTGCTATCATAGCACTTGTGGTTTTATAGGACGGCACTATTCTTCAGAAGCACCATAACCCTTTTCCCGGGTCCGGGCAAGACGAATTTGCATTTGGCCTCAGGGAAAGCCCTTGAATTAAGAGTACATGAAACCAGGAAATATCAATATCGGTACGGTATCATACTCTTGTGCACTATTAATTGTTCTGGTTACCCGCAGAGCTATCGGATATCACATATCTTAAAGCGGCAACATCAAGAATCCAGCAATAAGTGAACGGGTCGTGCCAGTGTTCCCAGCTGCAAGCTTCCGCCATTTGGAGATACATGGGCAAATCGTGAAGTATTGCGCGGGACCACCTGGGATATTTTCTTCGGTTACAGACTTGATGTGCTTGCACTTCACTGGTCCTTAATCGCCCTTTATAATCGAGCCTCCGTTGAAATTTCAAATGGCGGCTTACTATACCGTAGGGTATAATACCATTGCCACTTCCACTTCAGAGAATAGGATGGGGCACAAGCCGGGTTCCTAGGACAACGCAGGGTGTATTGCTCAGCACTCCCACCACCCAGAGGGGGCTAACTTCCCCTTTAGATCACTTTGATTGTTGGTTGCCCAGTTTTTGTTTACTTTCGCAACCGCGCCCCCATCGCCCTCCTCGCCTGTCCATCATCACCCCTACTTGCACGACAACCACACACACCCCTCCACAACCACCCTCATCAACACCCAGAACTTTGTCTCTGCTGACAATTGATCTAAGTCAGTCCGTTGTATACTGGCGCTAGATCTTTTCTCCGGTGCGATCCATATATTTTTTTCGGCACGCTCTTATCATCGCCACAAACCTCCTAAGCTAGCTGCCCCGCTAGCTCCCCCCAATTCCACCATGAGAGGTGGTTCCGAATTCGAGAATCGGGTTCGACACAGCACCTCGAAGCCGCCAAAGACCCCGACAGAATCACCTGCTTCAAAACAAACAGTTGGTCCCGATGCCGATGCCCTGAGAGCGGCTTTAAGCGATGCTGTGGCGACACCGGCACCTTCACCGAGCAGGAAGCGGCAGCGAGTAATCTACGGTGACCGGTATGTTGGCATTTCTCCTTTGATGGCGATTGTTTGGGTAAATTGTGTGGAAGTTTGAACGGATGGAAAACTAAATGGCTATATATACAGGTTTATTCCGAATCGTGAAGGCATTGATCTGCAGGCAAGTTACAGTTTACTACATGCTGAGGGATCGCCTTCAACACCCCAGAAACCTCAGAAGAGGACGCCTCATGGTGAACTTCACTTTCAGAAAAGTAGGTTGCCAGCTTCCTCTGCGAGAGAGAGAGAGTGACCGAATCACCCTAACTATTCCAAAATTTATAGCCGAAGAAGCGAACCGTACCTTTTCGACACTTCTTCGATCAGAGCTTTTCCATAATGAGATACCCCAGTCTACGCCTGCATCTTTAAGTACTCGTAATTCGGCTGCTCGGGAGGCTCGGGCTCGCACACCCCCAACAAGTAATGGTTCATCTACAAAGGCTCCATCAACACCTTCGAAAAATTTATTTACATACATGTCACCGAAAACTCGAACTCCTCAGACTCGACATGGCCCGAAGGTTGATACCAGATCCGAGATATATTCTCTATCTCCTGTGAGGTTCGACAGCCAACGCATGCTGTTATCGCCACGAAAACAGCCGAGGACAGTTAGCAAGGTGCCCTATAAGGTACTCGATGCGCCCGAGCTGGCCGATGATTTTTATCTGAACTTAGTAGATTGGGGGAGTACGAATATATTAGGGGTTGGGTTGGGCAGCTGCGTTTATATGTGGAACTCAGCATCTGGCATGGTGACCAAGCTGTGTGATTTGGGGGCAGATGATACTGTCACTAGCGTATCGTGGATCCAAAGAGTAAGTTATGCGGGCTTTTCCCGCCAATTTTTAGCGAGAATACTAATGGTTTTTGTCAGGGATCTCACGTTTCGATCGGAACGAATAAGGGGTACGTCCAAATCTGGGATGCTAAAGAATGCCGTCGCCTGCGCGTGATGACAGGGCACACTGCACGAGTTGGTATGTTTCTTCTTTATACGTTGTTTGGAATTCTTGTTAACAGCCCATTAGGAGCTCTTGCTTGGAACGACCACATTTTGACATCCGGTTCGAGGGATCGTACAATATATCATCGGGACGTGCGAGCACCTGTCCAATATGTTGCAAAACTGTCAGGGCACAAGCAGGAGGTTTGTGGTTTGAAGTGGAACTGCGAGGATGGTCAACTTGCGTCCGGTGGAAATGACAATAAACTCTTTGTTTGGGACAAACTAAACGAGCAGCCACTGTACAAATTTACCGAACATACTGCAGCCGTCAAAGCGATTGCGTGGTCACCGCATCAACATGGAACGCTTGCTTCTGGAGGTGGAACCGCTGATCGACGCATAAAATTCTGGAATACCCTCACTGGGCAGCCAATCAACGAAATTGATACTGGCAGCCAAGTGTGTAACCTTGCCTGGAGCAAAAACTCCAACGAGATAGTCAGTACTCATGGGTACTCGGAAAATCAAATTGTCGTCTGGAAATATCCTAGTATGAGTCAAGTCGTCAGCCTCACAGGTCACACCTATCGTGTACTATACCTAGCCATGTCACCGGACGGCCAGGTCATCGTCACAGGTGCCGGAGACGAAACCCTTAGATTCTGGAACTGTTTTGCCAAAAACAAAAACGAAGGCCGCATAAGTGTAGCCCTTGATCCGTTCCAACAGATAAGGTAGACCGGGGCTGGATTTGCATCCAGTAACCCTAAACGATCGGACATACTCGGGCTCCGATTTCCACGGCCTTAGTTAATTCGCAGACCCTGTTTTTACTCTCACTCACCAAAAATTCGGGAGCTCGCCGCCTGGAGTTTGCATATTGTTCCGATACTCTGCCCGTCCTTGGATAGACGATTGCCAGAAATCCTTCTGGTTTATTTCTCGTTTTTGTTTTGCCTTATCGATAACGTATCACGAATCTTCACGGTTGCACACAGGTGTCGGGTACTCAGGCGTACGGAAATCTGTTGGAAAGGTTTAAATTTCTTAAGTTGGGGAAAAAAATATGGTTTCGGGTTTCCTTTTTTCCTTTTCCTTTACTCTCTTTGGGTTGTTTCTCCTCTCTGGGTTTCTATATTTGATACCTTCGTCTTGCACCTTCTACCAAATCAAAATTTCCTTCTATACCCTTTTTCCAACTATCTGTTATTTTTGATTGCCTGGCGAAAAAAGGAGTTTTTTTTTTTTTAATCCGTCATCTGCGTTGTGGGCACGTTTACTTTTCTCCTTTCTTGTAGGATGATTTTTTTCTTCTTTTGATTCCTGATTATATCGCTTTTTCATTTCGCTTCTTCATTTATAGGTGATGGGGGGGGGAGGTTGGGTACGCCGAAGTTACTAGGACGGTGGCGCCGGGAGGTATGTGTGTGAGGAGAGTATAGGGAGACAAATCTAGAGCGCAAATGTTCATATGATGTAGATTGTGCGTGTGATATGTACCTTGTGAGAGCGAGAGCCTGTTTTTGAAGTCGAGGTTTGGGGGGGGTTTATGTTATGTCCTATTAATTCCCACTAAGGCAATCCGGAATCTCGACAACAGACCTCCCAGAATGATGACCATTATGTTTGGATAGCTATAAGAGCTGCCATTCCTCATTGGGTTAATGCATGGGTCAAACGTGTCAATGGTATGATGCTCGAGTATACCGTAGTACATAGAGTGGTTGTGTTATCCATTGATCGATCATCCGATCAAAGTTGGCTATTGGATCCCGTGGACCTTTTCTTCTGCGCAGAAGTATAACAGATATCATACAGGAAAATATTTATACCCTGCCTACTACCACTAGCTTCTATGCAAGCGTTATGAGGCCCTAGACGGTGCCCTCTCCTCCAAATTGAATAACAAAGCACCGCAACGCAAAGATGAGAATCTTGCCACAAGAACCCTGGTAGTGGGTGAGTGGTAGGTGTTCACCGCCGACCGCCATACCGGTAGTGATCCTTGATCCTGCTCACTGATTTCCCAGAAGTACGACAGACTTCTTTATGGCGGTAAGCTGTTTTGGCTCAACCTTTCACGGTGTCATGCACAATCACCCGAGCCCGGTGCGGAATCTCGTAGTCCGTCTACTTTTCCGAAGCATCATACCGGCGTTCTATTTTCCCAATTCATAGTTTTGTTAGACTGATGGTTTTTTGATTATTGTATCTTGCCGGCCGATTTTTCTTCTCTTAGCACCGAGCACTGTATGATACAGTACATACCTGATTTTAGCTCTTTCGCCCTTTCCCATTATTTGTTACCGGATAGATCAGTAGATGAACTCCTTGGAAAAAAACGCCTTCCCGGGCCCGTACTCCTGGTATATCGAACTTGGTTTATCGGAGTATGGTAGTTTCGAATACCCTTGCCAGTGCTCAGCACCGCAGACACATCTCCTGCAGCGATTGGCATATCATACCGTACGCGGCGTACTATGTATCTACTAGGGCTCAGGCCGAAGTTATGATACAAGCCAGCTCGGCTCGTGTCAAATATTAACCTCTCCCGAGCATTGTGCGTGCCACAAACTCGGACGGAATATGCCCTGAAACTGTGCTTGGTAATCCAAATATACCGCACCGAGGACCGAATCGATCGAGACACAACGTGCGCTTCAGCCCTCGTGTGAGACAGGCCACCGGAAGGTAATTTTGACGTCAAGTGTTGAGATGGTATTAAGTGTTTAAAGAATAGAGGTGACTAGGTAGAGATCGAGCGCTACTCTAGTATGTAGGGAAGTATGATATGCTGAAATCCGGGGTATGATATCATCGTTGGTTTGTTCGTTTTACTGCTTTGGTTGCAGATTAGGGTGTTGCGGAGGATTAGGTCTTGGTCCCCTCGTGCTCCAGGAGGAGGGAGGCTCACTACTTGTGTGAGTGCTGAGCAGGTAAGTGGTGATGGTGATGATGATGGTCGGGTTGGGTATGGGGCCGTAGCGCCGGAAGAATAGTTTGGTGAAGCGAATCGTTACTTGTAGTGTCTGGGTATAATTCCCAAGTACACTGACAGAGAACCAGACCGACTGTGTTGAACGGTATTGTGCGGAACGGAGGTACTGTACCGGCAGCCCAAGCCCTTAGAATGAAGAGAGAGATATTAGAATTATGATATAATTAAATTTTTATCTTATTCCCGTCGGGGGACCTAGGGTGAGGGAACGAGTGATGAAGGGTGAATGCCAGGGGGATATCGCTCTTGGATAAGTAAGTTACATACCATACTAGACTACCGGTAGGCGCAGCGCAGGTGATCGGGATGCAAGCCGTGCATTCTGCATGGTCGAAGAGGACGAAGATTTCAGGCTTTGTTTTAACAAACGAGGTTAAGCAGACTCATTGTGTCCTAGGGTAAATTTCTAACGCCCTGGAATGGTTGGATAAGGTTCACTGCCCTCGCAGTGCTTTCGCCCGTGAGCCGCGCTTTGATCGCAGGGACCGTGGTTATCATTTATTGGTATCGTGGCCCCGCGCATGGCCATAGAGCGAGCATTATTTATACGGCAACGGCTTCTACTTCATATTTTTTTCGGCCGGTGTATTCATTTATCATTGGCGGTCGGAAAATCTTCATGGACCTACACCCCTAATCAGCGACACACCGAAAGCCGAAGAGGAAATCTCGGTGCGTGCCAGGAGCAACAGCCGCGAAAGCTGAATCCAATGGACTGGAATCACCATTCCTGCGCAAGGGTTCGAGTGAAGCAGGTGCAGATTTCTGGGGCGGGGCACAGAAACCTTGGGATTTGTTGCATCGGGTGTTCTCCAATGCCACTGAAGTTAACTTTACTTGATCAGAAAAAAATAGCCGGCTTGACAGTTGGAGCCCTTCGGTGGCTGCGTGCGCTACCGGTATCCATACCTGTGACCATACGAGTAGATATAAAATTAAGGTGAGACATTCGTATGGATAGTTCCGTATGTGGGTTGATCAATGGCCCTGATTGGTTGGTGTACCGAGCTCTTTATGGTCAGGCATTCGAGCACAAGTACAGTACGGTAAAGTACTCGGAGGTTGACAAAAGTCGGGTCTCTTTCCCAAATGAGATGCGGCATTTGTATGTGGACTAAACCAGGTTAGGGAATTCGAGTGATAGAAGGTGAGTTGTTTTTGGTGTTGGCAAAAAGTTGGGTCTCTTCCAAAATGAGATATAGTATGAGTGATATCCTATGAGCATTATCCACAAAGTAAAAGAAGTCTATAGAAACTAAATTACAAAAATCAATATCTAGTAGCCCCCCCTTCAGTATCAATCACAGCTTGTAGGTGTTGTGGCATAGTTCTAATTAGGCTTTGAAGCTTTTTATTTGGAATTGTCTGCCAAATAGTATTTAGAGCTGATTTCAATGTATTCATATTCCCAATTCTACTTCAAGTTTCTTCCAGCTCATTCTCCCTATCCAACAAGAGTGCCTCAATCAAATTTAGATCCAGCAATTGTGCTGGCCACTAGGTAGTTTCCATTTCATTAAGGTTTCTATAGCAGTTAGTAAAACCCTTATAACCTGGTACACCATTCTCCACTATTGTTGCCTATCCGTAATTTTTACAGTAGTGGTACCAAAAGGGAACCAGATGTGGATGCATAATTTCCCTAACATACAAAGCTGAGTCTATCTTAGCTTTACTAGCAATCAAGACCAGCTTCAACCTCATGGTACTACAAAAGGTACCTCAAACTATTCTTAATTCCCACCCTGACTCAAAGGTTTCATCAATACAGTCTGTATAGTGCTTCTCACTTGTCTTTTGAGTTACCCATGGCTAATTTCCAAAGCCCACCATAGAAAAGGTTGACTCATCTGTCCAAAGAACTTGGAGCCAGTTATTATATACCCAATCTAAGTACTCCCGACACCATGCAAGTCTGAGTGGACAATTGGCAGGCCAAATTGTGAATTTTTGTTGAGGTACATGTTGATAATAGCCCAGGAATTTTATTATGCTTTTGATAGTACGAGGACTGAAAGGGTAACCCATTTTCAGTTAGACCTCATTCCAGCTTAAATGTTGAGTTTGTGCATCATACGTTACAAAGTCCATCAACCACTGCTTTTCGCTATCATTAAAGATTAAGGGGTGACCAGAGTGGTGGGCATTTGATAGAGTGCTATTTCCTTTAGCCTGTTTGTATATCTGCAGATCCAAAAGTTAATATTTACTGATTTTCTCAAAATGGATTCAATGATTTGAACTTACCCTTCAGCATGTTGTTGGATTAATATGTAGGTGTCAGCCTATCCAAGCTATCATCCATCCAGTATTATCACATAGTGTACTAATAACTTTGAGATGGTTATCTTGAGTTGTTTCATGGTGTTGAGCCCTTTGTGGATTTTGTTGTCAAGTTCCTCTTTGCTGTATGATTTTCGCTGCAGGCAATTGTATTAGGGTATTGGATGGGCGTAATGTGTTGTGGTGTTCTTCCCCTGATGATAAAAGGAGAATTGTTGACCAGGAGTGGCAGACTTGTATAATGAGACCCCAAATACCCTTACACCCAAGTACATTGTACTAGTACTCCTTACCTTGAGTTATTTTTGGTATTCGAGTGCAGTAAATTTACTTGGGTATGTACTGGGTGATCGGGTGCTCAGGGAACCTGGAGGACTAACGGTTACTGCCTTGGTATGAAATAAAAGAACTTATTTGGGATGGAAATTTCTCAAGAGGGGGAGAACTCTTGATACTTCCTAGTATTTGGGTGTCCGATCATCCATGTTCATACTGAGTGGTACAAGTACCAGTACGGTGCTGGTATGAGTACTGTACTTACCCTGACCAATAGCACCCAGGGGGTACAAATGCTCATTGGAGAGAAAGTTGAAGTGACATCCTTTCTGGATGCAAAAGAGGTCACAAGATATTTGTTGCCATTTATGGCCATCTTCTATCTGGTGCTTGCTCACTTTGCACTTGGATAACCTTGGGAATGGATCGGGCTGTGCCGAAACTAATGAAGTTGCTGGGATGTCACCCCACTGAGTATTTCAAAGTTTTGGCATTTCAACCCCCTGCCATCTAGGCTGAAGGGACGTCGCTCGAGTACCGGTATCGTGGGGCGACACCATGTTCTGGCCTTTGTGTTCTGGCTTACCCTTGCGGGGTTCACCAGTGCTATTGGCTGTTTCTCTTATATCATATCTCAACTGAGTGGCTGATTCTGGGATTTTTGAACCACTGATTAGCGCCTAGCATGATAAGCTGCAGCACTGTCTAGTGCAAGTAACCTATCTCTATAGGCCACCCTTCCATGCATACAGTAGTAGATTGGGGGTGATGAGGGCTCATAATCTATCTCAGGGTGTTGGATACAGTATGGTACTGTACTGGGGGTTGTGGGTAAGTCTGGTGAACTTGTTAGGATTGGCTCACATCTGGGACCAATCAATAAGATGATACTTGGCAATTGTAATGTTATTAGTAACACCAAGAGGGTATACCAGACTATTATAATTTACGATAATTCTTCCATCTGTTCTTGCCATATACTTGTATTTTTCTTGATTTTGTATTAGATCCAATACATGAAGTGACCATTTAACTCCAGACATGATACGGAAACCATGAAAACCAAGGAATGCTGTGCAGATTATGTCCAAGCAGGTGGGAGTGTGAAGGGGAAGGAAATAACTCACGATGAAAGAGTTCAAATTATTTCCTTGCACAAGAAGGTATTCATAACTTGGAAGGTCTAGAAGACTTGAAGTTCCCTAGAGATAGTGACAGGTGACTCTTTGTGATGTAGTAAATAACAAGGAAGGTGAAAATAGAAAATTGGAGTGAAATCAAACATCAACTTCCATACCTGCCAGAAGATCTACAAACATGTAAGCCTGTATGGCTCTCTATCAAATCAGTTACAACTTGGGCATCCAGTCTTCTTTGATCAAGAGCAGAAGGAGAGGCTTCGAGCATTTGTTACTACAGACAAAAGAACCCAAAGGCTCTAGTAGGGGGAAATTATCAATGAAATGGGGTATAATTGTTCTGTTTGAACAATACAAGATATGATGTCCTCTGTGGGATATCATAAGCATCTACCTAGAAAGAAGTAGGTTATCACTAACCACTCAAACTATAAGAACTTGAATAATCAGACCATGTGCTATGATAATTGAGTTGTTTCACTCAGAATTGTCTTGTGTCTTGTATCTTGTATCTTGTATTTTTTTTCCTCCTCCAGTAGAAGGTTTTAAGTATGTTTTTTGCCCTATTTCCAGAGGAGGAAACCTTAGACTACCTAGCATATGGTCCAATTATTTGAGTTCTTAGAGTATCTCTTTAGCTTTTATCTAATATTCTATGGAGATAGGGAATCTAGACTTACAATAAGCCTAAGAGAGTGGCTTGGTGCCAACAATATATGCATTGGAAAAGGAAGAAATGGCTATGAACAGTCTGGAGTGATGAATTGAGCTTTAGTACTACTGGGTTTAGCTACAGGACCTGGGTACTCCACTGGCCTGATGAAGAGTTTTATGAAGACTGTATTAATGAAACTTGGGAATCAGGCTGGACATCTGTAATGGTCTGAGGAGCCTTTTGTAGGAAAATGAAATCTTCACTTTATATCGTTCCTCCTAGAACTACCTTGGGTTTAGTGAAATATACTAGGCATGTCCTAGATTGTCTCTTGATCCCTTTTTGGCATGAGACTTGGGAGGTATATGGGTGGACACGAGTAGTTGAAGATAATACACTGGGGTATCAGAAGTATACCAAAGTTTGTCAGCAGCACAATCAACTCAATAGTATACCCTGGCCCCCACAATCGCCAGACCTCAATTTTATTGAAGCTTTGTAGGCAAATATAGAGACGGAACTGGGACAAGTTCATGAACAGTCACAGAATACGGATAACTTAATTCTAATGTTACAAGCAGCCTGGAGAACTATCACTACAGAAAGTCTTCTTATACTGGTTGATAGTATGCCATCAAGACTGGCAGCAGTTATTGTGGCAAATGGAAGTGCTACTCCATATTAGATAGCTTTTGTATATTCGTTCATAAACAAGTTCTAGTTGAAACTACCATGAAACAAAGTTCACCATACTTTTTTCCACCTCCAAATTTAGGCACTTGGCAACATGGAACAGCCAATCACACATGCAGTCAGCCCGCATTCTCATATAAACTCCAGCCTATGAAAATGAGTTCGCCGTACTTATGCTCACCCCTAGTACGTCGGCACAGCATTGTCTGCTGGAGTAGGGGAGAAGCTTTGCGAAAATTCCAATTGATAGGGTGCAGTAACTGGCATAAGTTCTAGGACCAGGACTACGACCGATATGCTGGTGGCGAGCACCAACAAACTTACCAATGTCAGGAGAAAGCTGAAAGTTGTCTCTGAGTCTGCATTTGGGGTTCTGATAATCCGGGGGCTGTGGAGCAACTGAGGGCGCTCGGATCTGCACAGAAATAGTCCACGACTGGAGATTTCGCACTATCGGGTGTGGAGAGCTGGGTGCACGAGAAATAGATAATTGCTAATAGTTGCTTTTTCCATTGACGTGTTTTTCGCTAATAGCCCTTAGTGGAGTCTCTGGTTGGTGCTATACAAATAACTCGAGCCTGACAGTTGGCGCAGAGAACATTTAGAACTTCGTCCTTCATTACTCCTGCCATTCCACGGTACTAGCAATGAAGAGAATATTAGAACACCTCTTTGATCCCTTTCCCTTCTCCTTAGTATCTTTTATACTACACCCTTTCAATCCAACTCTTGCCGCCAGAGAAACGCCCAATCCGATCGCTGTTGCCTTCACTAAAGATGAGACAATACTCGATGAGGGGTTAGTCACTCCAGCAATTATTGCAAATAGCACACACAAAACAGATCTAATTGTTGCGAATGCTGCCCCCGAAGCAATCATTATCATAACAAACGATGACACCTGCCAAGAGGACTCCAGGAATTTCGCTGCAGCATGCTATCCCGACAACAATAGTTCGAGCATCAGTGGTATGGACATGCGTTTGCCAACGGGGAAGGTGTTTGAATGGAAATAAGAGTCCCATAGGCTCTATGCTCGAGGGAGCTCTGCGAATGGCACCTTTCAGCTGAGGAAACCGGGTAGCCTTGATCCCTGGGTGGAACTCCAGAATGTGCAACTTTACTACACCACGCCGGCGGAATCGAATCTTACTTTCGGTATTCTGGGACTTGGAAATGGCTCACCCCTGTTGCAATCTCTCTCTTCCGATAGACTCATAGCGTCAAATTCTTACGGGTTATACCTCGGGGCGGAAATCAAAGACTATGGACTCTCAAACAACACGTACTCGACACCGGATACCAGTTACCCCGGCTCGCTCGTTCTCGGTGGGTACGACAAGGCGTTACTCGCGGGAGATGTTATCGGTGGGAGATTATCGCCGAACAGCTTCCCAAGAATCGAGATATCAGAAATGATCCTCCACAACGATTTCGGGGTAGGCGAATGGCCGCAGTCGACCGGACCGGTCGTCCTGGATGTCGATTCCTCAGCTCTTGACTAGGAACTTCCTCTCTCAATGGTCACGAGGCTCGCCCAAGACATCGGGGCACAACTCGACACCGATGGCTATTACTCCTACGATAACCAGAATAGTAGTTTAGTCGGTAATGTCACTATGAAAATCAAAGTGCCCTCCGACCTTACATTTCAAGACGAATCAAAGACCATGAAGACAGTCAAGGAAATGACCATCACCATACCCGCGAGCGAGTTTTACCAGCTTCATCCGACCAACTACGTGAATAACGGTACAATCTCGAGATCTAACCCCCGACACTACTTACCCGTGGCTGCCGCTTCAAAGAGATTCGTTGCCGGAAGAGCATTCCTGAGGTCAATGTATCTCATCGTGGACTACGACAAAGGCGAATTCTTCATAGGCCCCACATCATGGAGACCGGAAAATGGTGTGCAGGGTCTAGTTTTGATTGTCTCGCCGTGGTTTCTGGGTGCAGAAATCGAGGAGGGAAAAAGAGTTAGTCGGGCTCCTATAATAATCGGCCTCACGGTGGGGGGGATATTTCTTTTGAGTATGGTGGCGGGAGGGTCGTACTGTTGGCGACAGCGGAAAATTGACCAAGCAATGGCGATGCATGGGCCTGCTTCTGATCGGGGGGCTACTGGTAGGGCTATTACGGGTGCTCCCGAACAACCGAGAGCATCCCGCCCGAATATTCCAGAAGTCGATGGATCGATAATACCCCAAAAAATGAATCCACAGTAGCTTACTATTTTCTGATCCCCACCTGTTTACTGATCTTTTCTTCTGAGGCACATTAAAGCGTATTATTAACCTAGTAATTAAATGCGAATAAAACAAGAGGAAAGATTGCAGCCTAACGAGTGACTTCCCATGAGAAGTGTCGCAGTTACTGAGTGGAGCGACTGGGGTCTGTGATATTTGTGAAATTGCTCCTACACCAATTCTACCACAGCAGGCCCTCTGGATATAGACTCCTAAATCCGTGGGACAAAGCATACCGCTGAGCGCAGCGCAGGGAGGAGGCGCTTCCTCACCTCTTATACTATCACAGAATCCAATTATCCATCACGAGCCGCGAGTTAAGAATTCCTGTGGCGAGGAGGTGACTTCGGCATCGTGCTGTACTGCAAGTCACCACACCGTAATATCGATATTTGAACTTCGGGACCTGTTATGCAGCCGCACGTTATGTTCCCATATCTCCAGGCGTTTAGGCTCTCGTGCAAAGAACATCCGCCCAATCCCGCGTGAAGGCCCTACGGGCGCACTAGTGGCTAATATGTTCCCAACCAGACCCGGAACCATCTCCTCAAAGAGCGATGGAGAAGCTATCCGACTGTCCGACGTTACTGTTCCCGACTTCCGCTATTAAGTTTTAAGATGTCATATCGGCCAGGAAGATGGTAAGGCTGTGCTAATGCTATATCATTTCGTAAGAGTACCGTGCTAAAGGTTTGCCCAACCGGCTGATTGGCCGGATCCGCGATAGATCAGAATTTCCCTTTAGTTCGCCCACCTCTCCAGGGGCTGATGGATGGCCGGTGGGGGACTTATCTCCCGTGACAGTTACCACTATGGCGGGGGCACGAGGCCCGTGCAGGACGGCTTGCTGCAGAGCACCGTCCCCGAGGGCCCGGTCGTTGGGATAAAATCGTGTGATCCCCCGCGTTTTTGGTAATGACATCGCGGTTATGGGTCGGGGAGGAGAGGCGGGGGTTGTGGGGCTTCTGAGGTTCAATTTGAGCGATTTCGAGGGTGGAGGCTGTGCCAGAGCACAGTACCAGTAGTGGAGTGCAGTACCGTGTCGCAGTGTGCTTATTGACGTGAATGGCAAGGGGCGTTATCAGTGGTCGATTTTTTTGCTACGAACATTCCTCTTCTGAGAATATAGGTCGACCATCTCCCAACATCATGATAAACCCAAACGCTCAGCCCGTCTGTCCTTGGTGTCTTGACCGGATGGACTGGCGTCAGGTCCTCCGTCCGGGACTGACGGGCGGGCCCTGTAGCTATAGTATCTTAGATTCCGGAACGTACCGGATTCCTGCAGGTGGCGGGGGGGGCACTACACATGACTGGTTGGAGTTCCGACAGCCGAAGGACTGCAGGCTCCTTTTGGATGCTAGTCACGTTTCACTTAACGAAAGCTACAGAGATATTTATTTCTATGCACGGGCTTGATAGTAGGCTTCATAGAGTCTCACTCGGGGTGCACCCGGTGCTGTGGCTGTTTAGAGAATACTAACTCGGTTTTATTCTGCAATTAGATATATTTCATTTGTCCTTTATTCCTATAATTGAACGTGTGGGGAATGATCACATCAAAGTTTCAGCCGTGACAACTTAAATTACAACATAACTATAAACGCTCAAAAAAAAAAAAAGAGAGAGGAAAAACCCCCACCAGCAAGCAGTTGAATGCCAATCCCAAAAATATCATAGCTCATATAAACAAAGAAATCAAAAATACAAACACAAACAACGCTCATAATCATCCCGGAAAAGCCAAACTTTTAGTCCTCTTATGCGCATCCTCAATTGCACACCTTGTGAATCTCATATCCTCCAAAAACGCCATCAAGTCCTTTTTCTCGCCAGCTCCCTCAATTTTAACTCTATCGTCACCCATGAGTAACTCTGTCACCTCGGTGTGGCCCATCGCTGCCGCAGCGTACACCGCTGTCAAGCCCCTGAAACATCGGGCGTTGACGTCCGCCCTGCCGTCCTCCAGGAAAAGTTTCACGATAGAAGCGCTCCCACCAATGGCGGCGCTCATCAATGGTGCCCTTCCGTTGCATTCACGGCAATCGAGTTTCGTCCTGGAATCTTTCATCAAAATTTTCACGATCCCCTCGTAGCCATTCTTTGCCGCGACGTGTAGAGGCGCTTCTAGGTTGAGGTTTGCAACGTTCGGGCAAAGCCTAGAATCGCTCAACAGCAATCTCACCATCTCTAGAGAGTTTTTCGAGACTGCGTGATGAAGGGGTGTCGATCCATGGATGTCGACCGAGTTAACATCTATTCTGGGGTCGGACAGGAGTATGGGAACTGATTCCTTCTGACCGGAGAAGACTGCTAGACTGAGCGGTGTGCGGCCTTCTTTGTCTTGCAGGTCGGGTTGTACCCGCTCGTCGGATAGGATGAGTTTCAGGAGTGTTGAGGATTCGGAACACACGGCAAGGTGCAATGCAGTTTTCCCACACGGACCTAAGGGATGTCGGAGTTGGAATCCAACCCCGCTCCAACTCGAAACATTGACATCAGTGCGGGGGTCTTCCAGAAGGGCCCGCACAACAGCCACGTGTCTATGGCGGACCGCAGTGTGCAACGGCGTGCCTGAGTACTCGCGCAGGTAGTTCACGTCAAACCTCCCATCCGCCAGAAGTGTTCGAATTACCCCTTCATGCCCGGCGCCGGAAGCAGCATGTAGCAAGGTCCATCCCATGCTATTTAACCTTGAGCCAAGATCCACCCTTTCGTCGCTTAGAAGTAATTGCACTATCTCATCCTTTCCTTCCCTAACAGCAAGAAAAAGTGGTGTCTCTCCAATGCTATCCTTAGCGTTAACATTGACCCTCCATTGCCTGTCCAACAAGAGCCGCACCGCATCCAAGCGCCCATTCTCGATAGCGATAAACAACGCCGTGCGCTTCACCATCCAATACTCCACTTCCGTATCGACTCCACATTCCAGCAAGGTGCGAATCGCTCGTTCGGAATGGCAGAGCACCGCTTCACTCAGAACCCCATTATCCGCAATGAACTCCAGAATACCGTGTTCAATCATTCTCCGCACCCACGCCTTGTTGCCACGGCTGGCAGCGGAAAAAAACACCCTGTTGCCCCATACCTTGTTGCGGCTACAACATACGCTATCGAGAAACGGAGACTCCAGAAGGGCCGCAAGATGACGGTTCGCGAGAAAAAGGGAACAAAGTGCTGACGGAGGAAGAAATTCAGCAATTTTTAGGATCAGTTCATTTGGAAGGTCTAGTGAGGACATTTTTCAGTGATTGTTGGATCTATCAACGCCGGTGGTCTATGGATTGGGAAAGACCTATCATATATCCGTGAACCTCCCGGTGATAGGTGGGAGCCAATAGGGAAAAACTGAGGTCACGAGACCTCACTCGCACCACACCCGGGTGGCACGGATAAAACGTCGGCGAACAGCGCAGGCGTATCCATGTAACACCAAGGCATTTCGCAGGGAGTGCCCCCCCCCGCTATCCCATCTACCGATATTCCCTTCACTATACTCGTGACATTCTTCTGTGAGGGGACTATGTCCAAAGCCCGTGCGGAGAGAATTGACCAGCGGGTGCACACCCTCCAACACCCTAGAACATCCAACACGTTTACGTAACACAAAAGTTTTATAACAACATTCAACCATCCCAACCCAAGATCCTCCACAGTACCAACAGAAGGTCGAACGCAAACCAATCCCGTGAAAAGAAGCCTCCCCAAAGCTCCCAGGGATCAGCACACCCTGCTTCCTTCAGCCCAACTCCCGAAGGAACAACCATAATACAATAAGCCAACCAACCAACCAACCAACGAATAGCCGAGGATCCCTCAACTGCACCATTTCTACCCGAGTGAGCCCCTATGACGACCACAACCACCCTTTCCAACACGCAAAGCAGAAAGAGATGATATCATACCAATTATGATACCAACCGGAAGCCCGAAAGAGCGCACCCCCACAATCCATGCAGTGGTTATCACACTACATAATCATAACAAGTCGGACCAGCCTTGTCGGGTGATTCTAAACCGCCGACACTACCCTATCTCGAAGGGAAAACATCAGACCGGCTATCACTCTTCATACCCTTTCGACCGACCGACCTGCCGTACCACTCCGGCAGGAGTGAAGTGCAGATAATAAGTGCTGTATTGGATGGGCTCTTCGCAACGATGTCCGAAAATGGTAATTCTAGATATGCTCTACTGCATAC